>CM061223.1:38200029-38566426 GCA_030844895.1 Ambrosia x helenae | reverse complement strand
TTTTCGGCCGTTTCACTAATAAAAACCGAATTAAAATCCTTAATGAATTCTAAATTATTTCACTTAATTAGAATTGAATCATACGTTTCTTTTGAGCTTTATATCTTAGAGGCAATAAATTCTATGACTAGTAAATTCAATTGACATTTGATTTTTATAATTCATATTTCACATTAAGTCATATAATAATTAACTTCTTATTGAATAATAATTATTTTATTATTATTAAAATTATCTTAATTATTATTTATTGATTATTTATAAAATACAAATGTCAAAATACAAGGATTGAAAAGTGAAACTACAATATAGATTAAGGACTAAAAGTGTGCATACAATGAAAGTGAACGGTGCATGCAAATGTCATAGTGCTGAAGCAGCAGTAGTAGTTACACAGTTGGCAAACAAATGGGGATAAAGCATATTCCGTTCCTTTTCAAGTGATTCGATTGCACCCAAAAACGGTGACGGATTAATGATGTTTTTCTTTCAGCACAGTCAAATACCTTCACCTCCATTGTTTTTTTATAATTTATTGTGTCTTAGATTGCACAGATCAAGAAATCTTATTGTTTGATCAGTTGAGGGGTTTGAGTAGACAGTTATGGTTATGGTGGGTTGTGGTGGTTCACGGTGGTTATGGTGGGTGTTGGGGGTTTTGGTTATGGTGGGTTGTGGTAGTTTATGGTTATGGTGGGTTGTGGGTTGTGGCTGTTATGGTTATGGTTAGGTTACGCTGCAGACATTAACAAACAGTCTTCTTCTTGCAAACTGCAGACATTTGGTCCACCTCTTATCATGAAAATGTCTGTAGATGTGGTCCCTAGACTGCAAACCTCTTACCTCTTCACAATATATTTTGGGACAATGTATGTGATCAAAATATTGATTTTATTCGAAATTTAATATGTCTTAGTTTGCCCCCATTTTTGTTCATGAATGTTTGTTTGTGTTTGTTTACATTCATTTGTGTTTGTTTGCTTTCGTTTTTTTTCCAATATTACTAAATTTAACAAATATACACAAACAAACACGAACACGTTCATCTCTTTAGAAAATGCACACGAACAAAAAACTCTCGTTTGATAAGTGTTCATGAACATTCGTGAACACGTTATTTCCTTAGAAAACAAACACACAAGGAAATCATGTTGGTAAGTGTTCGTGAACACATTATTTCCTTATCAAACGAACACATAACAAGACCTTGTTCGTGTTCGTTTGGTTCGTTTTACAACCCTAAATTGATACCTGTGTGAAAGCTACATGAGGGAGTACTCGTCCCCCTAATAAATTGTGATATCATCGAGAAAAAACATTAAGCATTCTTAAAAATATTATGCCTTGAAATAGTGTCATCCTAAAAAAAAGATTTTTCTCAAAACCTCAAATTTATAAAACAACTCTTTTTTGTTGTGTAAGGATGCTATAAGGGATAATAACTTTTATAACGAGTGTGAATTAGCCAAAACAGTCTTTGTGTTTGGCGGTTTTTGCCAGTCCAGCCCAAAATCAAAATTAATTGTCTGAACAGTCCTTTAGTTTCACGAAAATAGGCCAAAACAGTCCAGTCCAATTATAACAGGGTTAACTCAACCTCGTTAAGTCAGGGGCAAATCGTCCATTTACCTTCTGACTTAAGTTAAATAAAAAAAAACATTTGTCTTTTTTTTTCCATCTTTCTCACATCTCTCTTCAATACAGTAAACACCCCACCTCACATATCACTAACTTATCGTTCTGGAATCCAAATCTGGTTTCATTCTCAATCTACTCTCCCTCCCTCAAACTGAAAAAAATGAAGACTATAAACATGTAACAATTGGGTGTGGTGGCATAAGGATTGAAGGCGACAATGGTGAACTTCAGAGCAACTGATTTGGTGGTGGTTGTGTGGGGGTAAGGGGTCCGCAGATCTGGTGGTGTTTTATCGGGATGGTGATGGTGGAGTCGGTCATTTCCGGTGGTGGGGATGTATGGGTCGTTTCTGGTGGTGGTTGGGGGGGTGAAGGGGGCAGACGAACTTGGTGGTGTTTCTTGGGGTTGGGGACGATGACGACCCAAGGCGACCGTTCTGGTGATGGGGTGTATGGGTCAAGTCCGTTTGTTGTTGTGAGGGGAGTGACAGAGGTTGTTGTAACACCCCAACCGATGGCGGAAACATCGAGGTGTCACGTATTGATGATTGTTCAGTAGCTCATGGTAAATATTAAGTTTCAATATTCAATTAAATGAATTACATACAATTGTTCTAAAAGGAATTTGTATATCAAATAGGAAACACTAAATATAAATCTTTAAGCATGAACTCTAATCTTCAAGCAACACTATAACCTGAAACATGTTAAGTTGGAATATATTTTGGGTCAACAAAAGTTGATGAGAATTACATAGGTTTGAATATGTATCATGAATATAAAACTTATGCAATTCTTGTGTCATGGCAATTCTAGTCCATATGTGAAAACAAACTACTAGGTAAAGCATTTGCATAATCAACCCTTTGGGACATGTTTATTGTGGTCCATACCATACGCATATGGTTCACTCATTTGTGTTTATGTGTTCAATAAAAATCACCCACATTACCCATATCCGGGGTACATGTATCGGGTGGGGTTGTCAATCCAATAGATCTATCATTGTGTATCGTCGGCTTGTACGGAGTTAATGATTACGCGAGTCTAATTGTGTTTACCAAAGTATTGTTTAAGACATAATGCAACATAGAAATCACACAAGACACGTAATAGAATTGCTTATGTTGAGTATAAGTGTTTAACATGTTTCACCCCAAAAATGTAAAACAGTAAAAATGGGCTATGTAAACTCACCGTTTGTGTGGTAACTTGAAATCTATCGAACAATAAGATGTGGATTAGGATTATCCCAAAGGATTAACCGAAAGATGATGAAATCTGGACACCAAGACACGGCCACACGGACTTCAAATCTGATCGTTATAGAGCACGAGAGCGAGATGTTGTAGAGGGTTTTGTTAGTCGCTAGTTTTTTAGTGTAGGTGCCAGTTTATTGAAATTATTCGACCTATTTATATGAATTGAAATCGGGTTGCTTTGTAATGTTCATAAATGGGTTTTGACTCGCTAATTAACGCGTAATCATGCATAGTATAAGGCTTGGAATAAATTTTCGGTCAAGTCTGCACGAATTAATTTGATTGAAGTTGCCAAATCGATCTTAGGCGCATTGAATTTGATGGTTTGAATATGTTGACTTTGGGGTTTTTACTAGAGTTGAATGTGGTGGACTTGATGCAAGTTTATATAAGGAAACTAATTTCAATAAACACCACAAAAGTAGACTTCTACTAGTGGTATGTGTATTGTGTGTAAAGGCTTTGATATCCCTTGGCCACGGGTTCGAACCCGGCCATGGACATATTTTTTTAAACTGTTTTCAAAGTAACATTTTTTATAAAAACTTAATTAGTTCAGTAACTAATCAATTATGTAAATAAAAAAAATAATTAATAGGACACGTTAAAAAAAACTATAAAACTTGAAATAGACGGATAAATAGGGAAATTTTATAGATTTCAAAGAAAAAAATGTCAAACTTTTTTTATACAATATTGGTTCAAATAATTGATACGAATAGTCAAAACGATAAGATTTCGAAATACATAGAAATGTAACTACGAGGAACAAGAAGGACTAAAGTTGTATAGAGGCAAAAGTAAAAGGTGACGGATGTCACAGTTGTTTGCTGGTAAAATTGCGAAGCATAATTCCTTTGATAAAGCTGTCATGGGGGCATCAATCCAGGTAAACGGAGTTTCAGGTCACCCAATCTCACTGGGATTGATTATGATGGCCAAAGAAGAAAACGGGGTGTGTGATGTCTGTGGTGGTTATGGTGGATGGTTTTATAGGATGAGGTGAAGGTGGGGTGGGTTTCGGAAAGGAAAGGAGCATAGGTAGTGGAGATGGGTTTTTGAAATGAGGATCTGGTGGTGATGACTGATGAACAGGTTTCAAGTTGGTGGGTGGGATGGTAATGGTGGTGAAAGGTAGAGGAGATGGTGGGTGGTGGTGAAAGGTGAAGATGGTGATAGGTGGTATAGATTGAAGAAGATGAGGTGGGTGGTCGGTCCCACTTAACTTTTTAAATATTAATTATATATTTCTTTGCTTTTTTTAATTATTATTATATTTTAATAGTAAGGGAATATTTGAGTTGACTTGACGATTTTGCCCTGACTTAATGAGGTTGAGTTAACCCCGTTAAGTAATTTGACCGTTTTGACCTATTTCGTAAAACTAAAGGGGTTGTTTAAACAATTATTTTGATTTTTGGGCTGGACTGAAAAAAACCATCAAACCACAGGAACTATTTTGACTATTAACAATTTATAAAATAACCATAAAATTTGATATTTTCATTATTTTTCCTAACTAGTTGTTTTATCAACAACAACAACCTTGAATTCCTTATATTTTTGGATTAAAGGTAGAAATTAGCAAACTGGATCCTGATTTCTAGAAAACATATAATATTATTAAAGTTTGATCTAAAATAGTGGGTCAAAACTGTTTTTATTGACAAGTGATTTCTTATTTTTAAAGGGTGATACGTAATTAAAAACCTGATTTATTAATGGTTGATAATTAACTATGAGTGAGCAAAATTCCAAACCCGACCCGACCCGACCCACAAGATACCACCCAACCCGACCTTAAGAACTAGGGGAACCGGACCTCAAACCTTAAAACAGGGTCGATACTTAGTTTTTGTACCTATGAGTCCCTCAGTTCCTAAAACACCCGACCCTTCATCTGAACGAGCAAACACGTCAATTTGTTACAGTAATGTTAGCTACATGCGGCTGGAATTTGTGATATAATGGCCCCAATTGTAACAAGTTAGTTTGTTTATTGTTTGGTAATTGGAATTTTTTTTAAGTTTTTTTTTTTGGGTTTCATATAGATGTGTGTTCTTGATGCTTTGATGTGGCTTTCAAACAGATCCATTTGCTTACAGATGATAACATTGTTTCATGTTTTTAAGCTAATTTTTCCCAGAAATGCTTTGATGTGTGTTTTTGATAGAATATGTAACAGTTAGTTGGGTTTTTAATTGATATGTCTTTGATTTCGGTTCGGGTCATAACTTTCCGTTTTATTAACAATGTCAACCGGAACCGAACTGATACCCGAATTGGGTGAATATTCGGAACCGATCACAGAACCTAAACCCCATTCTCGGTTCGGTTATGGTATCCAAACGGGCCAGTCCTTGGTGTTTTTTTGTTTGGTCCTATCATGCTCACCCCTATAATTAACCGACTCATATAGCTAAACACTATGTTAACTAATTAAAATTGGATACCATCATAACTTAATTTAATGACATTTACTGGTCGTTCGTCGTAATCTTAGATATTCGACCGTTCTCGACAAGGGGAATTTTTAATATATTATCAAAGAGACAGAAATAGTCATCATTCCACTCTACTCGATTCAAGAAGGCGAGAGAAACCAGCTAATACCTTCTTTAGGTATCTCAATTGAAATCCCCGAAATGGTATTCTCCGTAGAAATAGTATTCTTGTTTATTTCGATTATCCTCCATATATAATAGAGAGCTCGGGATTTACTAAATATGAGACTAGAGAATTGAATTACATTGACTTATATTTTAAGTTTAAAGGATGGGAGTTATGTTGACTACTTATCAAAATAATACGTAGATTATTTTTTTATAAGAGGCCATTTAAAACAATAATAACGTGTAAGAGAATGACATTACGAGGAAACCAAAATCTTGAATGGAAGAATAATAATATTAAATCTTGATCAGAGAAAGTGTGTATAGAAAAATCTAAAGCTTGACTATTGAATATTCATTTTAGAATATCATATTATTTATTTATAGTTAACTTACTCTGCAACGGGTGTAAAATAAGAAAAAAAAGAAGAATGAGAAGGATAAAAAAAACAAAAATGATAACAAAATGACATAATGTATCAAAAAATATAACATAACCCTAAAAAATATAACATAATGCGAGGATAAAAAGACACAATAAATCGCAAAATAAGACACCATGACAAAAATAAAAGAAAAAAACATAACGCCAAATAAAAAGACACAATGATCTAACAAAATAAAAATAAAACCTACAAGCTAAAGTTCCAAAAATGAAAACCTAAAATCTAATATCGTAGAGTTCGATGAGACGATTTCATTGCCGTAAGAATGAGTTCAATCAGAGTCTATTTGATACCATTCCTACGACTTAACCTTTTTGAAAGACTATGTATTCGATCATAACCCTATGTCTTTACATTATATTATAATATAATGCATGTTTTGAAAAAAATATTTGAAGATGCTCAAAGTTAAGAATATTTTAGTTTTAACGCATAATGTATAACCCTAAAATGAAGTTAACCTTTCAAACACTAATTACACTTTAATTCTTTCATCTTAATTACATTTTATTTCCATCTTCTTATCCAAATTCTGAATAATCAGTTAGCAGTTATACCCTATTCACATAATTAAAACTAACTACCCACAATTTTTAAAAATGCATAACTTTTCTTACGTTGATATTTTTTAAAATTACACCTTAAAAGCATGCATTTTATTCTCATTAATTTGAGTATAGTATTTCTGTAGTTTAATTAAAAAAATGATATGTTACGTGATTAATACCGTCTAAGGGTGAGCAATGATTGGATCATTAACCAAAACCAAACCGAAATCAACCAAAAAATTGAATTAACCGAAACCGAATTAACCAAATACCGATTGTCGGTTTTTATACCTTCGTTTAACCAAATTAACCAAACCGAAAATTCATATTTTCGTATATTTCTAGCTTTTATACCTCCAGTTGATAAATTTCATATTTTATACATCTCTTTTATATATTTATACTTCCATTCCATGTTTTTGTAAGCAATACTTTAGCACAAGTTTGGTTTTAGCTTACCAACTAAACTGAACCAAAAGAGCCAGTCTAACCAAATAAACAGAACTACTTAGACGAAACCGATTAGTTAATAAAAGAGACTAACCGATGATGTTAGTTTCGGCTTTGGTTGAACATAATAACCGAACCAACTAACATATGCACACCCTGACATATCTCTGTTTCTGTTGCATCGTCCAGACACCCTTTTAGTTTTTGTATAACAATTATCAGATAGTAATAAGTATATATTGTTTTTCTCATATAACTTTTAATATATGTTGGGTCTACTGGACCAAAGAAGAAAAAATGAAGTGGAAAGCCAAAAAATGCTAAACATCTTATCAATAAACCAGTACTTAGGATACAAGATTCTCCCAAAGGACTGCTGACTCTAGCAACTACTGAAGATGAAACAACTGATCTGGAAACAGCTGCTGAAGAAACATCTGATGAGAAGAACTGTTGAAGCCAAAAACACTTAGGCTTCAACAAATGATTCAAACAGAGCTTTGACATATGTAACAGTGCGTCTAATAGAACAGTTGTTCGTATCAATTATTAATCTACTTAGATGTCATTGTCATAGGTAGTCGTCAGCTTGGATCATCAAAGCTTGTATTTGCCTATAAATGATCTGTACAATTCTATTTATCACTTTCACACTTATTCTCTATACAAGTAAAACTGTGAGTGATTAGTCTGAGGGGGAGAACTGTAATACTATGTGCTAAACTGTTATGGTTTATAAAAGTATTTATTAAAAAGCAATTCTTCTAATCTATTATTATTTAAAGTTTACTTTCCACTGCACTTTCTATAATTGTTTTATCATTCATTTATTAAACATCATAACAAGTCAACCTCAGATCTCAACAATTGGCATCAGAGCTTGGTCAATTAAATTCAATCTAACAAATCAATTTAATATAAACAAATCAGCTCAAAATTTAGAAATATTGTGTTGTTCGTTTTCTTGAAAACAGAGTAAGATTTTAATTACACTAAAAGTATTTAAAACATACTCTATTTCTATAAAAATTCAGAAAATGTCTTCAATCAATCATGATCCACACAACATTGGCACGAGCAACAAGCCACCGATGCTTGTCAAATTCGAATACAATATCTGGCAACGTCGGATGAGCCATGTTCTTGCTCAACAAAACACAGGATGCTGGAAATCGGTTACCTTCGGACACATGTTCTGACGGTGCCGAGTACCAAAAATCCTAAAGTTCAAGAACCTAAAAAGCTTGAAAACTACTCCGATGTAGATTTCCAAAAAATTGAGTTACATGCTAAAGCTTTCAGTATTGTGGTTTTCTCTCTACAAATGATATCTATGCTGGACTGTTACACTGTAACAGTGCAAAAGAGTTGTGGGTTGCTTTGAAGGAACAATTTGGTGGAAACTAAGAAAGTTATTGAAAAACAACCGTGAAATACTTAACAAACAATATGAAACATTTAGTCATGTTAAGGGTGAATCATTAACTCAACAATTTGAAAGATTTAACTGTTTAATTAGTGAACTAAAACTGGTAGATCTCACTAAGCCAAATTCAACTCTGAATCGCAGATTTTTGAGATCTTTACCAAAAAAGTGGGAAAACTATTGCAATAGTTATGAGAAATTCAATTAGATCTAAGG
The DNA here is from genome assembly GCA_030844895.1 of Ambrosia x helenae. Taxonomy (NCBI): domain Eukaryota; kingdom Viridiplantae; phylum Streptophyta; class Magnoliopsida; order Asterales; family Asteraceae; genus Ambrosia; species Ambrosia x helenae. Next base: position 38,557,829 of record CM061223.1, on the reverse strand, counting down.
ATTTATCTCTAACCCAACTTCATGGAAAGCTCTTGACTTATGAAAGAGAATTTAACTAGAAAAAAGAAGCTTCAGGATTCTGGAAAAGTGTTAGCTGATTATGTGTTTGGAAATACAACACTTTCGGGTGAGGATGAAGTGTCTGGTAATAGTAAGGATTAGGGTTATGATCATTTTATTAACATAACTTCTAGTTTTAACTCTGACTCATACTCACCCCAACTATGCATTTGCAGCAAGTGGTGATATCCAGACCTCTGACAACATACCCTTTGAGTATAATGATCTTCAATATTTTGACCCTATAGATTTAGAAGAAATGAACATTTTACATCAACTATCTCTACTCAATGTTAGAACTAACAAGTTTTACAAGAAAACTGGCAGAAAATACCTTGGGCTAAATGGAGGGTCTAAGGTATGGTTGGATAAATCCAAGATTAAGTGTTGTAAATGTCATAGAATGGTCATTTTGCTAGGTAGTGTAGGAGACAAAATGGTTCACCTATGATAACCTATCTAAATCAAAGACCATAGACCAACACTTATCAATATTCCCAAATTACATCTAGACCAAATATACAAAAAACTACTTATTTTACACAACCTTCAACCACTAGCCCAGGTAAGTATGTCCAAACCACCATACCTCAGAGTAAATATATCTAAACCCCTGTTGCTCAGTATCAGATGCCTCCGGCTGTTATTCCACCATCTACTCCAGCAGAAACTAGTCAACAAAGCTTTTTTTACTCAAAGATTTGTTAACTGAAGCAACTTGCATGAGGTACTAACTGATGAAAACTTTGCTCTCATAGCCAAAGATGAACTAGAAAATTTTTGCTTCATGGCTCTTGAGACTATGGTTGACAGGTTTGAATCTGAAGAGGTGATATCTAAATCTGAAAATTTGAGTAATGGAATTGTTGAGACAAGTGTTTCAGATGAATAGGTTGTTGTTAAAGAAGTAAATCTCTCAGATCCATGGAATGCAAGTGATTGTAAATGCAAGTGTGATTGTGCTTTGATGGCTGCTGCAAAGGTATCTCCTCAAATCCTTAAGGATTTATGTTCAAACAATTGTCTAACGGCTTTTGCAAACATTAAAGTGGTGAATGAAAATCTCATAAAGAAAATTTTGGAAGATGAAAATCAGCTAGAAAAACTCACAAAAGAGTTAAAATCAAAATTAACTGAAAAAAGAATCTGAAATCAGCAGCTTAAAACATGAAGCAAGCATAACCAAAGATTAGCTCTAAACTATGATAATTAAATATTAAAGTTGTAAATAGGAGCTTGAAAACACCCAAATCACATATGAAAAATGGGTGGAATCATGTAAAGGTTAGGAAATGCTTATTAACCAACACTCCAAAAGCAATACCAAGTTTAAAATTGGTTTTCGTAAGACCAATGATCAAAATTCAAAAATTGCTGCTGAAAAGGAAAACATGTTGGTTAAGGTTATCCCCACTAATCTGGAAGGTCAAGTAATTAAAATCACTGAATGAAATGGTAAGAAAATTGTTCTTGAAAAACCAGAAGGTTCCTCATCAATAGCAGAAATTGAAAATTATCAGTTTAAACCTACATGGTCAGATGAGTGTGATGTTCTTGATAATTTTAAACCAGTAAATTTTCAAACTACCGAAGGTGTCAAAGCACCTACAGTTAAAATCATTCCTCTAAAGGATCTTCTAGCAGATGTTTCAACATCTACTGAATAGAAGAAAGAGAAGAGGCAGATCAAAAACAATGACTTTAACCTGTTCTATGATGAAACCTTTGCTCCTGTAGCAAGGTTAGAAGCAATCAGACTTTTTCGGGCCTTTCCTGTCAACTACAACATCAAGGTGTTTCAGATGGACATCAAATGTGCCTTTCTATATGGTAAGATTCAGGAGGAGGTATATGTATATCAACCACTTGGTTTTGAAGACACATTCCATCCTAATCATGTCTACAAGCTAAACAAAGCATTATATGGCTTGAAACAAGCACCTAGGGTCTGGTATGAAACTCTTTCAACTTTTCTCTTATCCATGAATTTTACAAGAGATAAATTGACAGTACACTATTTCCAAAATGGAAAGGTAAAGATTTAATGATTGTACAAATATATGTGGATGATATCATCTTTGGATCCACATGTAACAACATGAATGAAGAGTTTAGAAAACTCATGACAACGGAGTTTGAAATGAGTACCATGGTGAACTCCAATGTTGTAACATCACACAAATTTTCTTTATATATATATATATATATATATAGAACTCCCTCGTTTATTCATCCGATTCATGTTTACAGTATCTTTACCATCCATTTTGTTAATTTTTTTTTGTTTAAATAATGACGTATAATCAATACTAAATTGGATTGTATTAAAAATTCTGATTTAAAAACGTTAAAAAAATGTGTTTGCCTGTGCCAGGATTCGAACCCGAGTCCCTGGCGGGCTAAACCTTAACCACACCACACAAACCACTACACCATTTGGTGTTTTGTGATGTTAATTAAAACCAATTAAACTTAAACCCTTTCAAGGTCCCTTAGTCAAACCTGAAAAGTCAAACGTAGTCTCCTAGTCAAGTTAAGTCAAAGTGTTAGTAAATAGTCTCCTAGTCAAGTCAAAGTGTTAATAAATATGGTCTTCTAGTCAAGTCAAAGTTGTTTCTAAATTCTAGCCTAGTCAAAGTAGTCCCTAATTACAACTCCAAATTTTACACTATAAATACACTAGCCTACCATTCAACTCTATATACCATTTAAAAAAAAACATTATTATCCCATCTCCCATATACTAAAGTTTTCATTCGTCATGATCTCCTCTAGCTAGTTTCGAGTTTTCCAAGGCATTATTACTAAGTGTTTGCACGCTCAATAAAACACACGAACTCATTATGCACCTAAGGTGAGTTTACATAGCCCTTTTTCTGTTTTACATTTTGGGGTGAAACATGTTTAAACATTTTATACACTATCATTTACTCATTCTTACATTGTTGAAACTTGTGATTCAATTACACTATCATTTACTCATTCTATCATTGACTGTAACAAAAAGACACAGTACAATCATTAACATTGATCAAGCCGCCTGTTTAGATTATAGCGCTATAGGTCTGACAAACCCATCCCCCCCGCATAAATTCAGGGATGATCGATAACAGTTACACTTTTACTAACTTTCGAGTTAGGTCTCAGTCGACACAAGGTTTGATTGTACAAAAGACGCATTGTTACATGTCGGACTCATACTATTACATTATACAAATGTGATTGTTGTACAACTATTATTATCTATCATATTCAAAAACCTATGTATTCTCACCAACTATTTATAGTTGACCCCCCGCATCTTTCCAACTTAACATGTTTCAGGTTTATATGCTATTGGAAGTTGTGCAAGTCTTGGAACACATAGGAGCTTTGGACCTAGTTTATATAAATCAACTTTTGTAATCTTTTCTTGTAAGATGAATTGTAAATTGTAAATATTATTCAACTTTCATTTAGTACCATGAGCTATTGTACAATCATTCATACGTGACACCTCGATGTTTCCGCCATCGGTTGGGGTGTTACAAATGTTTCCTTGGTCTTCAAGTTAAGCAATTGCAAAATGGTACATTCATTCATTCATCAAAACAAGTATGTTAAAATTTGTTGAAAAATTTTGATAAGAATGATTGTAAACCATGTAGTACACCCCATGAGTACAACAAAAGTACTCAATAATGATGATAAAGATCATCTGATTGATCAAACACATTATAGATGCATGATTGGGTCTTTACTATACCTAACTGCATCTAGGCCAGACATTATGTTTGCTACTTGTGTTTGTGTAAAATCATAGGTATCACCTAGAAGGTCAAATCTTATAGCTGTGAAAAGGATCTTCAGATACCAAAAAGGTGCTCCTACACTTGGTATCTGGTATCCTGCTAATGGAAACATTGAGCTTTCAGGGTACTCAGGCAGTGATTTTGCTGGTTGTCACACCACAAGGAACTCCACTTCAGGAGGGTGCCAATTCCTAGGAAATGCCTTGGTTTCTTGGCAAAGAAAAAAGCAAGCAAATGTCTCAACCTCTAATACAGAGGCTGAATACATTGCTGCTGCAAGCTGCACAGCTCAACTCATGTGGCTTCAAAACCAGTTGCAGGCTTTTGGTATCACTGCTTTGAAGACTTTACTCATGCTGGACAATCAAAGCGCTAAAAATATCATCAAAAATATTGTCTCTTATTCTACCACAAAGCACATTGATATCAGACATCACTTTGTAAGGGACAACTATGAAAAATGTTTGATTTCTCTGCATCATGTTCCAACAGAGGATCAGGTAGCAAATGTGTTGACAAAGGCCTTAGACACATCTACTTTTGAATGCTTGATCTCTCGAATTAGGATGTTAAATATGGAATAAAAGCACAAATTTGTTTTTCCATAAATAAAACATCAAAATGTTGACAGAAAATTCAAAATTCATACTTAAAAATAGCTTTTGGTTAACTTTGGTTCAAACATTTCTAAAAGTCTGTTTAGATAAAACAGCCATTGTCCCAGATTGTCAACATCTGTTCATTCAGAGTCCACCACTGATAAACCATAAACACTATTTTTAACATCTGTTGATCATTCTAAAGAGGTTTCAAAACAACTGTTATCCATTAACTATACCTAACCAATCTTTATCCAGTGGGACAAACCTAGACCGTCAGATTCTTCAACGGATATTGCCACGTCTGCTCTCAAAAGCAGTTCCTTGGCCACGTAATCTTCACTCTTTCAACACCCCTATAAAACCCCTGTGTTATCTAAACAGAGTTTACACTGCCATTTCGAATTCAAACTTCCATATAGCAGTTTTCTCTCTCATTTACGAACAACCCACAAACCTCTCGTTCGATCATGGATCTCCAAGTCAAAACCCCCCACAATTACCTTCCATACTTAGTAAAACTGATGAGAATACACCATTTCATTTGATCATTGATGTTGTTAGGAACTCCAAATATCTCACCATCCTCACTACCGATGCACCAATATATGTCGATACTTTGCAAGAATTTTGGTTAAATGCTGAAGTCATACTTGCAGACAACACAACAATTGCAATCTCCTCCAAAATTGGTGAAACTACTATCCAAATCTCCCCACAATTCATTTCTACAACTTTTTCACTCAATGACCTAGAAGGTAAACTCACTTTCTTAAGAAATGAACTTCACACAGAGTTTTTAAAGAGAGGGTATGATGGACAAATGACTGGGGAAACTGTTTACAAACCCAACATTCCCCTAGAAATGAAAATTTTCTTTCATACTCTACTCATTTGTCTCTCTCCTAAGACAACCTCATTTAATGAGATTCCCTTGAAAGTTCAATATCTGGGATATGCTATCTTAACAGATACTGATTATAATCTATCCCAAGCATTGTTCATGGACTTGGTAGCAAATGTGAAGGGAATAAAATCAGGGTCAAACAATGCTTTCTTACTCTATCCTAGAATCCTAAGTGTTCTCTTACAAAAAGTTTTACTAGAAAAGAATTTTAAAACTGGTACAGTATCTAGGATGAAGAGTCTAACAAATGAAACTTTTACAAGAATGATGGGTTCTAAGACCCAAGAAAATGTCTCAAAAGTAAAGGGTGTCAAGACAACAACGGTTGTCTCACCATCTGTTGATGAGCCCACTGCTCTTGGTGAACATGGCACTACAACCAGTGCTGTGAAACCAACACCAAAATCTTCCAAAAGAAAATGTCCATCCACCAAACCCACTAAAAAGAAAACCAAAAAGGTTACTCTGGAGGATGAGATACCAGAGGATACCACTATTGTAACACAAACACAACATGTGACACCCGCCACTTTATCAGGTCAAAATTCGTACACTTTCTAGTCAACATTAACTTTCTACGCATAATTAATGTCATTTTATATGCAAAAGTCCCTCCGAGAAAGTCTAGCAAAGCCCTAACAAGTACAATTTCACCCGCATCAACGAACATTAGTGACGCAAGTGTAAACGATGACGATTTTCTTTATAAAAGTTACAAACAATCATGTGTGATTTCCTATACGTATAGCCACTTTATCAGGTCAAAATTCGTACACTTTCTAGTCAACATTAACTTTCTACGCATAATTAATGTCATTTTATATGCAAAAGTCCTCCGAGAAAGTCTAGCAAAGCCCTAACAAGTACAATTTCACCCGCATCAACGAACATTAGTGACGCAAGTGTAAACGATGACGATTTTCTTTATAAAAGTTACAAACAATCATGTGTGATTTCCTATACGTATAGACATATGATCATGCCATTTATAGAACTATAATTATTTTAATATATATATATACATACACATGTACGCATGGTATATATATATATATATGTGTGTGTGTGTGCGCTCATGCATGAGTTTATCTTAGTCCCACAAATATGTTGGAACAATTATGACACCATTTTTATTCTCATACATTATGTCCCCATATTTAATAACAATCAAATGTTCATACACTACAAATGGAGTTAACACATGATCAACACAAGCTTTGAGGATTGATCTTTTCCCAAAATAACCTACCATCACCTCACCACCCTAGCCGCCACTTTTCTCTTCCTTTCCATGTTAATTTTCGGCCCAAACACCCTCTTGGAAGCTACCATCCCTTCTACATGTCTCTTGATCACACTACACTAGAAAGATCACCATCCTAAGTCACATCTAATATCCCTTGTTTAACCCAATCTTATGAAAATTAGCTTGAAGTGACTAATCCTAAAAATGCAAAGTCAACACCTAGATTATCTAATATTAAGATAAGATCAAACCATAAAAGGAAAGATGCTTCTAAACTCTTGGATCCATGGAAGATTATACCCTAAATTAGCATGATCCTCCTCCTTCCCCTTTTCCTCCTTCCTTTCGGCCGAAACCCCCACCCCCTGTCACATCTTGTTTTGTCCCTTAATCACAAGACACTAGAATGTTTAGAATGTGTGATCACATCACTAACCTCCACTTGATACCTTGTATTGTCACTAATCACTTTATAACATCTCCTAGTTGAATGTGATGATTAACCAAAGATGTCAAGATCTCTTAAACTCCAAAGATCCATAGAAGATTCCTAGCTAAACATAGTTGATTCTTGGCCCTTCTTGGAGCCTTCCCAAACCATCGACCCCCTACCTATACTAATTCTTTTTTTTTATCCTAATACGAATCAAGTCAACTCCTATTAAGCACATGTTGGAAAGAAGCCAATAGATAATCTTATGTATTGTCACATTGCTATATACTCATCCAATATAATAATGTGTTTTGTCAATGTTATTAGATGTGTTTAGTTGACAAATCCATCTTGATTTGAAGTAAATCTTTGAGAGACTTTACACAAACAAGGAAAGATTATTAATCCCCATTAATCCATAACATTTGACTTACCACAATTAGGAACCACCACCCTCTTTCCATCTCTTTTCCTCTCCTCTCCCTCGGTTCTCTATCTCTCTCGCTTCTCTCTCTCTCTTTTGGTCTCTCTCTTTCTCTCTCCCCTTTCCTCTATAAATATGAGCCTTGGGTGATCATTCATTCATTCACACCACCCATTAACTCACTTACTAAACACACACTTACACTAAGTATCTCCCTAGTTTCCAAGCTTCCTTAGTTCAAGACTCAAGAGAGGTATGAACTCCCACCTATCTTATTGTTCTTATGTTTATTTTTTTCCCACACACTAGTGTTCACCCAACATATAAATCACCCTAAGATCATGTATGCAACCAACTAAAAACATGGTAATATGAAAATGTAACTGTGTTAACTTGTAAATATATGTGTACGCGTGTGTATAGTATGTATACATAGTAGCATCTTGCTTCAAATGTGTATGTATGTGTGTGTATGTGTATGAAAGTATAGGTGATTTAAGTTATAGTGATTATATGTTCCAATATGTATGAGTAGAACATATAAGTGTATGCATATAAGCAAGATCTAGGTGTGTGTATTTAAGAATGTATACGCGTGTATATATGGTGTGTAGGTATGTGTATGATAAACTCATGAACATAGGTATTGATGTGTATGGATGTACCAAAGTACATACATATATGGGTATGTATGTATGAGTGTAAATCTCATGGACATGGACATCTATGGTCATGTATTGAAATACACATATGTATATATGTATATATATATATATATATGTGTGTGTGTGTGTGTGCGTGTATATATGAGAGTACATACACATATGCGAGCTTGTATGTACACATGACTAGGGTCACTTGTAGTTTATAAATATATGTAACTCATTTTGTACGAAATAATAACATGTGTTTTATAGCTCATAACACGTGTTAGAAATCAAGGTTATAAAAGAGGTTTCACATTGATAAAATAACTATTTTCGAATAACATAAACATCACCAAGGAAAATAAACAAACATATCACAAGAGATTGGGTGAACCACGGGCACCATGGACCTCTTCGATAGACCTAAGATGTCCATTGATTTATAGGACTTGTAGGTCGGACTGTAACAACTGGGAAATTTTTCTTTCTTTCGTCTCTTCATTTCCAAACTTCGTTTAAATTTTGTGACGAAAATTCTTTCAACTGGGAGATGATGTGACACCCGGCAAATTCTGGTTAATACTTTACATACTTTACATACATACGAGTCTACCTTAGCGAAAACATTTACTTAGCATTATACTTAACTGGGTCGGTTAAGTCATTTGGAATGATTTTGGAAATCATCGAGAGTCATTAAATATTGAGAGTCGGTCCATAACTGCGTGTACAAGAGTGGCGGTTGGTGAAATCACCGGGTTAATGCACACACGCGAGTCTCGAGTCCCGGGGATTGGTGAATGAATGTGAACGTGTTAGTTATCATGCATTATGTGTTTATAATCATTATATGACTTATCGGTATGTGAATACGTGCTTATGTGTGTTAAAATAGTGTTTAACGCGCCAGAAACCCAAAAACACCATGCTGTATGTGATTAGGATTAGGCGAGTAGGCCTAATTGCATGAGTTTTCAGGCAATTAGACACCCTAATCACCTATAACAGCTCTGTACTCGCCTGATATGTGCCTAACGACTAGAAACGCCTATAAATACCACCCTTATGCCCCAAACATCATTTTTGAAACCCTAACTCGCCCCAAAGTTATCCCACACCATAACCAACCTCTGGAACACGTATATGCTTTGAAATCTATCCTTTTAAGCCTTACACATAATCATTTAGCAAAACCCAAGGTGTATTATCCTTCCTAAACCTTTGTTATGCTATTATAATGATCCCTAAAGGTCCAGACCTGGTTTTAATATGATCGTGTCTTTGAAAACCTTTAAATAAGTTGTTAAACAAGTCTAGTCCTTCATTACGTGTTCTATGTGGTGTATTTATGCATGATAGGATTTTTATGATTAAAACATGTGGATTCTTGTGTATTTGATATGTTTCTGAGATAAATAGGTTGTTAGCATGATTGTTGATGAGTTTGGAGTTCATAGTTGTGTATTGTTGATAATAGGCGTTTTGACCTGTTTGAATGGTTTTGAAGAATTAAGGATGATATGATGTGTTTTTTTGATTGTATGAGGTTAGGGTTTGTTCTAGGAGCATGTAGGAACAGTAGGATGTTGTTGTATAACGTTGTTATGTGATAAAATCCGGATAATTGCCGTTTAGGGTAAGTTTTTCATGTTGATGTGATGTTTTCATGATAATATTGACATTTTGGGAAATATTTGCAATTAGGGCGGTTAGATTGATGATAAATTGGGGGGTTTTTTGCTTGGGATGGATTGTTTAATGATTTGGGTTTGATGTTGGGTGTTTGTACATGTTTCGGATCTGATTTGGAAGGTTAAACGCGCAAAATTGGGCTCGATGCTGCAGGGGGCGATTAGGGGAGTCCTAATTGCCTAAGTCATGTAAGTAGCCCTACTCGCATATAAAATGGGGGGATTAGGACCCCTACTCGCCTGTTGACCACTCCTAATCACTAGTTGACTTTCCTAATTGCATGTTTGATTCCTAATCGCGTGTTTTGCTACTGTAAGCGTATTTTGACATCCCGAAACATGTTTGGACACCTAGGAACATGATAGGAACCCCGTGACATGTCTAGTAACCTAATAACACGTGTTTGGACTCATATATGCGTTAATTGAACTGTATGCTAGACTTAGTGAACTTTTGCACATGTTAAGTTTATAGTTGCACATGTATGCATGATATCTTGTATTTGGCTAACACGTGGAATGTCGGGTCACTAATGGATGTCGGGTCTTGTCTGGTGTGGTCGGTTAAACGTTTAAACATCTTTTCAAACGTACACGGTTATAGTCTGGACTATGGTGGACTAATCAACCTGCTGGTTATTAGTCTAACATCTTATACGCTCGTCATGATAGGTCACCGATAGTTGGTACTATCTATTGAGCTAATTTACTTGTTTGGGAAGAAAGCAACATAAGGTGAGTTTCATGGCCCCGCTTTAAGTCTTTTCGTTTTCGGGGGAGATACATGCTTCATTCTTGGTTTCTTAAAAGATCATGTTATAATAGTGATAAATTCATTTGACGTACTATACTTTTCGTGAAGTCCCGGGGGAACCATGAGTGTGCGGGGTTGCATAGCGATGGAAATATGGATAGATCTATAGGGACTGACAGACCCCACTCGTCGGTTGGAGGCCAGCGGGTGCATATTGTCTCGGTCATTAAAAGGCTGTCGTGGTGACGGTGGTACATATTCGGGCATATTCAAGCACTATCTTGTCAGTAATGGTTTCCAAGTCGTAGTAGTAGCATTCATGCGTTTAGCTAGCGCTATCATCTTAACATAGTAGTAACATGATGATCTTAAATACTTTTAACGTTTATCATAAAACCTGTGAACTCACCAGCATTATATGTTGACAACTTTAAGCATATTTTCTCAAGTCGCTAAGGTAACTGCACTGGATAGGCGCACGGGTCATATGGCGTCTAGTTTGCATTTCATGTTTTGAGACTTTATCTTTTATATACTTTTAAAAACTTTTGGATTATGGTTTGTACTTTGCTTCCGCTGTATCAAATTGGGTTTTGAACTTAATGGTTTGACTACGTATTTTAAATCATATAGTTGTCGTTTATTGTGACCGTTGACTTGGATCCTGGTTTGTTACGCGCCTCGCGGTAAAACCCCGCACGTGGAATTTGAGGGTGTGACACGAACCCACTAGTATATCAGACACTCGTATTTGCTAGACTACACACGGACTTGAGGTGAGTTTCACGGCCCTTTTTACTATTGTTTTATATTTTGGGGAAAAGCATGCATTGTTTACTAGTTTTAGAATGAATTCCTAGCAGACCGGTGTACATGAGACAATATGTTTAGAGTACTCACTAAAGCCCTCGTGTATAGTTTACCGTAACCATTAGCTATAGACTTAGCCTAGAAACGCTTGAATAGATCTATTGGGTTGACACCCCCACTCTTGGTTAGTCGCTCTAACCCGGATACATACGACAAAAGAGTGCTTGTATTTCTTTTATGATGATACATTGCCTTTATTGTGCGATGCGCGAGGCACCACTCGTCAAGGTTTGGTTATGGACTCATGATTGTTTATTATCGTTGATCTTAGCTAGACAATGATGGGTCATTCATGGATTTCATTAAACTTTACATTTTCGATTATTTCAAAACCTGTGAACTCACCAACTTTATGTTGACAAAGTTTGTATGCATGTTTCTTCATGTAACTAAGCTATGGATGGAACTTGGGATACGTTTGGGCATTCATTCACCATTATCACTATTTGTGTTTTCAAAACTTATGGCCCTATGTACGGTTTTAAACAATGTTTTGTAATGGTTGTTGTCACTATACAAGTTTGGTACTTTTATTATTGAATAAATTTGAATGTTTGCTCAAATCTTGTGCTTGAAAATCTTTCGTGGTTGCCCCCTGTGTTTCCGCCTAGGCGGAGTGTGACACAACAGACAACCACTGTTGATACTTTCTCTCAACAGTTGGAAAAATCTCCTCCCAAACAAACTCCTCAAGAATCCTCTCAAAAGGACATTGTTGTAAGCTAAGAGGAACCACAACATGAAACATTTGACTCAGTTGCGCATTTGTTCAAAAGTCCATCTCCCGAGGCTAATTCTCTTTACACGCCACACCTCTCACCATCAAAAACTACCATTCCATCTGCCCTTTACACATTGTTTGAAGCTATTGATAAAACTCAGCCAACAACGAGTTCCTCTCATACACTTTTCACTGAGAGTATAACTCAACAAGTGACTGGGCATGACACTAGTCAACCAATTATCCCACAAACAGAGAAGGCCACACCCCTTGAGTTACCTGTAATTCTTGAAGGTTTTTCAAGTGAAACAGCCACAAACATCATAGCAAGTAAACCTCAGATCTCAACAATATACAATGTTTTATAAAATTTCTAGTATATCTATGTTTTGATATGATTTTCTTTTCAAAACCAAGCAGAATTTTTATTTATATTATTATAAAAAAATTGAGCATATGATATTGTTTTTTTTCATAACTTTTAAGATACAATATTTTATATAATTCTAATTACATCATTGCAACATTCCTATCATTATCTTCATATTGGTATTTATTTCTTTTGGAAACCAATTGCGTATAGTAATATTCCAATAATCGAAGCAACATACTTGTTATCAAACACTTACATATAAATGTGCGTTTATGTGGCACTACAAGGAACGAGGGCATTAGCGTGTGACATCCGCTACCCTTCAGTTTTGGCTTCAAAAAGTCGGACCTGCAACCTTCTTTTCCGATCGTGTTTAAGCTTGTAAGTGCCATATTTTTTATGCCATTTCGTTCTTTGAACATCACTTTTCAAAAGCCCTATTGTTTCGAGTCCTAATCTTTACGAATTGAAGGTTAAGGAAATTCTAGGGTTATGGTTTGTTCCTGGGGAAGAAGATGAAGTTTTCCTTATGTGTTAAATATAATTATTGATCAAACACATATTGTGGTTGTGTTGTAGTGGTTCAAGTGTGGTTGTGTTTGGAAAAGGCCCGGGTTCGATTCCAGTAACCCACAGCCTAATGCAGTTTTTTTTAAAAATTTTTGTTTTATTGTTTATGTTAAATATATAAATACACTAATCTATATATATATATATATATTGCAAAGGGATTAATCCTACATGTCATACTCTTATGCAATCTCTCCTTTGAGAGATGCCACATAGGATGTGATGTGGCAACTCTAAACTAATTAAAAAAAAGAAATAAATATGATTTAACCTAATATATTATAATCTTTAACCTAATCTATTAAATACATAATCTACTAAATCTAAATATTAAAACTTTATTATTTTATCTCTCGTGTTTCCACCCATAACTTTTAAACGTTAATATCTTTTATATACGAGATTTTTAAAAAAAAATTACACCAAATTAACGAGCGTTTTATTATCTTTCCAACGAGTACCATAGTGCTATATAAAAATCAGAGAGAAAAATGACTATTTTTTGTAACCCGACAGGTATTGTGTCGGGTTTGGGATTAGTTTAAAAAAATTGTGGGTTTGGGTCGGGTCTTGGATTAGGTGATACCCAACCCGATTACCCGAAACAACATACCCAAATACCCGAACTACATACCCGATCATATACCCATGAATTTTTTAACGCATCACATAACCCTTAGACTAATGCGTTCGTTATATCAATAATTAACTTTTTTTTCTTATTTCATGTTAGTTCTTTTTAGAATGATCGATTACAAACTTCCGAATTCATTTGTAATGACACTAATTTATACCCCGGCGCAGAGATTCGTTTTTTTTTTATATTTGAATATGATAACTTATAGCAGAGATTTGTTTAAAATAATAATAATAATAATAATAATAATAATAATAAAGTGGTTTTTTCAAGTGTAGGAAGCCACACATTAATGACATGTGGCACTTCTAATTTCTATAGAAAAGGATATATTGGTAATTAACAAATTAGATTAGTTTTTTTTAATAATAAAACAATTTAATAATAATAACTAGATAATTATGGAATAGATCAAAATTCCTACTTTTATGCTAATGAATACAATCTTCATCATAATTCCTCATGACATCATCTTCATCATACCCCTCACGATTTCAGTAATTGTCTAATTCCATTATTAATTGTGGAGATTGTAGGTTTTATCATTATGTTTTTAACTGAGTTTGTATATCATAGTGTTTAACCTTCATAAAATAACCAAATTGGCTATGTACACTAACTGTATATCAAACTATTTTATCTTATTGTTCTTATTTTATTGTTACAGTGTTTTTTTACATAAATGATTGTTTTGGCGCCGTGTTTAAATGTTATAATCAATGTCCATATTATATGATATTGTTTTTGTTTTGATTTCTTGGTACAATATTTTATATGTAAAGTGTTTTTTTTAGTTTATTGGTGCTAAAATCATCTATTCAGATGACACGATTTGATTTCTTGATATAGTGTTTTATATGTAAAGTGTTTCTTTAGTTTATTGGTGCTAAAATCATCTAATCAGATGACACGACACGAATTGTGATAAAACACGATGCGAAGAAATAAACACCAGTAAAACACCTTGCAAAGAAATAATCACTAACAAAACACCATGCGATGCGAAGAAATAAATCAACTAACAACCATTAAAAATGATAAGACACTGTCAATTGTGATAAAACACTATGAGTAGAAATAAACACTGGTAAAAAACACTATGTGAAAAAATAAACATTAATAAAATACCATGCGAAGAAATTCATACAAAATATTACACAGTTGAATTGATCGATCATCCATGATTTTTGTTTACCCTACACACGTCCATGATGTTCGTTTGATCGTATGATGCACTACAATGTTTATCCACCTCCATGATTCGTTGATTGTTGTTTCCTCTAAAAAGGGGTTTGAAATATGGAAATGAACATGAATATAGGAGGTCTTGTGCAATAATTTTTATTTTTTATTTTTTTTTCATTTAAAACAATAGTGACTTTTACAATAATACCCTTACATGTTCTAATTAACTAATGATTATAAAACACTAATTACATAAATGCCACTCATTTAATCCACACCATTAAAAATCTAATCCAATGGTTGTAAACACTTCCTAGACTTCTTAGGTAAACACTACTTTCTACACAAACCCCACCCTAATCTATATATATATATATATATATTGCAAAGGGATTAATCCTACATGTCAGATATTTTAACCCGGGACGCTCCCGGGATAAAAACTAGTCTTATAATATTCATAATAAATTAATTTTTGCTCCAAATATCATGAAAACTTAGGTATAGTATCTTGACACCTCATAGAAATCTATAATATTTTTAGTTTGTGGAAAACATCTTATTTTCATAATTTTATTAATGTAAATTGTTTTAATCATAATTAATTGATTAAAAATTCATTTTTAATGATTTTAATCTCAAAATTTCTGTGAAATTATTTCTAAGTATGATAACTAGAAATAAAATTTATTTTCTCAGAAAATAGTTATTTTTGTTGTCTTTACTATTTTTTAATCATTAAAATACTATTTAAATTCATTAAATCCGTTTTAAATGCAAATAAATTGAGAAAAATTATAGAAAAATTATTTTTACTATTCTACATCAGAAAATAATCATTTTCCATAAAATTATTATTTTTGAACCAAATCTTGTATTTTTAGCTTATTTATATTTAATTAGTCATAATAAATTATTTGATGAATTATAAATTATAAAATCTCTTTTATACATATTTTGTTTATAAAACAGAAATATTCCAGTGTGGAAAACATGAGTGTTTATATTTTATTAGTCACATAGTTGATTTTAAATCATGATATATTTTATTCAAAAATATTATTAATTTCAGGGTATCATAAAACATCATCTTCCCTACGAATGCCTAGCAAACCTTAGTGCCTTATATTCTAGATACCTTAGACTTTTTAAGGAATCATTTGCAAAAATAGTGGGTTTATTATTTTAGAAATTACTTTTGGGGGGTATTGGGGGAAAAAACCAATATTGGTGATGTAGAGAACTCAATTGGCGGCATCTAATAAATCTAACCTTGATGCCGCCAATTGAGATGTTTACATTGAAGCCGCCATTTGAGACCTTGACATTGAAGCCGCCAATTGAATTTAAGTGTTTGATGCCGCCAATTCATTTCTAACTTTCATTTCTTATATAAGTCGAGGCCTCTGCCCATTCTCTCCATCCCATTCCACACCTATACAAATACATTATAACCACAATAAACCCCCATTTACAACACACTGTTTTCTGCGGGGATAAGCCATGCTGTGGCGTCCCTCTTTCTGGGGTCCAAGAAAGCGCTGTCTTTGGATCGGTGTTACATCCACATGAAACTACTTGGATCGATGTTACATCCACACGTGGTATAACACGTGTTGAATGCAACGTTGTCACTGTAGTTTATAATATTTTGTCGTTGGTTGTCGGTGGTGCTCTCAATCTCCAGTCTACCAAACCCGGACATTCCAACGGTCTGTTTAGGGGAGTCAACTTTCCAGACAAAGGCTGTAGGGCAAGGCCATCCGGTGTTGAAGAATCACATCATGTGATTAGCGACGTCGAAGACATCGGATGATGCGGTTCTTAACCGTGCTACTCTGGTATGGCAGCCTGGGTTGACCATTGGGTACCTATAGATTTCGTACACATGTTCAACAGATTGATTGATGTTCCCCTGTTTGATTCAGATGGGTTCCCCTGGAATGTGGGAAACGGAAACTTAATGAACTCGGTAGATTGTATAGTTTGATTGAGTAGTTTGGAATTGGTGATCTCGGAAATAAATTGTCTTGTAACTCGGTAGGCTGTATAGTTTGATTGAGTAGTTTGGAAAAATAGTTGTTAAGTAAATTTGTATTATTTGTTTTAAATAAATCTATCATTATTAACTGGCCCGTTTTCAATCGTTGGGTGGTGGTCCTTGATTCCCGTACTGATCATCGGGAAAGAGGTTTAAATTCAGTGCGGTCGAAGGTCCTGGCCGGGTCGAAGGTCCTGGGTCACACGAATTATGCGGGGGATGGTAATGTAAATCACTAACATCGTTAAACATTAATAGGAGAAACAACAATACATAATCAAGTAACATGACGAGAAGTTGCTTCACAACGGCATTTGTATAGCTCATCTGCCATGTGTCGTCGATAATTCACACAAGCATCTTCGACGTCGATTTCTAGCGACAACGACTTTTTTCTCACAAGCCTCTCCATCATCATACAAACCAAGACACCAGCATTATCAACCTTTCCCTTGTCTTGGGGCACATCTAATTCAACTAAACCAACAGAAATTGGTGTTTTGTCCACGCGATTAGACTTCAGCCAGTAACGAATACGTTTTAGAAACCATTCGAAAAAAAGCCTAATCATCTCCATATAGTGAGAAACTTCGCGTCGCCTTTCGTTTCTCCATCTCTTATCAGTCCAATACTGGGTAATTACCATGTTTCTTAGATCAATTAGGATAAGCAGCCAGTCTCCCACCCCCATCGATAAAGGAAGGTAAACGCGGTCAACCTCCCAGAATGGCGGGTAGGGTTCCATTCTTCCAGCCATGTCGAGGGCAACTGAAGAATTCGAGTCCTTCATTTCATCATAGAAGGCAGGGGGTAACACTGTCCAACGTAGCTGTGAAGCAGGATCTCTTAAAAGCTTTGCTTGTCTAAGTCGCATCAGTCTTACCGTCCACGCCTCAACGTGCTGAAATCATAATAATGCATAAGGTTCGTTATTAAGTTAAGCAAATCAATTTACTTTCAGGTTAAATTAACGTGAAAATTACCGTTGCGGATAGCGCCCTGTTGGGTTGGCACCCTAGAAGTGTACCCCAAAAATTTCTGTCTAGTTTGGCGGAAATGAAGCGAGTGTAGCAAAATGGGGCATCCCCGTTTGTATAAAAGTCGACAACATCAGCAGACCAGTTGGTTCTGCATTGTTGGTTTTCTTGCGGGTTTTCTTTGGGCTTGTCTTGGTCGTTTTCGGCTGCTTTCACTTGTGGTTACTTGAAGTCGAACCAGCCGTGAATGTTGTTGATGGCTTGCGTAAACGCCTCCAAATGTGCTCGGTCGATTTTACCGTTTTAGGAGCTGGTTGTGAACAGTAAAATCCTTCTCCATTGTTTTCCATTGTTATAGATTTCAAATATGAGTGGGTAAGAGAGAAAGAAGTTGAGTGAGTGTTGTTTGTGAATCAGCTAGCTG
Organism: Ambrosia x helenae; assembly: GCA_030844895.1. Lineage (NCBI taxonomy): Eukaryota > Viridiplantae > Streptophyta > Magnoliopsida > Asterales > Asteraceae > Ambrosia > Ambrosia x helenae. The sequence goes on along the minus strand of CM061223.1, from coordinate 38,539,479 downwards.
CTTGCTTCTAAAGAGGTGAACCCTTGTAATGGTTTGGCGGCATCTACATGAAGCCTCGTAATGGTTTAGCGGCTTCTATACCTCGTAATGGTTTGGCGGCATCATAAAAAGTTGAAGCCGCTAAATGGTTAAGCGGCTTCTACATGAAGTGAAAAATGCCCCAGGCTGACGTTTTTGGCTCTCTATACAGTCTGGCAGGGCCTGCCAGTCAGGTAACCGGACCTTCGGACGCGTTGTCCTTGGCTAGTACACGGGTGTCGCACCATGTCCGGGCCGTTTTCGGGTTTCCGGGGCCTGATCCAGGCGGCCCGAAAACGGCCAGGAGGTCATTTTTCAAAAAACCCACAAAGTGAAAAATGCCCCAGGCTGACGTTTTTGGCTCTCTATACAGTCTGGCAGGGCCTGCCAGTCAGGTAACCGGACCTTCGGACGCGTTGTCCTTGGCTAGTACACGGGTGTCGCACCATGTCCGGGCCGTTTTCGGGTTTCCAGGGCCTGATCCAGGCGGCCCGAAAACGGCCAGGAGGTCATTTTTCAAAAAACCCACAAAGTGGAAAATGCCCCAGGCTGACGTTTTTGGCTCTCTATACAGTCTGGCAGGGCCTGCCAGTCAGGTAACCGGACCTTCGGACGCGTTGTCCTTGGCTAGTACACGGGTGTCGCACCATGTCCGGGCCGTTTTCGGGTTTCCGGGGCCTGATCCAGGCGGCCCGAAAACGGCCAGGAGGTCATTTTTCAAAAAACCCACAAAGTGGAAAATGCCCAGGCTGACGTTTTTGGCTCTCTATACAGTCTGGCAGGGCCTGCCAGTCAGGTAACCGGACCTTCGAACGCGTTGACCTTGGCTAGTACACGGGTGTCGCACCATGTCCGGGCCGTTTTCGGGTTTCTGGGGCCTGATCCAGGCGGCCCGAAAACGGCCAGGAGGTCATTTTTCAAAAAACCCACAAAGTGGAAAATACACAATACATAAAACACATAATACATAAACACATAATACATAAATCCTAATCCCAACGAACTTATTTAAAACTTACGTAAACACATACTAAAATCCTAAATTACTTGGGAGTAGCCAGTGGTGATGGTGGTGATGGCCTGCTGGTGTAGCCTGCTCGTGGGGGGTTGGTTGTACCTTGGTTTTGGGGGATCTGTGTACTCTCTTGCATCCGGGGGTGGGTGCTGACAACCTTAAACGGTCCAAATCCCTTAGAGCCATGGCATAATCCACAACCCAGACCAACTCCTCTTCCGTTAACTCATCATCTGCTGGGGGAGTAGGATGACTTGTATGAGTAGGAGCAGGAGGAGGAGTTATTTGAGTAAGAGCAGGAGTAGTTATTTGTGCAATAGGAGGATTATAGAACGAAGGTTGTGCAGGAGTAGGAGGAGATGAAAATGGTAGTCGCCGTCCCCGGCGAGAGTATCGCCGGACATTTGAAGATCCGTCACATTCGTGATAACCGCCACCCATAGTTTTTAAACCCGATGAACAGAGGAAATTGTTGGTATTTATAATAGTTAAAGCATCAGAGTGGTTTGGCGGCATCATGAAAAGTTGATGCCTCAGAATGGTTTGGCGGCATCATACAAAGTTGATGCCTCAAAATGGTTTGGCGGCATCATGATGCCTCAGAATGGTTTGGCGGCATCATGATGCCTTAGAATGGTTTGGCGGCATCATACAAACTTGATGCCTATTTAAGGGATACTCATCCCAATCCATCAACACACCAAACTTTCTTCCTAAACTATCTCTATATCTCAAAAACCTACTTTCTTCCCCCCCCCCCCCACACCATAAAAAAAAATAACCTTCAAATGAAATGGCTACTTTCGTTCCATACCTGGTTAGATTATACTGGGGTGGTAAGTTTTCATACGTAAACGGGGTTGTTCAAGATGATAACTCGTTGGAATCATCGAGCTTTATTATGCGAGAGAAGATGTCTTTTGAACAACTGGTTGAATGTGTATGTGCTCATGTTAATATCAACAAGGAAGCTGTTACTGTCAAACTCCTGCTCGGATACACTTATGCTGGGTACTCTCAAACCAGCCAATTTTCAACAATGACGGGGTTGATATGATGGATTATTTAGCCGCTGAGAGACGTGGCGAGTTTGTTGCGGAGATCTATGTTGAATGGCAACAAGACCCTCCGTTACAACAGCTTACTTTTACTAACCTGCTACGTGACGTGTCGAACGTAAATGTACCACCCTTTGGGTCTCAGCATGGTTTCCCCCCAATGGAACATGATGCCGATAACGAAGTAAATGACGAGGCAGGATCCCCTATGACGGACGAAGAATGTTTACAAGAACCTCAATATGTTGCCGGTAATGACAACAATGACGGGTTTGATGAATCCGGAAGCGGAGACTCTAAAGACACGGAAGATAGTGATAACGAACAACCGGCATCAGAAGACTCTGAAGACTCCGCAAACGAGGCCGATCCTAGTCAGGCGACGACCCAACAGGCACCACCAAATGACAACCTGGCTCTCCAGTTAGGTCCACGTCAACACTACGATCCTCAAGATGATGTGGAGCTAACAGATTACATGGTTCAAGAATACGAAGAGGATGACTTCGTGTTATGGAACCCAAAAGCAGGGGACAATATCCGGCTTGGTATGTATTTCAAATCAAAAGAAGAGGTAGACCGTGCGGTTAGACAGTGGAACATCCGTCGTGGACGGGAGATGTATGTCAAGGCAAGCAAACCGAAGGTATACACGGTCGTATGTTACACCAGACACCCAAAGTTTGTAAATCCTTTCTCTAGTGGCCGCAACTGTGAGTGGCGTTGCACGGCATCGATTCGGTCTGACTCACATTACTGGCGAATTACTGTATGGGCTACAAAACACAGCTGTTATTCTTCGGCCGTACGTAATAGCAACAGAAGTTTAAAGGCAAAGGATATTGCAAGACACATCTTACCGCAGATTCGTACGGACATCAAGCTTAAGGTAAAACATATCCAAACCCATGTCAAGCAGGCCCTCAATGTTGATGTTTCGTATTCCAAGGCGTGGCGAGCAAGAAGAAAGGCCATAGAAACTATCTATGGTGACTGGGACAACAATTTCAAGGAGTTACCCACATACCTTATGCGGCTGCAGTCGAGGAACCCAGGTACCGTTGTTTCGTTCTTTAATCATCCGAACGGGGATCCGAATTACCCCACGTTTAAATATATTTTTTGGGCGTTCGGTCCTTGTATCCGTGCATTCCATCGATGCATGCCTGTCATATCGGTGGACGCGACTCATCTGAAAGGACCCTACCGGGGTAAGCTGATCCTTGCGGTAACAAAGAATGCAAACAACTACATCCTGCCTGTGGCGTATGCTGTCGTTGACGAAGAGACTGTACACAGCTGGTGTTGGTTTTTCCAAAATCTTTCTGAGTACGTTACCCTTAATAGCATGGGGCCTTTGTGTGTGATATCAGACAGACACAACGGCATAATTAATGCTATGGAAAACCTTCCACGGTGGAAGGGACCCAACGCCTACCATCGTTACTGTCTTCGTCACATCAGAAGCAATTTCAGCGGGAGGTTTCGAAACAAAACCCTACGGAAACTGTGTTGGTCAATTGGTAGCACATCTCAGAACGTAAAGTATCGCTGGGCTGTTAGCGAAATGAGGCTGAAAAATCAAGAGGCATGGGACTACCTTAACAACATTGATAAGACTAAGTGGACGGTTAGGTATGATAAAGAGCGTCGTCGGTGGGGTAACCTAACGACGAACATTTCGGAGTCCATGAACAACGTCTTGCGTGAAGCGCGACTACTACCTATCACAGCTCTCATTGACTACACCTTTCGCAGAGACGTCGAACAATATGTTAAGCACACTCAAATTTCGAGCGGTTGCAACACACCTCTACCCCCTCGCATATGGAGCAGGTATGAGAGCCTTTTGGGAGTTGCTATGCAGCATGAAGTGACGATGTACGATGCGAATGCGTTAAGGTGCAATGTTCTTTCAAGGGTTGAGACAAATGACAGGGGCGGAAATGACTACACCGTTGAGTACAAAAAAAAGGTATGCTCGTGTGGAAAATGGCAAATGCAAAGATTTCCATGTTCACATGCAATTGCTGTTTGCAATTGGTTGGGTAAAAGCCCTCACAGTATTACTACTTGGAAATTCCACACAGACACCTACATTCAACAGTACAACAGTCATTTTTACACCTTGGGGCATAAGTCTGAATGGCCGGCGGAAGAGTGGAGAATTCAAGGGGACCCGTCGATGATTACTACACATCGAGGCAGAGTACGTCAGAGAAGAATGCAAAATGAGATGGATGTGAATTATGACGATCGTCCGAGGCGTCATGCATGCACTCGATGTGGAGAAACAGGCCATAACAGGAAGAGTTGTGGAAATGCAAGGCGTCAACGAAATCAGTGAATGACCCTACAGGGTTGTGTCAGTCCTATCATCACGGTCATCTTTTTTATGTTGTTTAGTTTGCATTATCTGTATCGTCAATCACCTTTTGCTTTCATGGATGAGTTGGGTGACTCATCTCATCATGTTCTGTACTAGCTTTATTTAATAATGGCAGAATTATTATGGTACTGTTAATTTTAATACCACTACTATTATTATCAGAACTTTTCTAAACACATGTAGTAATGATAGATTTATTTAAAACAAATAATACAAATTTATTTAACAACTATTTTTCCAAACAAGTCAATCGAACAAACTATACAATCTACCGAGTTACAAGACAATGTATTTCCGAGATCACCAATTCCAATAGCTTGTGTGTAAGTTTATTTTGCGTAAAGACATCATTCTACATATACCTCCTTATCTAAAAGAAACCATGCCCGTAGTGTTTGAAGCCTAGTTCTTTTGGACACAGGTACAGTGAGATTGATAACTTCTCTATGGAAGTTGCTAGAATAGTTAAACAAAAGCTGAAATTGAACAGTTATTTGGAATGTTTCTGATCATTTCAGTTATGCCATCATTATTCCAGTCTCCCGAGATCACCAATCCCAATATTCTACCGCTGCTTCATTAAGTTTCTATTTTGCGCCTTCCATCTCCATTGCTTCAGTGACATCAACAATTGCTTTATTGAAGTCAAACCTGTAGCTGTGGGCACAGAAAGGCGTTCTTCCAGTCAGCGGGAAATAAGGACCGCATTCAGATTCAAACCCATCTGAATGCGGCAGGGGAAGCATATCAATATGTTGAACATTGGTACCAAATCTACAGGTACTTAATGATCAACCCAGGCTGCCACACCGAAGTAGCACGATGGAGAATCGCATCATCCGTTGTCGCCAACGTCGCTAATGACTGACCGTGATTCTTCAACATAGGATGGCCTTGTGCTACAGGGTTTGCCTGGAAGGTTGTCCCCCCTAAAGAGTCTGTCGCCATGAATAGAGGTGGTACACTGGAGATTGAGAGCACCACCGACAACCGACTCTATAATATTATAAACTACAAAGACAACGTTGCATTCTACACGTGTTATACCACGTGTGGATGTAACATCGATCCAAGTAGTTTCATGTGGATGTAACACCGATCCAAAGACCGCGCTTTCTTGGACCCCAGAAAGAGGGACGCCACAGCATGGCTTATCCCCGCAGAAAACAGTTAAAATTCCATGTGAATGTAACATCGACCTAATATCAATAAAAAACCGTTCCCTCCAGAACAATTGGTATTTTCTTTGGTTTTCTACGATAGGTGGCATTTGAGTATGTGTGATTTGAGTGTGTGGTTTGGATGTGGATGGAGAATGGTAATCTGGTGGGATTATATTTATATGAGGGATGCCTCATTATCAATTGGCGGCATCAAAGGGATGCCTCATTATCAATTGGCGGCATCATGTTTCATTTGGCGGCATCAAGAGGATACCTCATACTTAATTGGCGGCATCAAGGAGGTCTCAAATGGCGGCTTCAATGTAAACATCTCAATTGGCGGCATCAAGGTTAGATTTATTAGATGCCGCCAATTGAGTTCTCTACATCACCAATATTGGTTTTTTCCCCCAATACCCCCCAAATGTAATTTGTAAAATAATAAACCCCCCATTTATGTAAATGATTCCTTTTTAAGTCATTTTCCTCATTAGTATTCTTATACATATAGGTTGAGTTCTTTGGAATCCTAAGCCTTTTGTGACAAACCTTATTTGGATTTATCGCCCTTACTAAACCGTGAGTATATCTTTCTCCTTTTTCATTTTACTGTTTGGGGCTACTCATGTATCTTATGTCAAATTACTATTTCTTTTCACTAAGTGCAATTCTCATGTGTGTTTACTTTGTGTTACTTTGTGTTACTTTGTGTATCTATGACTTGTCAAAATCATTAACCGTTGCGGTCTAGCATTTCAATGAATAGTATTATGGTATATACCCCTTGTGACTTTGTTGAGAGACCTTGGTCATTGCTATGTGTTTCATTACTACTGTCAATAGCGCATACTATATATAAATTTCATTTCACTTTCATAGTTTTGATTTTGACCCGGATACTACTTAAATACATAATTGCAAACGGTATACAACACATGAATTGCGAAACGTTTTTCTACTATATGTATTCAAAACAGGGTATGCTCACCAATACAATTTTTGTATTGACAAAATTATTTTGTACATGTTTCAGGTTGTTTTGAGATGCATTTCTTTAAGCTTTCGGATTCATATTTAGATTTTGATTCATTGTATTTCAGTTTAGTTGGCAATTAGAATCGTTGTATTTCATTTCAATGTAATAAACTATTTATTCAATATATCATTATTTACACTTTTAGTCCATAAGCTATTGAACAATCGTCACTACGTGACATCTCGATGATTCCGCCATTGGTTAGGGTGTTATATAGCGGCTACACATGTTGCCACTAATAGGTAGTGACCTATAATGAGCCAACATCGTCGGTTCAAATCGAGCCAGTTCCTAACTTAGTGAGTTGAGTCAACATTTCTTGATTTTATATGACTTAGTGAGTTTCTTATCTATACATATAATAAACCAAAGCCATTTTAATGACATGGCATTCAAAGAGGGTATTCTTTTCATTGAGTGTGCCATGTGTCATCCCATGTGGCAAGGCTTTATTTTAGGAAAATAATAATTTAAAATTTAAAAACAAAATTAGATTTTTATCTCTAATGTTTCCTCCCATAACTTTTAAACGTTAATATCTTTTATATACGAGATTTTTTAAAGAAAAAAATTACACCAAATTAACGAGCGTTTTATTATCTTTCCAACGGGTACCATAGTGCTATATAAAAAACGGAGAAAAAAATGACTATTTTTTTGTGTGGTTTTGTTCGTACAGGAAAAAAAACACAAATTGTTTAGGTTATTCATTAATCATGTATAAGCAAGTCATTAGTTATGTTCAAACCAGTAAATATGAATTTTATTTACAACATGTGTTAGCATTGGAGTTGTACATTGTTTTAAGTTAGGTTTAATATTAAAGTTATATATTGTTTAAGGTTATACACTAACATTGGAGATACATTGTTAATTGTTTTAGGTTAAGTGCTACCCAAAGCTTTCCTGCATGTAACTGTAAAACACGTCAGTCTATTTAAGATGTAAAATTGATATTTGAAATTAGATTTCTCAACCCGGGACGCTCCCGGGATATAATCTAGTGTACAATAATCAAATAAAAAATTAAGTAACGTAATCAATTTAAGGGAGAAAATTAAGGACGGAAAAATATCGAAGCGGGCCAACATGATGACAACCTTAAGGCTATGGGGTGTGGAGACATGAAAAAGGTCATGTCTCCATACCATGTAGGATGCCACATCATCAAAGTGGTGTCTCAACATTCTTGAGACATGGGTGGGGTGTGGAAACATGAAAAACCCATGTCTCAAACATTTATTACTTTTTACCCGTTACCCAACGGTTTAAAAAAAAACCAAGAAATTATGCCATTGGTCCGTCCTTTATGTCTCGGCGAGAACGGGGGGACGGGGCTTAGGGGTGGTGTAGAGGTGTGGGACAGGCAAATATTGGAGGACGGGGGGTGTGGGGACGGGACCATACCGATCAGCCTAAGAGTTAGATTGAACTTGGATAAAAAGGCTATGTTTTTTTTGAACGGCAAATTTCTACTCTTTGTAAGACTTGAACCCATGATCTCCCCTTAGGTGTTCCTAGAAACTTTGCTTCTACGATTGGGCCACCAACCCCAATGGCGATAAAATTACAAAAATTTGGTTAACGTCTTTACATAATAAATGAAGACACCGTGTATAAATCTTTGAATATGAGTCAGGTAATTGGGTATATACTTTTGTATAATATAGCCAAAGTCCCATACTCATACTCGCTGATTTTGTTTCTGTTCCCTAGTTGGAACCATATATCCGTTTCGAAAGTTAGGAGTTTTCCAAGCCATCCCTAGTAAGATCTATAAAACATAACATTTGAAATTTTGCCAAAACTCTAGTGATCAGATAGGTTATTTTGTTAACGAATTAAATTACGTTAAATCCATCTTCGACGAGGCTTGAACGCTGGACTTTAGGGAGCAACGCTTAACTCTCAAGTTTTTACCAACTAGACCGCAATTAGATTGGTTATTTAATTGTTCGTATAAATTGACTTTTGGTTTTGGTCTCGGGGTGACAGTTATCGACTTATCGGTTAATTGTTGGACAAAAGTTTTAGGATTGAACCTGAACAATATTAGGTAGAAAATTAAATAAAAAACACTAAGATATTAAATTATATTTGATATTGACTTGTTTTGAACCGAAGTTTCAATATATTTATTAATATTATCATATGTTACGTGTAGGTTATTTTAATATGCCGATTCAATTTTTAACCTAAAACTTTAACACGTCTGATATCTGAATACTCTCCAGTTTAAAACCTTAACTCGACTGATGTCTGAATAATAATTTTTTTTTGGCCGGCATCCTAGTGGTCTTTGACACACTGGGGTGAAGACGCGACCCGGGTTCGAGACGGCGTCACGACGCTTTAACGAGCATATCACCACGGGCCCTGCCAAGGTAACCGGGGGCTGCCAGGAATCGAACCCCAAGTCTCTATAAGGATGGGAACCCCAATGGAAAACCCACCCTACCTCAATCTAGCTGGGCTATGTCTGAATAATTATTTGGTATCATATTTAAATTAATTTATTGTACGAAAACTATGTCAAAATTTAGATATCAATCTCTATCGAACTTGCAATTAATATAATAATGTTTAGTATTTAATCGCAACAATAATATATTAGGTTAAAGAAGACCCCGTTTTTTGACACTTAAAACCATAATAAATTAATAATGCTAAGATATAATTAATAAATTCTTAAAGATAAGTACGAAATTAAGAAAAAAACCGACTAAACCTTTTCTTTTTGTCTATAAGTGACAGCTACAGCCATCGCAAAAGCTGTCTAATATCATTCATAACACATGTTATGGTCTTAACAGGAGACCCTTTGATCATGACTTTGTGATGCATTTGTGGGGATTCCTATAGATATAAGAAACAATGTATAAACAATATTTAACATGCCGAAGTAAAAGTAGCATTCTAGAAGTTGTGTCAAAAGCGCACTAGTTGTGTCCTTCATCATGCCCCTTTCCCATGCTACTACGAGATTAACTAGCTTGCTTGTGTTCTAGAAACGATGGTTTCCACACCTTTGACAAAAAAAAAAAAAAAAAAAAAAAAAATAATAATAATAATAAACAAAAATCGTTAAATACGATCAATATCCTTCATTATATGAAAAGAAATAAGGTTGTGAGAATTTCTTAGATTGTCGCGTCGTGTTTTAATGAGATTTATGATGGGGAATTGAATGAAGAAGATTTTGATTTGAGGATATGTATGAGGGAAAGAAGAAAGTATAAATCTAGTAAACATAGAGAATGATTTTTGTAAATTGCTGTACTACTTTACATATAAGATGAGGGTATAAATACATTGTTACAGTCAATGGTCAAGGTAAGAACATAATTACAGTCAATGGTCAATGGATGAATTTGGGGTAATCAATTAGTAGCTTGACCATGACTTTGACTTGACTTGGTGTTGATAGTCAATGGTCAAGGAGCTGAATATGGGGTAATTAATTAGTAGCATTGACCGAGACTTTGACTTGACTTGTTGTTTGTGATAGCATCCCTACTACGCCCCCGCAAGATGGAGGATCTGTCGGAGACTCCAATCTTGGAACGGAATGAGAGAAATGGTAATCGGGGTAACGGTTTGGTGAGGACATCGGCTAGTTGATCCTTTGAACTAATATGAAAAACCTTTAGTTGACCGGCATTGACTTGTTCATGAACAAAGTGGTAGTCGAGGGCTACATGTTTCATACGTGAGTGGTAGACCAGGTTAGCACATAGGTAAGTAGCACCGGTGTGATCACAAAATAGAGTTAGGGTGCGCATCGTGTGAAGGCCAAGTTCTTGGAGAAGATTTTTGACCCATGAGATTTCAGTTGCGGCATTTGCGAGTGCTTTGTATTCTGCTTCAGTTGAAGAGCGGGAGACCGTTTTTTTGTCGAGAGGAACGTCAAGAGATGATGTTAGATCCAAGATATAATAGATAAGCGGTAGTAGATCTCCCTCCATCATGTATGCCTCCCCAATCTGAATCTGAAAAGGCTTGTAAATCAAGTGAGGACATTTTATTTAAAAATAACCCATGGTGTACAGTTCCTTTTAAATAGCGGAGAACTCGTTTGAGAGCTTGCCAGTGTGACTGTTTTGGGTTGTGCATGAAATGAGAAAGTTTATTGACTGCGAAAGAAATATCTGGCCGAGTGAAAGCAAGATATTGAAGAGTGCCAACAAGTTGGCGATAAGGGGTTGGGTCAACGGATGTAGAGGTATCTGAGGGGGTAAGAGGGTCGAAAACGCTTAGGGGAGTGAGGACCTCCTTGGAACCGTCCATTTTGAACTTGGTTAAGATGTCCTGAATGTGTCTGTGTTGTGAAAGAAATAAGCCTTGAGGTATTGGGATGACCTCAATGTCCAAGAAGTGATGAAGTGGACCAAGATCTTTGATGGAGAATTTATCACTTAAAGCTTGAACGAAGGTGTTCAAGAAGTGATCATGGCTACCCGTAAGAACAATGTCATCTACATAGACAAGAAGGTAGGAAGTGATTCCATGCTTTATTGTAGATGAAAAGGGATGGATCGGATATGGACTTCTGAAAACCGAATTTTAGAAGAAAAGCAGTGAGTTCATTATACCATGCCCTTGGAGCTTGTTTGAGCCCGTAAAGTGATTTTTTGAGTTTGCAAATGTGTGTGGGGAACTCCGAGTTTGTGAAACCGGGCGGTTGAATCATGTATACATCTTCATGAAGAGTACCATGAAGGAATGCGTTATTGACGTCGAGTTGACGTAACGACCAGCCACGAGAGAGGGCAATGGAAAGGACTGTGCGAATAGTGACTGGTTTGGTGACTGGGCTAAAGGTTTCAAAATAGTCCTTACCATATTGTTGGTGGAAGCCATTAGCAACTAGATGTGCTTTATATTTTTCAATGGTACCATCGGGTTTTCGTTTGATGCGGAAGACCCATTTGCAGCCAATTGGATGTTGGTTGGTTTGTGGTACAAGTTCCCAGGTTTGATTTTGGATAATGGTATTATACTCAAGGTCCATGGCTTGTCTCCATGCAGGATCTCGCATGGCTTGAGTGTGAGTGGAGGATTCCAAGGTGTTTGGAATGGGTGGCGAGTAGTAGTCAACAAAGTTTGGGTTGAAATACTTTGGGTTAGGTTTCGATTGGCGGCGGGTCGGTGTGGCAAGAGTAAGTTCGGTTTCAGTGGATGGTATGAGATCGGGAGTGGATGGTAGTGAGGATGAGGGTACGAGTACGGGTGATGTATGTGTGGGAGGAGTGGTGGTGGATGAGTGATTGTTTGGTTGTGGTGAAGATTCGGTTGCGGAGGAGGGAGGTGGGATGATCACATGTGTAGGTGTGGTAATGGGTGTATGTGGGGTTACGGGTGTGGGATAGTGTTCGGGTGAAGGTGAGGTAATGGTTGCAGGCTGATGTAAGAGTGTGGGTGGTGAGTGGGCGGAAGTGGGGTTGGGTGGTGAGACAATAGTAGATGTAGGATTGGGTGAGATGGGTGAAATAGTATGTGATGAAGTTTTAAGGTTTAGGAAAGATTCAAAGGAGATGGCAGTGGGTGTGAAGATTGTGTCATGAAGAGGGAAAAGGTGTGGAATGAACTCAACATGTCGTAAGTGATATAATTTGTTGGTAGCCGGATCAAAGCATTTGTAAACGGATTTGGTAGAGGAATAACCAAGAAAAATGCATGAGGCGGAACGTGATTGTAATTTGGAGGTGGTGTATGGGCGTAGCCAAGGGTAACAAAGACATCCAAACGGTTTTAGTTTGGAGTAGGTGGAGCAGCATTGAACAACATGTCAAAAGGTGATTTGTTATTCAAGATGGTTGTGGGTAGACGATTTATTAGATAAGTAGCGGCTTGGAAGGCATGTGACCAAAAATGTGATGGTAGGTGGGCATAGTGGAGTAGGGCAAGGCCCGTTTCAACAACATGTCGGTGGCGTCGTTCGGCTACTCCATTTTGTTCGGGTGTATGAGGGGGTGTGGTTTAATGAGAAATTCCATGGGTGGTGAGAAATGGTTTAAGACAAATGTATTCACTGCCATTGTCGGTAAATAGAGAGATAAAAGGTGTTTGAAAAAAAAAATTCCACTAGTGATTTGAATTGTGGAAAAAGGATGGAAACGTCGGATTTTCTTTTTATTGGATATAACCAAATGTATTTAGAAAACTAATCGACAAATATGACATAGTACTTGAAGCCATCAATGGATGTTTGGACTGGTCCCCATACATCTGAGTAAACGAGTTGTAATGGTTTGTTTGTAACAAATGAGTTTTTACCGAAAGGAATTTTGTGGATTTTGTTAAACGAACAAGATTTACAATGAAAAGATTCGGGTGACACTTTATTACATTAAGTCCCAATTTAGAAATTAAGGACTTGAAAACTTGAAACGAAGGATGTCCAAGGATATGGTGCTACACGAGTAGAGATCTTGTTGTTGTTATTATTGCATTAATTTGAGGAGAGAGTGGGGTTGGTCCGTAGTAAACGTCATTGACGTTCACGCCCCGCATGAGATGCGCCCCCGTGCGTAGATCCTTAACCAAGAAATGATATGGAAAAAATTCAACAAAAACTTGGTTAGTACGACTAAGTTTTGCGACTGAAATAAGATTATTGCGAAGATTAGAAGCAATTAAAACATTATTTAAGAATAGTGGTCGTGAGTTGGTTTGAAGAGTTGTGTGACCAGTATGTGTGATAGAAAGCGATTTACCGTCACCCAAAACAATCTCATCCGGGCCACCGTATTTGGAAAGAACGTGCACTGAGTTTGGATTAATGGCAGTATGATCGAATGCCCCGGTGTCCCACATCCACGGAGGGTTTAAAGTCGCGACATGAGGAGAGGTATGATTCACAATCGGATTTGCGAATGATGATCCTTGAGTAGAGACTTGATGGTCGCGTAGGAAGCGACTAAGTTTGCGACAGCCCTTTGTTTCATGGCCAGAAATGTGGCAGTAGTGGCAAAAGGTATTGCTTCGGGTGGTGCGGTTGTTCGGATTTGGAGATGTATGTTTGTTTGACCAGGAGGAGGGGCGATTGTGGGATGGTGGGTTTGAGGTCGAGAAGCGACAGTGGCGGCCGGCGGGTATCATTGCTAGACCAATTGTAGTTTCGGGTGTGAATGAGTGGGGATGCCATCGGAAGTAAAGTTTTGGTTAGAAAAAAAAAATAAAGGATGCAAGGTCGGATTGGTGGAGTACTCGTTAGAGTGTATGTGGCTGTGATACCATATAAATCTAGTAAACAAAGAGAATGTTTTTGTAAATTGTTGTACTACTTTACATACAAGATGAGGGTATAAATACATTGTTACAGTCAATGGTCAAGGTAAGAACATAATTACAGTCAATAGTCAAGGGATGAATTTGGGGTAATCAATTAGTAGCTTGACCGCCAATGATCTCCAGCCCAGCTGGTTTGAGGTGGGAAGGTTTACCTCCTTGGAGAGTTCCTGCCCGGGTTTGGTCTCAGGTTCGAATCTCACGCTCCACCGAAAAAAATAACCGCTTGGGTATGAAAGGAGAAACCCGTGTGGTGCTATGAGATTCGATCATGGGCGGTGGTCTCTTTGCAACACAGGATTTAACGCTGAAACACTACTCTCCAAAAAAAAATTAGTAGCTTGACCATGACTTTGACTTGACTTGGTGTTGATAGTCAATGGTCAAGGAGCTGAATATGAGATAATTAATTAGTAGCATTGACCGAGACTTTGACTTGACTTGTTGTTTGTGATATCATCCTTAATAGAAAGGACACTATCTTGTTTAAGAATTCTTAGATTGTTGTTTGATGAGATTATGAATTGCGTGACCTTTTAGCAACTAGTTTGAGGAGTTTTTGGTTTGCTTGAAAGGACATTATCTTGTTTAAGTATATATTTTGTGTGTTCATCGTTGCACAATATAAAAGATTGGCCTTCCAAGCAAACCAAATTTTGAGGCAACGCTAGTTCCTTGGAATTCAATAGCATCCGTTGGAATTTATTTACTTCATTTATTATTCTAATGCAACCATGCATTGGTGGCTCTTTGGCATCTCTCTTGTCAAGTCTCTAACATTGTGTTGGTAAAGGCCATCTACGAGAATGAAAAAAAAAAAAAAAAAAAACTTTTGGGCCGAGTGAGACAAAAATATTGCCCCCTCCTCCATGTAATATAAACTTATCAAATCATATATCAAAAACTACAATACGATGATGATTGTTCTAAAATAAACAAAACAAACGTCGTGTCGCAAAATGATCAAACTTACTTAAGTGAATTGTAATGCTCTCCTAACGTTGTTTTCTTTATCCCCCCCCCCCCCCCCTTACTAATATATTTTTTTAATATGAGTTTAAAATTGAGCTTTTTAAATGAAGATTTGGTTTCCTTTGAGATTTAAGTAGATATATAGTTTTTTCTTAATTTGATTACTATTAGTAATGTATATTTTTTAAATTAAAAGTATATATATAAGAGTTCGTGTACAAATGACTAAAGTGTGAGTGTAAAAAAATATTATTAAAGTAACACATGAGAATCATTAATTTAGGGGATTATGGGTATTATTAATGAATTATAAGCTTTAAACATAATATATCAAATATAAAACCACAAGAGTCTTTTCTACTGCAAACTCAAAAATTTAAAACCTTTACCCCCTTCCCTTGTCCGGCCGTTTTCCGGTCAAAAGTTTCGGCCGGCGTCACTTTTCCAGCAACATTAATTTCGGATTTTAAAAGGTTTTAACCGTCGAGTTCAACTCCAAAACGCTTCTCCATCAATTCTTAACAGATTCCAGCTTTTGAATCGGGCATTAAACATGTTTAATTGTGTTTTTAATCGGCCATTATTGGTGTAACCGTCGAGTTATTAAAACAGAATCAAACACCCGTTTTATCTAAACAACTCTATAAATTGTTTGTTGCAATTCGTTCTAAAGGCTTGGAACATTTGAAATACACCTGATAAACATCTTAAACGTGACTAGAAGCCTCTGATTCTTAGATCAGACGTTCGGCCCTTCTTCTCAATTTTTGAATCTAAAATGATATCGTAAGTCTTCACCCTTCTTTCCGTTTTGCTTTATAAGAGTTGCCGATTAATAACCCCATAATAGTGATCATCCATCTTGTGTTAATCGAGTAATTGAAATTGGTCTTAGGGTTAGGGTTTATGAATGATTTTGGGAAGAAGATGAACTTTTAACATGTGTTCAAGTATAATTAGAATCCAAACCTTTCAACATTAGATGCTTGGAGTATAGAGGTAAAGAGGTGTGTTTGAGAATCAATGGAGCAGGGTTTTGATATACTTTTGTGAACTATATTCTTTAATTTTCTTTTTTGTTACTTACATGTTTACATAACGCATTGATAGTACATGACACGTGAATTGTATGTTTTATAAACTTATACTATATGTACCAACCTATGTAATTCTCACGAACATTATTGTTGACAAAATTATTTCCGTGCATGTTTCAGGAGAAGCTTGCTTGATGATCACATAAAGCTTTTGACTTAGTTAATAAAATCAGAATGTTGTATTGCTTGATTTCATTTGTAACCTTGTTTGAAACTTTAATTTGGTATTTAATAATATTTCAACTTTATTAGTGCCATGATCTTATGAACAATCGTCACTACGTGACACCCGATGTTTCCGTCATTAGTTGGGGTGTTACAACACCCGAATGCAAAACCCACAGTCATATGGTTGTGTTTTAAAACCACATCACCCATTTCAAGACATAACTAAGATTCATGAAACGGTAGTTTAGATGTAGAAAACACATTATAAGTTGAGGTATGAAAAAACACAACAACATCCACAACTCTAAACACATAACCAATGTCATTGCTTAAACACTCATTCAGCCCTCCTCGTCCTATTTCCTGTACATACAAACAAATCAAAGAAAAAACCCCAAGATGTGTTTAATCGGAGTTGGATAAAACACGTTTTTATAAAAATTAGGGTCTTTAGAGGACTTGTGTATGTAAAGTGTTTTTTACTTATAGGGAGTTTCCTTGCTAATTCAAACCAATATGATCGAGGGTATCTAAAAAAGAACTCCACAATTTTATGGTATTAATAGAATACAACTTCTCCCCTCAAAATGAGCTCTTGTGATCCATGGTAACATTTAGTTAACATAGCATCAAGAGGTATAATTTATTGTCTCAAACACCCATTTTCTTATCGTTGTTTACAAAGCTATTATTTTTAGTTTATTTTGTGAGCCATAAAATTAATTTATCTTTTTGGATTGAGTAGACGTTGACAAAGACTCGGTAGTAAAAGCCTCAAGTATCCTTGGATGATCTTCGCATCTTACCATCACTATATTACACAAATGATAAATGCACTTTCCCTCATGTCGAATAAAGACTGCTAGGATCTTATTGTGTTTATAAATTAAAGAATTGAACCAGAGCAAAAGCTAACAAAAAATATATCAAAACTTATATACATTCTAACCCACGTCAACGTATAAAGAAAAAAATTACATGTACACATAGTTATCAAAGGCGTGAGGTGCACTCAAGGCGCTTAGCCTCCGCATGTGGCCTAGGTGATAAGCGCAAAAAAACGGGGGCCTGAAAGAAAAAAACGCAAGAAAAAAAAAAAAAAAAACACCAAATCATTATAAATAACAATAATCTTATAATATAATATCAATATAAGCTAGGGGTGCAAATGAGCCGAACCGAGCATGAGCCTAAAACAAAGCTCGTTTACTTATCGAGCCCGAGCTCGAGCTTGGCATATAAAGCTTGCCAGGATTGTCGAGCCTTAGTATAATATTAATTTTATTGACATTTTATAATATGTACCCCACATTTTAAAGATGTTCAGTAAACAAGCCGATCCGAGCTTTAGATTTATCGAGCTATCGAGCCTATATTTATATTATTTTTATTTAATATATTAACAAATAAACACTAAACGAGCCGAGCCCGAGCCGAGCTCGAGCTTGAGCTCTTATAAGTTAATCGAGCTCGAGCTCAAGCCTGGTCGAGCTCGGGCTCAGCTCAGCTTGTTTGCACCCCTAATATAAACTGATTGATTTATCCATACTTGCTAAAAGAATTAGCAGACCTTTGATAACTATGTAGTAGACAAAATCAGTTAGTGGTAGATCAATGAGTTGATGCGTTTATATATTGAAAAATAATTCAATATCTATAAGCGTTTTAAAAATCAAATATATTTAAAAAACGATTTGATTGAGCTTTATATATATCTCTATAAATTGATAAGTATTGGTCGATAATATTCGTCAAGGGGTTGGGTTTTTAAAAATCAGACTGTTGCTTTTTTCATTTAAGAGGGAAAAACGGAATCTGGTGACTTCTAGAAAATTGGTTGCCTAGGCAGTCAAGGCGATCGCTTTTGATAACTATGCATTTACATTGGGTTTCTCGAGCAAGTGATAAGTTGATTTTTCTTTAATAGCTTGCATTTGTTAGCTTTTTTTTTTTTTTTTTACATAGCTAAATACGCATCATTGTTGAGTAACAAATTGGTTAAGTCGTGGTGAGTACCAAATTGGATTAGATAGCTTTTTGGATTGGTTATGATATTTGTGAGAAACGAACCGGTATCCCTCACCAATAATTTTCATTCAACCATAATATTCAACACATGCTTAATGTTGATGACTTCGTTTTATGTTTCTTAAACACCCGAATCTTAACTAAATTTAGGTTTTTTTTTTTTTTTTTTTTTTTTTTTGCGTGCGCACACACTATCCTACTACTAGTTGTATCACACTATCGCCAATGTGGAGTAGCCTACTTGGTAGAGGATTACGCCTCTTAGAGGAGATGTCCTACGTTCAAATCTAGGCAATAGTGTATTTGGTGTAAACATAACAGGAGTGTAACATTAGCCGTTAAAAAAAAAGTTGTATCACACCATCCATGGGTATGATATTTATGTAAAAATCTTTAACATAGTCTAAATTTTGAAATCAAGTTAAAACAAAATATAGCAATTGAAGGTTTTCTTGTAGTAAACCAAATCACCATGTGTGGTTTCATACAACATATAACCGAAGTGTTCGATTATGTGGTATATATTGATATTTAACACCTAATATAGCCAGACTGTTGTTGCAATTTCATATCCTTGTAAAAAAACATATTTTTTCCTTCCTGCCTTGATTTTCATTGTTGTTATCAATCTTTAAATTATGAAAATAACCTTTACATTGAATCCAAATCAACAAAACAATAGTCAATATCTGGTCCCGTGTCATTTCAAAAACAAACAATCAAAAATGATCATGCTAACAATTGATAATAGTGTTTTGTATCTATCCATTTGATAAATATAAGTAGACAAAAGTACCCCATTCATATGCATGTAATCAAAACTGTCACTTGACTTAGACTGCACATGATTACAAAGTACGGGTTGGTTATTTAAAGACTACAAAACCTGAATGGCTTAGAACCCTCCAACAAGTTCATACGTCGATACAAGATGTGTTCTAATGTCCTATCTTCAAGAAAATACCCATCTTTGGTCGATCATGTATCGATGGAGGCACAATATGTCGCAAAGATAAAAGAAAAAGAGTTTAGAAGTGGTACGTTACTCGAGAGCGGTTCACTAAAAGCTCGATTTAAGTCTAATTTAGATGACCTAATTTAATCTTCGAGTTTCATTGGGTTTGCAAATTTAAATGAGTCTATGTTATACGTATACACTAGATGAATAAATGTGATTGATAACAATAACAATTATTATTATTATTATTATTATTATTATTATTATTATTATTATTATTATTATTATTATTATTATTATTATAACAACAATATGTACATGCATACAAATGAAAAGTTGTTGAATTATAAATAAATGATAACTGAGTTGAGACGAGACTGAGTTAATTAAGCTTGATCTTGTGACAGTACTTTTAAATCGACGGTGGTCTTTGGCTCGGGTGTGTTTTCACCCTAGCCAACCTCTTGGATATATAAAGCTTCCTTTGCTTCTGTTTACCAGTTTTGTCAGTCGTCTTCTTTCAGTCTCTCTCTTTCTCTCTCTCTCTCTCTCTCTCTCTCATAACTATTAAACGATTAGGGTTTGTAATATTGAGTCCTGCACTTATTCATCTCGAATAAGTGCTGAGATCTTGTTGATCCTGTCTAGTTCTTGTTTATAGTTTTGTAATCTTTTGGTTATTTAGAGTTTAGTGTTATTGTTTTGTTTACAGAGTTTGTAATAGATTTGGTTAGAAGTTTTTATAAGTCTTTTAATCTTTGTTTGATCTATTAGTCTCTGGTTCTATGCCATTTGACATGGTATCAGAGCCTTAAGGCTCTTTTTGGTATCTTCCGCTGATTCTCAAGGTTTGTGTGTTTCGTTCTAGGGTTCTTGATTGTTATCGTTCTTGTTGGTGGTCTGTGTCAGTTCTTTGTTAAGTGGATCTAGCTCAGATTTGATTTCGAATGTGGATCTCTAAACCTGATTGGATCTAGGGTTTTGTATCAAGAAGAACCGGTTGCTGATTCAAGAAGGATTAAACACTTGGAAACATACTCTTTGATTGCTCTCTGATCTGTAACCCTAAGTGAAGGTTACAGATTACGAGTTTGGAGAAACCCTAACTTGGGTCCCCATTTGGTGAGATTGTTCCTGAACTTTGTTTTTTATTAGATATTTCTTTTCATTTTGTCTAGGAGCATTGTTCGGATTAGGGGTACCGGAGTTGGCTTAGTATTTGGTTGAGTCTGCTGATTGTTTGATTCTTGATTGTGTTGTTTTTTTATCAATACTTGTGTAGTTTTGCTTTCTGATCTGAGAGTGCTTGTGTGTGCTAGATCTAGGAATCAGAGTCCCATGTTAAGACATCGCCAGGCACCTTTGAGTGATGAACCTGGTATCTTGATCACTGGCAGGGCTTCGTCTGTGTGTGCTTGTGTGTTTATACTATAGTATTGATTCTGTCATTCTTATTTCTGTTTGAACTTGGTGATTTGTTTGATTTCTTTGTTACTATGTCTGATCATAGTAGTCAGTCTAGTGAATATAGTGATGCACGACTTGGTGCTACTTTGATTAATAAACTTGATGCTAGTGATCCCTTGTGTCTACATGCTAGTGATTCTGCTAACTTGAACATTGTAAATGTGAAATTAAAGGGCACTGAGAATTACAATGTTTGGTCTAATGCTATGATTCTCGCCTTGCAAGTTAAAAACAAACTTAGTTTCATTAATGGGGATTGTGTTAAACCTGATGATGATAATGTGTTAATGAGGCAATGGGATAGATGCAATTCAGTGGTTTTAACTTGGATTCTAAATTCCATAACAGAAGAGTTATATTTTGGACAAGTATACTCCAAGTTAGCCTCTGAAGTGTGGAAGGATTTAAGGAAACCTATAATAAAGTAGATAGGTCTGTTGTTTTTGATCTTCATATGAAAATCAACTCTTTTAAACAAAGTGGTTTAAATGTGGCTGATTATTATCATAAACTTAATGTCATGTGGAAACAATTAGATCAAATTTTACAACTTCCTTCTTGTACTTGTGAAGCTTCAAAGGAATTTAATAACTATAGTCATATGATTAAACTAATGCAGTTTTTAATGGGATTAGATGATTGTTATCAGGGAGTTAGAACTAACCTACTTACAAAAGATTCACTTCCTTCTGTAAAGGAAGCATTTTCAGTTGTTTCTGGGGAAGAATCACATAGAAATTCTTCAAATGGTTCTAAGTCAAGTCAAACTGTTAACTTTGTTTCTAAAGTAAATCAATTTATTGATTTCAATAAAAGAAATGTGAAAGCTAATCCTTTGTTAAAATGTACACACTGCAATAAGAATGGTCATACTGATAGATAAATGTTTTGAAATAATTGGATATCCTACTTGGATGAGGTCCAAAGGGAATCCAAACAAGAAGGCAGTTGTTGTTTATAATTCTACTAGTAACTCTAATGTGTCTATTCCATCATTGTCTAGTGAAACAACTTGCTAAGCTTATGAATTTCTTGAATAAGAAACCTTGTGATGTTGCTCAAAATTGCAATGTTACAGGTAATCTATTTTGTGCCTCTTCTGTTAGTTCAAGCATTTACTGTTTTATTAGCAGCAATGGGATACTAAACGGGGTGGGGTGGATATGTGATTCTGGAGCCAATGAACATATGGTAAATAATGAAAAGTTTTTAAGTGACTATGTTGATGTCTCTCAACTTAACATAAGAGTTAAACATCCTAATGGTACATTTGCTTTAGTAACTAAAATTGGTACATTACATTTGGCTGATGGAGTTACTTTATAAGATGTATTAGTTGTTCCTGAATACTCTGTTAACTTGTTGTCTATCCATAAGTTAGCCAGAGATAACAAGCTGTATATAGGTTTTGATGAACACACTTGTTATATCCAGGATTTACTAACCAAGAAAACCCTGGCGACTGGTAAACAAATGGATGGTCTATACATGTGTGGGAATGCTTGTTTGTCTAATAAGGTGTGTTTGGATAGCAAAAAGTTGTATAGTTTGTGGCATGCTAGACTAGGACATCCTTCTGATCAGGTTATAAATGTTTTAAAAACTAAGCTAAGATTGTCTAAGTATGATAATATTGATCCATGTGAAATATGTCATAAGGCTAAGCAACACAGGGAACCATTCCCTTTAAGCCAACATAGGACTGTCAAATTAGGTGATATCATCCATCTAGATGTCTGGGGTCCTTATAGAGTTCCTGACAGGGATGGAAATAAGTATTTCTTGACTATAGTAGATGATTTCACTAGAGCTGTCTGGGTTTGTATGATGAAAACCAAAACATAAGTTTTTGAATATGTTGTGACTTTTGTAAATATTATTGACACACGGTTCAAAAGTAAGGTAAAAATCTTTAGATCAGATAATGGAACTGAGTTTGTTAACAAACAGTTCAAATATTTTTGCAACTCAAAGGGTATCATACACCAGACAACTTGTGCATACACACCTCAACAAAATGGGGTTGTTGAGAGAATACATAGACACTTGCTTAATGTTACTAGGGCTTTGTTGTTTCAAAGTTCTTTACCTGTTCATTTTTTGTCTGAATGCATATTAACCGCTGCTTACTTAATCAATAGGACACCCTCCTCTGTGCTAGCTGGAAAGACTCCTTATGAGTTAATGTATGGTTTTGAACCTTTCCTTGAACATCTTACGATATTTGGGTGTCTGTGTTTCTGTACTATTCTAAATGAGTCAAACAAGTTAGAGAGTAGAAATGAAAGATGTGTTTTTATAGGATACTCATATGAAAAAAAAAAAAAAAAAAAAAAAAGGATATAAGGTGTTTAGCCTGGATAGTAAGACTACATTTTTTTTCAAGAGATGTTAAGTTTTTTGAAAACTTTTTTCCTTTTAAAGAGAAAACTGTTTATGAAAAGTTTGACTCGAATCCTTTTAAACATGTTACAAACATTAATTTTTTTTGACTTGTATGAAAACACAAATTCAGATACCTTAGGTGTAAATGATCCCAATGATGAGGGAAAGGTTAATTCTGGAAGCAATCTAGAAAACATAGATTCAGGAACACACTGGAGTCAGCAGTCAGGTTTTGTAGACAGAACCTCTAATGGCTTGGCTGATGAACAGTAGCCTAGTAGTGTGAGTCCAGAACCTGATAGAGCAAAGGGTGTGAGTACTGAAAATGCTAACAACTTAGGTTCTGAGGGTGATACTAATGAAGCACCTGAATTTGTTGTTAGAAAGTCTAGTAGGGAAACTCACTTTCCTAGAAAATTCAATGACTTTGTCATTGATGGAAAAGTGAAATATAGTCTGGACAAAGTAGTTAACTACTCTAATTTGTCCATGGAAAATCAATGTTTTGCTTTTACTTTAAACAAAAGTGTTGAACCAAGGAATTATGTGGAAGCCTCTAAAGATCCTAATTGGGTTAAGGCAAAGAATGAGGAATTAGAGGCTTTACATAGGAACAACACATGGGATATTGTGGATCTTCCCAAAGGTAGAAGTAAATAAGGTGTAAATGGATTTTTAAAATCAAATATAAAGCTAGTGGTGAAATAGAAAGATATAAAGCTAGGTTAGTTGCTAAAGGGTTTAGTCAAAAAAAAAGGGAGTGGATTTTGATGAAACTTTTTCACCTTTGGTTAAATTAGTTACTATTAGATGTGTTATTTCACTTGTTGTTGAATATGATTGGAAAATCTTTCAACTTGACATCAATAATGCTTTTTTGTATGGAGATTTAAAGGAAGATGTGTTTATGTCTATTCCTGAGGGGTTTACTGGCACTTTTAGTAATAATAAAGTGTGTAAGCTTAATAAGTCTTTGTATGGGTTAAAACAAGCCCCTAGAATGTGGAATGCTAAGCTTGTTTCTGCTTTGTTTGACATTGGGTTTACCCAAAGCAAGTTTGATGTGTCTATGTTTACTAAGTCTACTAAATCTGTGTTCTTAGTTTTATTAGTATATGTTGATGATATCATCATAACTGGTAATTCTGTTACTGAAATAGAAAAGGTTAAACATGCTATTAAAACTAAGTTTATGATTAAGGATTTTGGTGAGTTGAAATATTTTCTGGTAATTGAAGTAATAAGAGAAAAAGATGTGTTGTGCTTAACTCAGAGAAAATATTGTACTTCAAAGTGACAACTACAAGGATTTTGGTGAGTTGAAATATTTTCTGTGCATTTTCTTAGTCAATATATGCACAAGCCTTGTAATTGTCATCTAAGGATTGCAATGAGGCTGTTGAGATACCTTAAAAGTGCTCCTGGTAAGGGCATTTCTTTCTCTAAATCAGGGTCTCTCAGTCTTAAGGCTTATGCAGATTCTGATTCGGGAAAGTGCATAGAAACTAGGAGATCTGTCACATGGTTTTGTGTGTATTTGGGTAACAATTTGATTACCTAGAAAAGCAAAAAGCAGTCAACTGTCTCTAGATCTTCTGCAGAAGCAGAATTTCGAGCCATGTGTGCTGCATCGTGTGAAATAGTGTGGTTAAAAGACTTGTTGAGTGAACTAAATGTTTTGGTCAAAACTCCAATTGAGTTAAATTGTGATAATAGTGTTGCATTAGCAATTGCATCAAATCCAGTTTTCCATGATAAAACCAAACACTTTGGGATAGATTTATTCTTCCTAAGGGATTTGGTCACAAGTGGTGTTATTAAACATGTAAAGGTTGACTCTAAAAGTCAACTGGCTAATATCTTTACCAAAGAACTTTTAGTTCATCAACATGTTGATCTTTGTAACCAACTTCATTTGTTTGACCCATTTGCCCCAGGTAAATCAAAATGAGGCGGGTGTTAAAATTATTGGTCATTATGTCATTATATCATATTTCTTATGCACTTTATATTTGTGTTTGTTCATAATATGCATGGGTTGGATGGCTGAGTGGGCTAATGGATGCTGATGGACTCTAGGAGATTGTTGGGTTAAAGACAAGTAGGCAGGCTTGCATAATGGGCTTATGGATCTCGTGAAGATAGCTGGAGAGTGGCCCAGGTCATAAAGAGAATTGGGCTTTTTTGTTTCACAAGAGTCAAGCCCAGCCTAGGTCACAAGCTGGTGGTTTTAGTGATTGGTGTGGATTGCCACGCTGGCAATCCCCACTCCTAATCGTGTGGTCAAGATCTTGCACGAGTGTGTTTGTTTGGAGTTGATCAGACGGTGGTCTTTGACTCGGGTGTGTTTTCTCTCAAGCCAACCTCTTGGCTATATAAAGCCTCCTTTGCTTCTGTTTACCAGTTTTGCCAGTCGTCTTCTTTCAGTCCCTCTCACATCTCTCACAACTATTGAACGATTAGGGTTTGTAATATTGAGTCCTGCATGTATTCATCTCGAATAAGTGTTGAGGTCTTGTTGATACTGTCTAGTTCTTGTTTACAGTTTTGTAATCTTTTGGTTGTTTAAAGTTTGGTGTTATTGTTTTGTTTGCAGAGTCTATAATAGATTTGGTTAGAAGTTGTTATAAGTCTTTTAATCTTTGTTTGATCTATTAGTCTCTGGTTCTATACCATTTGATACTACCAACTTGCTAGCTGGCTAGCATAAATTTATACTTAAAAAAGGTTATATATTACATAAGCCTATATTACAATCATATATCATCCTCAAAAAGTTATATATTACATAGCTGATAACCCTGTATTATCATCATATATCATCATCAACTCATATCTTTCCAATCTTTGGACCACATTGTTTATTGTAATGTGGGCCTAAAATAATACTCTTCTCATGGTTCAATGCCACACTTTGCTAACCAATCAATTTTATTATCGTGTTGTATCTTGCTTGGTCTCTCTTTATGGAAACAACCATCACAATTACAGTAATAAACTATAGTATACACTTGGGTCCAAAATGGCTCATATGAGAGGCATGGACCATCATTTATGGTAAATCATGCATCTGGCTGCAGTTTGGTGCACTCATGTGTCCCACATTCATGTACAACTTGTACCCAAAAAGGACCCTAATTATGTCCAGTTGGTGCGTCTTCTATTTTTAAAATGTCAAATATCGTAAGCCTCATGTTTCATTTATTGAACTTCTGTAATGCCTCTAACTTATAGTAGGTAGAAAAGTTTGATTAGTTAGTAATAAAAATTTAATAGTTAGAAAATATTGAATAGTTATTCATGAAAATTTAGGAATTAGAGAAACACATGCTGAAATACTAAATAAATAGTAATGAAGATTTTAGTAATATAAAAAATGTTTAGGTGTTGTTTGTTTTTTCTATAGAAAAAGGTTTACAGTCTGTGAACCACATCTGCAGACATCTGCAGAAGAAGAGATGGGCCAAAGGTCTGCAGTCTGCGAGAAGAAGACTGTGTGTTTGTTAACGTCTGCAGGCTGCTGAAATAAACTGATTTTTACAGCAGTCCGGTGGTGGACCGTGGTGGTGGTGGTGGACGGTGGTGGTAGTGGTGGATCGTGGTGGTGGTGAACGGTGGTGGTTGACGGTGGTGGTGGTGGGTGGTGGTGGTGGTGGTGGTGGACGATGGTGGTGGACGGTGGTGGTGGTGGACGGTGGTGGGTGGTGGTGGTTATGGACCGTGGTGGTGGTGGACCGTGGTGGTGGACCGTGGTGGTAGTGGTGGACCGTGGTGGTGGTGAACGGTGGTGGTGCTGGACTGTGGTGGTGGTGGTTGGTGGTGGACGGTGGTGGTGGTGGTTGGTGGTGGTGGACGGTGGTGGTGGTGGTGGTGGGTGAGGACAAGAGAAGAGGAGAAGACCTTTAAAGACCTTGGAACAAGTCTGCATAAAGAAGAGGTCAGGAAGACCTTTTTTTAGTGAAAGGTCTTCCAAAAAACAAACAATCTGCAGACCCCAAACGTCTGCGCAGCACAGACAAAAGAGTTCAGACGTGCTTCTGAGCAAAAAACAAACAGCCCCTAGTAATAAAGAGGTGGGTAAAATAATCTTAGTATCACATAATTGTAACATGCAACACAACCCGTTACTTATTTATTAAGGGGGCCAGGTTTGAATGGCAAAGTGCCAATTTTATATATATTTACAAAATCCAAGCTAGCATAAGCTGGAGACATGGGGCATCAAAGTGTAAAAACTTTCATCAAAACAACGCCATGTGATCCAATTTCGTATAGAAAACTATGCACTATTTTTAATCCACACGGAGTTTGCTTTTATTTCCTCCACTATTCTCTCCGGTTTATTTGACCATTTTTGTATATACTTAACTTAGGCATTGCAACACCTCCTTTACTGTACTTTTAGTGCCCACCGTGAGTCTGCACCAAGATTTGATCATATTCAAGACTTTTGAAGCCAGTTCACATGAGAATAGCAAGTGATCGGTCGATTCTAAAGTCGATCCACCCATTTCGCAAATGATACTTTACAAATATATATTTCTTTTTGCAAGTGCAACTCATGTTAGTAAAACCTTGCGTAAGAAGAACAATACGATAATCATATAAACACTTGCACATAGTGCATGAAGGATATAATGGACGAAAAGTCAAGGGTGGATTATATAGGTCCATAACAAGTTATGCATCACACTTGAAAGCATTACGTATAGATGTATATGTGATTCTCACGGTTCCTTACTTAAAATTGATTTTGTACGACCATGTGTGTGTACAGAAAGAGAGTTGCACATTTACTACATAACCAAATTTATGTTTAAGAAATGTGAAAATTGTATATGTGCTTTAAGACATCGTGGCCAGGAGAAAGAACGCGAGTATGCGGCTACAATGTTTATCAAATTTAAAACATATGTACAAGTCTTAATGTGTTTTTATATATCATTAGATAAATTTTAGTTTTGTGTTTGTATGTATATGTGTGTGTGTGTTTTTTTTTTTTTTTTTTTTTTTTTTGAAAGGTGTAGATCAGCGGGAACTCCACTAGCTTGCTTCAACCCAGTAAATCGGAAGACAAGCCACCCGAGTTCGAATGAGGGGTGAAACCCGCCTCACTGAGGGGTAAGACCCGCCTCAGTCACATAATTGAGCAAAATTCGCCCACTGCTGGACTCGAACTCGAAAACCCTGGGCACTGGCAGGAAACCCCAAAGGAGAAAACCTTCCCACGTTCCTCCAACCACTTGAGTTGGAGATCATCGGCATGTTTGTATGTATGTGTGCACGTTTAACGTTATCTTTATGGGCCAAAAGTGCATCTTTATGGAAACTATAAGTGCATGGCTTACAATGAAATAAACCCAAACTGCATGGACTTGTTTTGCTCCCAAATTGTATAACTTGTGTATCTTTATGAAATTAGTACAACATATCTGTAGAATACACTGAATCAAAGAACATTCATAAATCAATGTCACCAGACCTCTAGCATAAATGTGTGTACTTTGAGCTTGATGAGACGTTTCGAAGTTAGGTGTAAGCTCAATTTTATGATTTTAGAACTTTAGTCATCGAATTTGAGTTCATATGATCCTTTATCTATAATACATTATAAAGGAAGAGTGATGTACAACATAGTAATTTTGTACATCATCCAACTATTATAGCAACATGTACAAGTAAATTAAGCTTATATCACAAGGGTATAATTGGAACTTTGTGGAACATTAAGACACTTGCAAGGATATCAATGTAATTTTACTATGCTCTCCTACCTCACATCCTCAAAACATATTACATCCCTACCCTCACATTTATATTATTGGTTGTTACTTTATTGGCCCTTTATTGTTGGTGTAATTTTCATTTAAGGGGAAGGAACTCAAGGGACTAACAAGTTGTTTCTAACCCATGGGTCTATAAAAGAAAACACAAAAGATGTTGAAAGGTACAACACATCCGCCTACATTATTCTGCTTACATTACAGTTGGTGCTTCTCCTCCCTTTTTCCAGGTTACCTCTGACTTTTTTCCATACATATATTCATTTGTATGTAGTATGTTAGGTGTAGATATAAATATATATTGCTATTTGACGTTGTTGTTGATTGAAGACCACCTCATTGCGGCTTGATTTTGTTGCAGCCACTACTAAGCCTCAACATTTTGTCAATTCATGAAAAATTGGTAGTACCAGCAGATATTATAGTGAAGACCATTAATGATATTTCTACTCAAGCTAAATTTTCACACAAAAAAACTTTTGCGATTACCTTAACTATTTTAACTGTTTTCATTACCTGAACTTTTCTCATATATAACGCACACCATCCTCCAAAAATGTTTATACTTTATACATGTAAAGTAAAATACCTATTTTAGGCTTGAACTCGGGATCAAGCTCGTTTAAACTTGCTTAGGTTGGAGCTTTTAGCGAGCCGTCTTTGGTTTGAGATGCAAACGGTTTGGTTTGAATTTTGGAACGGGTCGTTTGACCTTTTAATAAGTATTTTTATTATAAAAAATAGAATATGTAGTTATGTATATTTTGTATAATAATCATAAACTGTTTAAAAAGATTTTATGCCAAGAGGTGTAAATTCTCCAGTTTGTGTTTCCATATCAGTTTGTGGCCAGCCTGTTTTTCAGTAAAGGCTTCACGTATGCGGCATATTGATGGGAAAAAGTTAATTTTCATGTTCTAATGTTTGGTTCTGTGAAGTTGGAACTTGGAAGGTTATGATTGATAATTTCATTGGTTTGTGCAGTTCCTTTATTGGATAGATGGCCGATTATTTTTGCTTCGGATCATTGCAAGAATGCTTTGGTGCACGAAAGATTCAAGGCATTAGGCGAAAAGGCTGTTTTAGTTGATAACTGGGGGATCGAAACGGCCGCGGACAGAAATAATTCGTTCTCCGTTGCTGCAGTAAAAGGATGGTTACGACAGGAGCGCAATTTGCAGACGACTCAGTTAATGAAGTGGGAAGCGTGGGTGCCGATTAAATAAATATTTTGTTTTGGCGAATCCTGTTAAATAGAGTTCCGACCCCGTTTGGCATTGGTGCAAAAGAATGTGCATATTCTAGGTACATGCTGTCCTCTTTGTGAAACAGATGCTGAGTTAATTAACCATATTTTTGTGGGTTGTGGATTTGCATTTGGGGTATGGAGTAAGATTTGGTTTTGGTGTAAATTAAATTGCTATTATGTGGTGACTGTTGAGGAACTCCTACAACTGTCATTTGATTCAAACAGGTCCAAGTGGTGGTCAAAAATAATTAGGGCCATTATTAATATGATAACTTGTTGGTCGTATGGATGGAGCGTAACAATAAGGTGTTTCAGGATTCTACGCCTAGAGTCATGGAGGTCGTTGCGCGTGTCAAGGCGTTATCGTTTCTTTGGCTTAAACATCGGTCTAGGTTTAAAAACATTGAGTGGAATGATTGGGTGAAATACACATTGTATATTTTGTAAGGTTTTTTTGGCGGTCCTTGATTTAAGGGCTCACTTGTTTTAATGAAGTTTACCGTTAAAAAACAAAATGTTATTTTCATATTAGCCCTTATATATAACCATTGCTTCCCAACCTAACCTACAAAGAGCTAGCCTTACCCCTTTTGTTTTGGTTTGTGTGGGTATATAACAACTATATTCTTTAAAAATAACGTGTGAACACCCGCCGCAACGCGCGGGCATTCCCACTAGTATATCCAAAGGTTGATTTTCTCTATTTCAATAAATACCAAAAGCAAGTCCAAAAGGTTTGAAATTCGAGCTAAATAAATCATGTATCGCAGTTTCTATAACATAATGGGCTCAACTTTTAAATGAAACATTGTATTTGGGTCAATCTTAATGGGCCAAAGTCTACTAGGCCCAAATCCCATTAGGCAATAACTGAGAAAATGATCCAAGAAATGGAGAGAATAGAGATTGAAAGCCTTTTGTTGTCTGTTTTATATTGTATGGCCCGAGTTCTATCGTGGGCTGCATTGATGGACTTAAACTGGACTTTTATTTATTTTGTTATTCATCAACATCATACTCAGTTAATCCCACCTATACTCAGTTATTTATTTTGTTATTGTAAACTAGAAAAAATGTATTCACCTCACAAATTAAAAAGGGTCAACTACTCGACACTCGGGTGCGTGGAGTTGGAAATGGTAATGGGTAATATCGGGTTAAAACAGATCATTTGAGAAACGCTCGATCCAGTTCATATCGAAACAAGTTCTAACTAAAATGGGTTCTGGTTGAACTGGTCCGTTTTAGAAAGAAAAAAAAAGTACAAAATGCTTCAAAATATATTTTTTTTAACGGTAAATTTTATACCACCTTAATTCCATCTAACCTTGCATTTGCAAGAATTTGAACCCACAACTGCACATTTATAAGGGGGACACCATACCACTAAACCAAGAAACCATGGGTGCTTCAAAATATTTACTTGTCGATAAGAAATAGTCTAATATCAAGTTTCTTCTTTAAAGTCGGTTTATAGAAATAAAAAAGTACTAAATGCTTAAAAATAATTACTTCTTGGCACTCTGGTTCGAAGCTGTATATCAGTGTATAATTCCCATCAGTCAAAAGAATATAATAATTAGTATAAAATGTCAAACGCTATATTATTTCAAAATCTTCTATACTATACTAGCTGATTACCCTGGGAGGATCCCGGGGTTGAAAAATCTAATATGTTGTAATAAAATCGAAACTTAAGTTCAATGCTGATGATAAAAAATCTGAGCTCCAAGTACATATTAAACACATAATAAACTTATAGCTTCAATAAAAACAAACACAATAGAGTACTACCGGGACATGATCAAAACAGTGTTGTAGCATAATAAAATACATGTATGTTCATAAGAGAATGAGGATCTCTAACAAATTGATAATGAATTTAACGTATGATGTAGCAATCAACCTTGTAGCACACTTAACGGGAATGAACACATATTCATTCAAAGTGGTAAATTTTCATACTTGCAAAGTCATAAAGTCGGTTTAAGCTTGCACCAAACCCTACGCCTATTCGCCACAACACAAAGCCCTGCACGACAATGCAAAAAAGCGCCCAACAGCACCCATGGTCGCTAATCAACATAGCAGTAACAACCTCAGCCAACAACATTACACATTAAACTTTATTAAAAGTTTAAAACTGCCCAAAGAAACAATATAAATTAGCAACACTATACACCACACATTGCTCAACACCAACTTAACCCCTAACATTTAATCCAACACCTTGTAGGCATATAAAGGGTTCACCATCAACATCGAACTATTAAACTAAATTCATATGCAAGAACATAAGTGCTTGATCATAGCAAAAAAAAAAAAAGAAAAGAAAAAAAGAAAAAAAAAAGAAAATTGGACAGCTAATTACATACCATAGCTGGCTAGCGGGACATCGAATAGCTAACGAAGTTAAAATAAATTATATATCTAACGTTTTTCTAAATATATTATAATTGATTAATTAAAATATTTAAATTATCATTTTACGTTGATTATTGATAAATAGACTATAAGGTATTTTACCGAATCGGATTATAGATTAATGAAAGGATAATTGATAATATAGATCAAACGGATTATAGATTAATGAAAGGATGAATGAATAACCTGATAAATTAGGTGACGTGGGTTCTAGGGTTGTAGAGGGAGAAAGGGATTAAGAATAAAAGATTATTAGGATTGGGGTGAGAAGAAGGGGATTATATATGATTATTGGTAGGTTTTATTTGATTTAATAAAAAAACGAAAAATTAAAAAAAAAAAAGAAGAATTGCACTTCATTATGCCACGTGGCAGTTTCATGGAGATGTTGAAGGCACCATTGCACGCCACGCCAACAATGTTCAATTCTTTTATATATATTAATAGATTATAAATCATTTGAGACTTCTTAAAATTTAAGAGGTACACGTTAATTTGCTTATGATACAACATACAATGCACATAATAATTACATTTTAAGGCCAAATTAGTCTTTAAAGCATCATATTTAATAATATAAATGAAATCAAGAATCATATTTATAATAGGTCATGACATTTATTTCTACAAAACATATTAAATACAAAACATCTAAAAAAGAATTTTCATAATGCTACATGTTTTATTATAATCTTTTATATACAATTAGTTACTTTATAAAAAGTTAGTTAATCTATTATTATTCATAACAATGTTACTAAACTTTTAGGTATTTGAGTCGTTTAGGAAATATCTACTGCATGAATAACTTGGCATACTGAGAGCAAAATCGAGCTTATCCTACTAAACAACGTAAAGTTTATCTTGTGTTAGAAAAAGTGAAAGGAGAAGTTCCTTTATTGGTGCTATTTTTATATACATTTCAATGTAAGCTTTGTTTAAAACAAAATTGCGTGTGATAATGTACAAGTCATCTAAGCAGAGGCGGACAAGTCTTTAAAGTGTTTTTTTAGTTTTTTATTTCTCTTTTTATGTGAATTTGTTACAGTTTCGACTTAGTAGCTTTTTCTATTATGATTTTTAACTTTTTATTTTTTTAATATGGCAAGTTAACTCGCCGCCATGCATGTGCGTGATTTAACGTTTTTTTCATCTATTTTTTGTCCAGTTTAACTGTCCTGCCGCAACGCGCGGGTTTCTCACTAGTATTCTTAATTGGTGTGCTTTTATTTTGATTTAAAGTTTTAGTATATTCATTAAATAAATAAATAATTAACGAAGACTTCAGGTTTAAACAAATAACTAATTAAGACTTCAGGTTTAAAATGAAAGTTTAAACATATTAAATACAAAACATGTAAAAAGGAATTTTCATAATGCTACATGTTTTATTATAATCTTTTATATACAATTAGTTACTTTATAAAAAGTTAGTTAATCTATTATTATTCATAACATTGTTACTAAACTTTTAGGTATTTGAGTCGTTTAGGAAACTAGTAGGAATGCCCGCGCGTTGCAGCGGGTGTCCCAACTGACATCAGATTCAATTATGATGCCTATTACGAACCACGCCTCATTCCGGGTTTTAAACAGTTTATTCCATTCAATGGAAAATATGTATAGAAGTTTCCATCCCAAGAAAACCCGCGCGATGTTACGACGACGATAATTTATAACGTCACCATTTTTTTGTTAGTTTATCAATGATATCATGATAGCATACGTGTATTCACAAGTAGACCATGACATCAATTAACTATGTGTTCTATGTTGCCGGTTGATTTCAACATATGCCATTCGGTAGACGTCGTGACTCAAACTCACATGTGTATCAACCATGCTACTTATGTGCCTTTGTTGGTTTAATCTATCATGGTCGGATATCCCTTCATCCATGTATGATGTTTTAAAACAAATTTGTATGCATTAATTTAAGAGTCTTCAGTTAGGCTTCGTCATCTGTCAGTTTGTCGGAAAAAAAAAACTACCAACAATAATAATTTATGTGCAAGAAACATTAAAAGTGATGGACGCTACATCACAAGGGAGATTTGGATGATTGTGTGGGTTGCTTTATGATGTAGTAAGTTCCAACAATTCACTTCTTCCATGGCCTCCTATACTATAAACTGTAAGTTATATTTGATGGACGCTACATTACATCACTTTTAAAGCATCAACTAACCCTTAAAGATATCATTTGATATCACCGCATGACCAAAAACTCTTATTCTTGCAACCAGAATCCAAGTTTTAGAGAATATCGCATACACCTTTTTTTTAGCGTTTCAAGAACTTCATGCAAATGCCAAGGATGATCTTTACTTCTTGAGCCAAAGTGATGAACCACCAGTGTTCAGGCCTAGTGCTCCTCTGAGTCCAACTTGATATGTCCATTTCTGAGATGAAAGGTCAACGACTGACCCATTTGTTAAGCCTGCAAGCTCCACTTGACCCGTGATACCCCCACCCGTTTTATAAAAAAAATGGACCATAGTTCTGTACAAAAAGATAAATGAATATCGAACACATTTACTAACAAAATTATAGCTGTTGCATTTAGTTAAAATCTGATTTGTGGTTTTTTTGTTTTGTTTAAGAAAATAGATATAAGGTACTTTAAAAAGATACCATTAAATTACATCGTTTTATTTTCCAAAACCAGCTAAAGCTTTGTCAACTAATCGAAACTCTCTTTTCAGACTTTTTATTTCAATGACGAGTGACGACATATATTTCCAATTACACTAAACCTAGCTTTATCCGAGTTGTAGGAAAAGAAGGAAGGCAAGGAATCTAAAAGGTTCAAAAAATTCAAAAAATAAAAAATTCTAATAACCACACCTTACACTTTTCCAGCTATAACACTTAAAAGAAACAAATATTGATATCCATACATGTTTATATTTTCATGTTATTAAGTTGAAAAGCGTGAGTGTTTTATGACGAATGTAGTAAGCGCTAAATTGGCAAGGTTGTTTCCGCAATACCCCAGCCCATAAATCTTATTATAAAAAGACAGTTTATAGAGAACACACCTGAAAAACTGTTACAGCTGGGCAGGAATTGCTGCCAACTATACCCTGCAGCACCCAAATGAACAATTCTAAATTAGCAACGATAATTATTAAACAAAACTCCTAAGTTACAGAATCGAGAACCACCACATGCATTTGAGCAAATTAGTTCCTGGTATGAAGCATGACATTTGACTGGAATTATTGTGAGTTATTATCCACCCAAAGTCTGAAGTAATGGATTAAAGTTTTATTTTTGTGACATCTCAATATTCTAAAATTTGCTGGAAGCATGTGTATGGCAAGAAAGTTTTTTTTCTTCTAAAAAGGTAAGTAAATGAAGGGGAGGGACCTGATGTCACGTTTTTAGTTTGTTTGGTCTGAACCGGTGCTGGCGCCTATTATTATTTGCTACGATAAAGCCTCTAATCGAATAAACCGGACACCATATCATCATCACTCTCCTCTTTAGGCTCGTCCTGTTACTCCTGTACAACCAAAATTCAATAAAAAAACATACATACATAAGAAGCCTAACCAAACAAATAACCATACACAATCAAAATACAAGAAAACAAACCTTCTTTTACTCCGAAGGAAGCGCAGCGGCCGCTGCAGCTCCACCAGCAGCAGGGGCAACAACAGGTGGAGCACCGCCACCGCCGCCACCAGCGCCAACATTAAGAATGAAGTCCTCAATGTTTTTCTTCTCTGCAAGTTTGGCAAACAAGTCAGGCCAGTATGACTCACATTCAACATTGGCTGCTTTCAATATAGTAAGAATCTTCTCAGCCTGCAGTAGCCAGTTTATTTAAAAAATCAACAAATATATTATAGCTTATACTATATAAGAGTTCCTAGTAAGTGACTAATTAATAAATAATAATACAATACAATACTAACAGTTGAACTGAGCAGTCCAAATTAACAAATATTTTTAGGTTGCATACAAAAAATGTTAAAATTATCTATAACTTAAGTTATAATTATTTAGCAAAAGGTTACATGTATAAAATCGGTATATATCTATGCATGAACATCGGATTTCAGGAATATGTAGCAGAAGATTAAATATAAAATATCTATTAAAAAAATAGAACAGAATGTGGGTATAATTAAAAGTACATATTTATAAAATAATAACAAAACACACATAAACATCTTCAACTATAATAACCTAGAGACGCTGACGAAAAAACAATAAATACACAAAAAACATAAATAAAAATCACATACTACTTACTTTCTTAACTGAAAACAGTTTAGAAGCAGAAAAGTCTGCATATAATCCGTATAAAGGAATAAAAGTTAGGGAAAGAGGGAACTTATATCTGCAGGATAAAGGTATCTTTAAGCTTGAACACTGTCAAATCGCGGTGTTTGGGATAAAACTTCAATACAGGGCTAAAACCAAACTAAAACCAAACAAATAAATCAAGAAATGTAAACACAAATACAATGAAAAATCGAACAAAGAACGAAGAACAAATACCTGGTTAACGATTAGGTATGAGACTAAGAAATGATTATGATTTGAGCGAATACGAATTTTGATTAGGTTAAAAGAGTATAATTGTGGGAGAAGATGAGAAATCATACAATAATAAACACAATTGAAGGGCAATTGAATAGACAATTTAACGCAGGAAATGATGAATGTGACTGTTGATCACCTTTAAGTATTAATGTAGGGGTTTGATGAAGCTTAGTAAACGATTGAAGGGTAGAATTGGGTGAAGGAGGGTAATATTGTAAAAATGTTTTGATGTTATAAAAGAGGAGATGAGTAAAATGTCTATAATATCCTTGTAAGTGTCTTAATTGTCACTAACATTCCCATAATACCCTTGAGTTTCTTGCTTAAATATGTTGTACTTGTTGCTTTAAAAATTGTACACATGTCAAAATTCCAATATGGTACATCACTCCTCCTTTATAATGTACTAGTGGTAATGCCCGCGCGTTGCTGCGGGTGCGTGCGTCTATTTTGTCGCCTCATAGGTTTGTGGTGTGTGTAGTATGGCCTTTGTGAGTGATTTGTTTTGGGACCGCTAAACCATAAAAAAATATTTTCTGAACAAGTTGACCGTGTAAAAGCGTCGTGGTTAATGAAAAAAAATTGTGACATTTTTAAAAGTAGAAAAGCATAAGAGTACTCGTTGGTGGGAAGAGTCGCTATTTAGTACTCGTATTTTTGTTAAGTTACCAATCTCGAACTCGGCTCGGTTCGAGCCTCAAAAGTAAAACCTAAGAGCTCGAGCACGGCTCGGCTCTAGGTAATTTAAAAAATAATTTAAAATGACCCAAAAGCTCGGCTCGAGCTCGACTCACCAATTCTATTAATTAAAATTGAACATGTTCAAAAGACAAAATCGCATACATAAAAAAAATATAACATTTGTTTGGGCTAGTTTAGGCTCCCGAGCCTAAACGAAAAACAAAAAATGTGGGTACTGGTAGTGGTACCGAAATTGATTCGGTAACGTTTAGTAACTTGGATCTTGTATTTCTTTGAGTATTTGTTTATATATTTTAATAAGAAACAAAAAAAAAAAAATTGTATGTTCTAACGAACCCAAAATATTGACATGGTGCCAATTTTGACATGTTACCGTACTTGGCACTTGCCCAGTTTACCACCAATGTCCTAGTAATAACACCCAAACTATTTCAACATGCTAACAAGTGTTACTCCTTAACATATTGTATATTTCGATAGAAAACAAAATACTATAAAACAAAATCACAAATTTAACTAAACAAAACAAGCAAGCCTAACGCTATGTACACTTTAGGTCATCCGGGTTCAAAATCTTTCAGAATAGCCATCCTTGAAATATCTCCACATTGCTCTCAAGGCTACTCCTAACCTGTGCAACACATCAAATAAAAAGATGATTCTATTAATAATATTTGAATGTATCACTAAGACGTGTGGGAACTTCAACAGCAGCTTTTTTTATTTTTTTTGAACGACCAACTAAACCGCCCGATCACTACCTGAGGAAGCCCGCCCTCAAACCGGGGAAAACCCGACCTCACACTCGCCCGTCGGCACGACAGTAAAGGACCGGTAAAACCCGAGTGGGATCCGGACTCGAACTCGTGACCAAAGGCCAAGAGTCATCCTTCATTTCCCATAACCACTGAGCTATAAGCCCAGGGTTACCAGCATCTATGAACCATTTATTTATACATTATAAAACGATCATTATTTTCCAACAAATGAACTTCAAAAAATAGTCGAAATAAATTCTTAAATATATATGAATAATAAGCACGAAGCAGCAAGTAGAAAAAAAAAACAAACAAACAAGAACTACCTTAGGCTGTCAAGTATGAGTGATTGAGTTTCATGACAACAGAGTGGTTATTGTTCAACGTGTTGCCTGCTCATTGTTAGAGGTTGATAAACTGAATGTAAATGGACATGAGCATCCATGAACACTTTTTCTGTATAATTATTTAACTCGTCATAGAAATAACACAAAAGCGGCTGAGCTTTCTTGTAAATGAAGATTTCAGCAACAAACTATTACCAAAATAAAAAATTTATACAACCTATGTTTTACTAAAAATCATTAACAAATTCAGAAGTAAACAAAACAAACTTCTTGAATGATTGATTTGTTTACTTGTCTATAAGAAGAAACCAAACCAAATTTTGTATCTAGTAGGCATAAGACGAAATAAAACCAAACCAAAGTCGTCTCAACCATCATCTTTTAACATGTTTGATCCATTTGAAATGAATTAAAAAAGTTATTTCCAAGATGTGGTCGTATCAATACCATTTGGCTTTTATTGTAAAAAATAATACCTACTATCATGTTTGACCCACCATTCCTTTTGTTATAAAAGACCATTTGATGAATACGAAACATTGCTCTAGATAACTCAAATATAATGATCAGATTGATTATGTTCCAGCAAATTAAATTAGCCTAATATCTTCAACACGATTACTTCAACACGATTACTTTGTGTACCTGGACAACAAACCAAATATCACAACTCAAGTAATAAACACGGGATATCATTTTTGTTGTTGTTAATGACAAAGTTACCTGGATTTTTCAAAAAATGATATTTGATTAGGAACTAAACATCTAAACCATTATCAACCCAACCTTTACCTCATATGTCGTCGACTTCAATCTTCTCAACTTTGACCACATACGATGGGTTAGATGAATGAGCAGGCGGCGACATTAACACGAAACAGCCGTCTGATTTGAATAGTTGAAAAGAAAATCAAAAAACTAATGTTAGAAAAAAAATCATAGAGAAAGGTAAGACGATTATAAAACAATCCTCACAAAAGGTAACACTTATTTCACAAATATACATTCCAAAATGGCGCAAAAGCCTAAAATCATTAAAAAAAATGCACAATTCATATATAAAAAACAGACCATTTCTAGAACTAATGAGAAAAAATCCATCAAGAGTACCGTTTTAGAACAAGTCCACCATCGGCAGAGAATGCCCATTACACACAAGATGAATGATCGCTTTCTTCTTATCCATTAACCACATCTCTTAAAACACTCAAAATCACACAACAATAAACCCTAAAACTATCCTAATTTATACAGCAAAACCTGTACAGTAGGTTCATTAGGCGACGTCGACGGCCGTGGCGGCAGAGAAGTTTGGAGAAGTTTCCGATAGTGGCTGTGGTGCCTGATAGGTTTCCGACAGTGGTGGAGGTGCAGTGGGTCGAAGGAATTTCCGTGGAAGGGATTATAAGGGGATGATTATAGGTTACAACATTTATCCTTGATGATAACCGATGATTAATACAGAGAATGCAGATGGGTTACAACATTAAACAAGGTTTCATTACTTTGTGACTCTTTGTATGCTATTGTGGGGTAAGGAGGGAAATTAAGGGTAGTAATGGAAATTTGTTTTCATATTACATAGAAGTTAGTGGGTTAAATGTCTAGATTACCCCTCTAAGTGTCTTAATTGTCACCATCTTTCCTAGAATACCCTTGAATGTGTTGCTTAAATATGTTGTACATGTTGCTTTTTAAGTTGTACGGATGTGAAAATGACCATCTTGCACATCACTCCTCCTTTATAATGTATTATAGATTATAGATATCTACTGCATGAATAACTTGGCATACTGAGAGCAAAATCGAGCTTATCCTACTAAACAACGTAATGTTTATCTTGTGTTAGAAGAAAGTGAAAGGAGAAGTTCCTTTATTGGTGCTATTTTTATATACGTTTCAATATAAGCTTCGTTTAAAACAAAATTGTGTGTGATAATGTACAAGTCATCTAAGCAGAGGCGGACAAGTCTTTAAAGTGTTTTTTTAGTTTTTTATTTCTCTTTTTATGTGAATTTGTTACAGTTTCGACTTAGTAGCTTTTTCTATGATGATTTTTAACTTTTTATTTTTTTAATATGGCAAGTTAACTCGCCGCCATGCATGTGCGTGATTTAACGTTTTTTCATCTATTTTTTGTCCAGTTTAACTGTCCCGCCGCAACGCGCGGGTTTCTTACTAGTGTTCTTAATTGGTGTGCTTTTATTTTGATTTAAAGTTTTAGTATATTCATTAAATAAATAAATAATTAACGAAGACTTCAGGTTTAAACAAATAACTAATTAAGACTTCAGGTTTAAAATGAAAGTTTAGTTTTTTGAGACACTACTTTATTATGTTTACCAATAACATGCTAAGTACTAAGTATCTTTGTATAATTGGGTTATATTTTAGGTGGATCGAGTTAATATATGTCCGTTTGTTTTTGTTTCCGTTCATGAACACTAGACTTATTTGTGTTCATGAATAGTGTTTGTGTTCATTAACTGTTCGTGAACACGTAATTTTTTTAACAAACGAACACAAACAAAGTCTTATTCGTATCCGTTCAGTTCGTTTGCAGTCCTACATCAAACCAACGGCCCAAATCTTCAAGTAAAACACATGTGTTGGTAAATTAAAAATACTTACCGTATTGTAACACATCTATGTTAAAATTTGTTTCGAGGACATAAATGGTTTCCTCTATTATTCAACGAGTCCATATTAGCTATACAGAAGTGGAGGCAGTGACTTATTTGGAAGAAAAAAAATGCATCGTGCTCATTTAATGGTCCAAACCCACATGATGTCCACCCATATATATGGTATTTATTACCTAAAGAATTCATTAGTTTATATGAGACCTTTTTTTTTTTATCGGCGAACAACTGTGTGGTAACCACCATTGCGGGACGTCGTGCCCAAGAATCGACTACTCGACCTCCAGCAGCACCCGCCTTCTCCTGATGCGCGGAAACCCGAGCCCCACCCGCCCGAAGACACGATAGTGTTATAGAACTCAGTAAAACCTCGCCGTCCGTCAGATTCGAACCGGCGCCACCCGTATTCGATCTTCACCCGGATACCAAACCATAAATGATGAAAGTTGGAATTGAACCTTTGATTAAATAGGTGAAACAAAAGCCACTCCACCTCTCCACCACTATGGATGGATATATTTGAGACCTTTTAACATTTGATATACTATATTCATGTAATATCTAATCAATAATTGAAGACAGTCAGACACGTTATTTAAATGACATGAATAGATTTAACCCCTTTTCGTTATGATTGGCCAAATATAACTAATAGATGTGTATCGTTAACTAACCAGGTAGTAATGTAGTATATTTTACACATCTTTACGTGTCATTACATCTGTAACATCTTGCCAACAACCTACATTTGTACAGCATTCTTTAACTATATGTGGTGTATCTATAGACTATAGTATAGATGAGTCGAGCTTGAACTATGATAAACACGAATTCTACTCGTACATTAGAGAAATTGGGTTCACCTCCTTTCAGGTTTTATGTCTAAAACTTGAGTTCGGTTTTGTGAATAAATTTACAAGCATGGACTCCGCTCTAGTTTGACTCTCACTATTAATTATGCATGTGTATAGGTTTTGCTTTTGTTATATAATCTATATATATATATATATACTAGACTTTTGCCCGCGTTTACACACGGTTCACCAACGTACAATTATTTTGAGTCGTAAGATATAAAAAAAATATAGTAGAAATATTTTATTAAAATTTAAAATAATACAACATACATTTATTCAAATATCAGTAAATATTTCTTTATACACGACATTTTTTGTTTTAGTCTGCACCTTCCCATCAGAATCAAGTATAAGTAACTTCACACCTGCCCTGCTTTTAACTCTTGAAAGGGCGACATAAAGTTGGCCATGTGAGAATACAGGGTCTCTTAAATACAATCCAACCTTCGATAGAGACTGTCCTTGGCTTTTATTGATGGTCATTGCAAAACATACGCTTATTGGGAATTAACGCCTTTGAAACTTGACTGGAATCTTGTTATCAGATGGTATCATATTTATTCTAGGAATAAGAGTTTTGGTACCAATGTTTCCACCTGATATGATTTCGGCTTCAATAACACGCTTTGAAAGTTTGGTGATTCGTAGCCTCGTGCCGTTAAACAGGCCATTTTGTTGATCTATGTTTCTCAACAACATAACAGGAACACCAATCTTTAGTGCTAAGCGATGATTAGGCAATCCAGAAATTTTTAAACCATTAAGGACATCAGGACAATATAAATCTTCCTGTGAACGGTTATTAGCATTCTCAATCTGGCATATACTATCAGAGCTCAAATACTCGACTTCATCTCCAGGAAACAATGCAAGCAACCTATCATTAATTTCATGTACCACTTCGTTTTTTGGTGCAAGTATTGCTCGTTCTCCAAAATAATCTTTATTCTTGTAAAGCTGAAGAAGTGAAGGGTAGACGAAGTCAATTAAGCTACAAATAGGATCTGATGAATGATTAATAAGAAGATCATTTGGAATTTCTACATCTGCCTCATCTTTATCAAATGAATCACCAACTTTACCCTCACCTAACTCTAGAAGCCAGTCTGCAAATTTCTTTATTTCTTCTGATTCAGATGCGTTGTTACCAATTGTTAACCTCATGTTTTTGGTTAACGTACGGACTTTGCAACTATTCCAAATCTTGGACGAAGTTATTGAGGCATTCATAATATCTCTTTTACTACCATTGGAAACAACAGGAAGGATTTGTCTAAAATCACCACCCAAAACCATAACCTTACCTCCAAAAGGCAACTCAGAATTAACAGAATCCTTTGATTTCAAGATGTCTGTCATTGTGCGATCAAGAGCTTCAAAAGCATGTTTATGAATCATTGGAGCTTCATCCCAAATAATTAACTTAGTTTGCTTCAATAACTCTGCCTCATCGCTATTCGCCTTCATAGAACAAATTGATGATTCAGTAACATTCAAAGGTATACGGAACCTAGAATGCGCCGTCCTTCCACCTGATAACAGCAGAGAAGCTATACCACTGGATGCAACGTTCAAAACAATTTGCCCTTTAGATCTAACGGCAGCAGACAACGTTTTCCATAAAAAGGTTTTACCAGTGCCTCCAAAACCATAAACAAAGAATAGGCCACCTTTGTTACAATCAACCGCATCAATTATTTCATCAAAAATTAAACGTTGCTCGTCTGTTAAAGAAGGTGCGTTGCTATGAAATTCTTCAGCTAGCATACTTACTTGATAATTCAATTCATCAAGAATCAAACGATTATTTGCAGATGCAATCGAATCATTATCAGGATAAGGCATAGATGGAAACCTACGTAGGCTGGAGTTATTCCGAAGCAACTGTTTCTCAATTTCAAGCAATGTAATGTTCTTGATTTGATCATCAGGAAGAGACAAACCTAATAATGAAAAACATTCTAATTAATATTCAAAGAAGAAATAATAACAATAAATAAAAAAATAAATTTTTAATTATAAGTTTTTTACCTTCAATTTGGAATACGTCTTCGTGTCTACGCATAATACCGTCTGACAAGTACTTCCATGTCTTCTCCCAAACATGGTCAGGCCTAGATAAGCTGTTAGAGAACAACATCATCGCAAACAAATTACGAAGAGAGTATCCTGAGCCTGTATAATGAGCTTCCTCAATAGCTTCTATATATTCCTTGTCATCTTCCAACAGGCCAAGAGCGTAACATGCATCTCGATATGTTGGTAACACTTTTTCATTCACCGTTCTTATATCAGCAAAAGAT
This sequence comes from Ambrosia x helenae, assembly GCA_030844895.1. Classification (NCBI taxonomy): domain Eukaryota; kingdom Viridiplantae; phylum Streptophyta; class Magnoliopsida; order Asterales; family Asteraceae; genus Ambrosia; species Ambrosia x helenae. The sequence continues at coordinate 38,494,813 of CM061223.1, read as the reverse complement.
TTAGGACCTTTTACCTTATTGAGAAGAATCCTCAAGAAATAAGCCTCACCCATTGAAGGAGTAACCATGTGAACACGACCAATTGCCTTACCTGTTTTCCGAAAATCCCACTTTTTTTCATCACCTTTCCAAACAAATTTACTTGGGATTTCGATATAACTAAGTTCACGTGCCACGGCTTCAGTTTCGTTTAGTTTCATCCACTGTAGAAACATTGTACAAGACACTGATGGTTTGTTGAGTACATTTTGAAGCTTCTCTTGTGCACCGTATACAACAGTTTGCTCACCAGGTAGATGAAAAGGAAGCCTAATCACTAGAGGGTATCTGAAATGCACATCGTGTTTAAATATCCTCCATGAAGCTTCATATGCTGAAAGGAACCTGCAATCATAATGTTTTTTTGATTTCATCTCTTTGCAAAACTTGTTCACCTTCTGCATCATCTTCTACAAAAGCAATTTTAGCCCTGTCAGGTCCCTTGTTAATGTATTTGAATAAATACTTGATTGAAGCGGCCTGGTTACACCATTCAACATTAATATGAGCTTGATAACGCCTCAATAGTGTTGGGTTATAAGGAACCACATGTCTGTTGTCTAACTGAGCGGTTCCTTTTTCAACAAATACTCCAGAGTCTTTTCTTTTATAAACCGGATATCCATTTGAATCTATCATTGATGCAGGAGAAAACTTCTTTGGAAATTTCTTCGAGCACTTACCGTCAATCATGCACGGGCAGTTTGGATATTCACGTCCACAGGGACCATGAATCATAAAGTCACTCACAAGACTAAACAACTCAGGATCTAAATTCTTATATGGGATTTCAGCAGACACGAAGCGGTCAACATGCTCAATTGTGGGAAGCTTGCTATCATCTTTAAGAAACAGACAGATATGAGCGTGCGGAAGACCACGCTTTTGGAACTCTATAGTATAAACCGCTGTAGAAATAAATGGTAATAAAATTAAAATATAAAAGAAATAAATAAAAACATGATTTAAAATAAAACAAAAGAATATATTGAATACATTTATTACTATATTTAGGTTATAATGTGTATATAGATATATATATATATATATATAAAGAATTATTTTTCGTTATTAATGTATTTTACCTGCTGAAGTCTTCCCCAATAGTGCTTTTTCACGTAAATCTTTCATCATTGAGTCTAGCTTAACTTTGAATAATCTGGCTAAAATGTCTGGTCTATCTTCAGGATTTGTCTTCTTATCCTTCAGAAACCTTCTAACTTCAGGCCATTTCGGATTACACGTGATTGTGATAAAAAAAAATTAGGGTATCCATGTTTTTTACAAATAGCCATTGCATCAAGATAATTTTCCCTCATGTAACGTGCACCACCAGTAAAAGAAGAGGGTAATATTATAGGTGTACCTACCGTTGCCAGATCTGTAGATCCGTTTTGATGCAAGTTTTGAAGACTTGTATAAGAGTCACACCTAAGTTTTTGTTGCTGATGACGTACATAAAATAACCGTTCACTCTCTACCATAGTATAAACGTCAACAAAAAACTGTTGTAGAAGGCGCCTTGCATTCAAAATCAATGAGAACTTACCAACTCTGTCTTGAATATGATATGCAAAATACTCTCTCATTGAACACTTTGAATCTACTTTCTTTTTAGATTTCCTTTCTTCCCGATGCGGTATATCAACCCTATAACAATCTTCTCCAAATGGAATAAGCAATGGATACTGGAGAGCTAAATATTTTGGATGAAGCTCACTTATCCGCTTAAGACCATCTTTTCTCGATTCCACAATAATATCACGATTGTCAATATCGTCATCATGATCTGTAAGTATAAGGGCAGCGATTTCAGATGAAGTTGGTAAGTTGTATACTCAGCCATCTTTACTTCTACTACCAATAAGACGTAACTTAAGGCTAACATCAGGATTATCATGAAATTGATCACGTACACTCATATAGCTTTGCACAAGTTGATTTTTAGAGTCTAACATCGACTTGATGTACTGAATGATTTCAACATCAACTTTTTCATCAAAATCTTTAGACTCTCCTTTTTCCTTACTGTAAGAAATAAATAAAAAATTTAAAAAAATTAAAATATTACAAAAATCCTAAAAAAATAAAGTTTAAGTAAAACTTAATATTAATAAACTGTATAAGATTACCTGAAAATTTTTTTCCTGTTGGAGACTTCATTTTCAGTGTCATAGATATACAACTGAGAAAATTTTGGTGTGTTTCCATCGTTAGGAATAAGACCACCTAGCGCATGATAATTTTCACCACTTATTCTGTATATGAACGGAGCCTTGCCTTTATTAATATTTGAGTCGACCTTGCCTCCCATTGAAGTAAAACAGAACATAGAATTGAAGCGACGAATGTGCTTTAAGAAATATTTGCTTCGGAAGTCTGTGTTCTTGAAAAGATTCTGATACTCTATACTGCTCTCTTTGAAATCTGGAAGTTGCACCTTGCCATAACCACAACATAACACGTAAGATGTTCTCCCACTAACTTGTTGTCCTCTGCCAGCTTCCGATTTCCATAGTTTCGCATTACAAATCTCACATACAACCGTTTGATCACCGTGATCCAAATAATCTTGTGAATAGAATAAATAGAGATGATATTAACATAAATAAAAAAATATAAAATCCTAATTGAAACCTAAAAATAACAGTTACCTTTAGAGACACCCTTATATCGAGAATCTGCAATGGTTTGACGATTCATATCTTCTTCGTCTGACAAAGCAACCATGCGAACAGGGGACACGCAGCGTCGATTACTTATTAATCCATTGTTGCACTTTGCTAAGTTACGTAAACTTGAACTTTGTGTTAACATGGAAATATGAGTTGATGTATTCATGGTTGCTGTCTGAACAGAAGTTGTTGCATTTGAACCTCTATCAAAATTAACACCTTCACCTAAATATAATATTAAAAGTTAAATTTTAATATTAATAAGAGTAACAACTTTATATAAGTAATTTATTCAAAGAAAGTGGTACCAGATGTAATGATGGATTGACTCTGCAATCCTGCAATGGAATTAACTTTACGTCTTTTAGCATCAAGTTGTGCTTTTCTTAAACTTCTAGAATCGGCAAAATGTTGTCTTTTGATATCAGCCACTGACACTATTTATAAAAATAAAATAAGTTTGGATAGTAAATGAAGTTTTAGTTATAGAATGTTATCATAATATAAATACAATCATAATCAAGATAGAAGTATAATACCATTTGTAATATTAGACAAAGGAGTACGTTCTGTTGAACCTGTTTATAAATAAATAAATAAATAAATTACCTTAAGATTGAAAAATTATGAAATTAAGAAAATGTTACAAATTATTAAATTGAAACAATAAATATTACCGGAAAAAGATGCGGTATATGGGGTGTTGAAGGTTGAGGTAATGCTAGATAGGTCTATTGAAAATACATTGTTGCTGGATGTTGACGGATTTGTATCTCCAGGTTGCTCAATGTTCTGTCTCTTAGTATCAAGTTGTAATTTTTGAAATTTGCGAGAATCACGTGCAATGTTACTTTTGACTTCAAACATAGAAACAAATGATTAAATAATAATAGTTTTTATATGAAAATAAATAAGAAAATTGCTAATATTTCTTAGCATAAAATATCGGGTAAAATTAAAACATACCGATTGAAATGTTAGACATTGGTGTTTGTTGGACTTCACATTAACAAAATAGAAAAATTAATTCAAATAAAACGAAAATTATTAATATGCATTGGAATTTGATACTCTATACAAAGATATAAAAATAATAAGTGTTATAATAAAACTTTACCGGGTGTAGACACATTGAAATGGTGTGAAGATTCAATGGAGTCGTGGTTAAATAATCCACTTGGTGGTACATTTTGAATTCCATCATTTGTTGGATTATTGACCTTGCATCTCTTAGCATCTAGTTGAGATTTTCTAAATTTACGACAATCGGACGCATGCTTAATTTTTTCTTCATTTGATACAACTGTGAAGAAAAATAAATTAATTGCATAGTACAATTATCATATAACTAAAGATTTAAAATATATGAATTTCGTTTACCGTTAGAGATATTAGATAACGGTGTTCCTTTATCATTACCTTTAAACAAACATAAGTTAAATGATAAAAGACAAGTAATATAAAAAGGAATATATTGTAGATATAAGCAGAAAAATACCATTTTAAGTGTTAGAAAGTCTTTTACGTCCCATTTCACCCACAAGGAACAAATGTCTACATAAAATGTTTCATCACAATTTAACACAATATAAATCAACCCAAATAATCATGATATTCAACTATTAAGTTATAAAAATGCACAAATGAAAGAAAAGATTGACATACATTCAAGTTGTACAAACGAACAACCGAGCAAACATACAATAGCAAAGCAGAAGTATTTTGAAGGTTTTGATTGTTTTAAAACTTTGTTTTGATCAAAGTGTTAAAGCAGGAGGTATTGTTTGTATGTAAATTGTGTTGACAAAATGTGGTTTTTTATAGAGGATGGTAGTAAATGTATAATTAAAACTGCTAATTAATATGTTTAATGAATTACCATTATTAAAGAAGTTTTAAAAATTTGAATTTGAAAATTTTCGAATGTCATGTGATTCGAAATTTGAAAATTTGTATTATTTTTAGTATAAATATGTATGATTGATACTAATTAAAACATCTTCCTTATTTTATGGTAATCACTTAATTTGGTTTTATTAATTTTTTTGTAACTGATATAGTTATTAATGTAATTCAAAAAATTAATTAATAACAAACTTCTAATAACAATATTACATCAAATAAATATATTGCATCATTTGAATTTTAAATAAGTAACAAAAAAGAAAATAAAATGCAAACACACAATTTATTTAGATGAAATTTGTAACAAAAAATCCAAATCAATCATGAAGAAAATCAAATTGTCACAAACATTAAATAAAAATCCTGATAACAGACAAATGTTTAAATAAATTGTTAACTATTTCTATTTCTCAAGCTCAGGCGCTAAAAGGAAGATCTCAGGTGTCATTTCCTCATCATTGCGTATGTTATCTCCAACAGAATCCTACAATATTAAATGAAATGTCAAAATTGTTAGAATAAACTACATTAAAAACTAAATTTGAATATATAAATAAATAAGTCAAACAACAACGTTCAAAGACAATGCATTCTGTGTTTAAGATTAACATATATCGATGTTTTCAAAAAGATGTTGAGCGACCTGGGAAAAAAATAAACTTGTAATAAATATTCATAAGATTAATAATATTGGAATAACTGAATGATAATAATAACTTGAATATCAAGGAAGATTTCTTCATGAGAAGCAACTATTGAAGACTGATTGTAACTTTGTGTATAACATAACGATCAAGATGCTTATTAATGTTGAATTGCCGAAATGTAATGTTGAAAGCACATAATATGTTAAAAACATAAATGAAACCATGAATACATTAAAAACTAACCTGTTAATCCATCAAAACCATATCGGGACAAACAGTTTCTCCCTGCATCTTTCTATTTGATAGCTTCAAAAGTTCTAAATAAGTTAATTTTGATTTGTATTGACTCATCCGCGATTTAATGCCATTCTATAGTCTTCCATGTTTGGATACATAAACCTGCAAGTTAATAGAATATATACATTTAATCATTAGATGCAAAATAAATAATTGACTTAATATGTAAAAGATGATAGACATACCTGATAGAGTTTTCCAGGAAATAGTGATAATAAATTTTTAAAAACAAAGTCTGTACTTATAATCTAAATTCCACGATTTATTTATGTTAAGCAATTAGTAATATTAAAAAGGTAAAAAGATGCGATGGAAATGAAAATTAATTTAGATTAAAAGTTGCTATAATAAAAAAAAAATTATTTAAATTTCTATTTAGACAATTTTTAAAATGTATAGGTATAAAATGTAAATATTTCAATCAACCTAAAATAAAATTAAACATATATAAGAAATAGGATTTTTTTTGTTGAATATGTATATTTTTTAATTTTTTATAAATACAATTTATTGTTTGTTACTATCTATTGATTGGAAAAGTCAAACCGTGTTGACCACTTAATAAAAACGCATAAGTTGTTATAAAAGAAAAAAAAATAACTGAATTTGTTTTGCATTAAAAGAATGTGTTTGCATTTAGGAAAAAAAAAAGTCAAACCTTGATTATTTATTTGCTAAAATTGGACGATTTGAAATTACAAAAAAGTTATAATTTTAATGTTTGTGATGTATGGCTTGTTAAAAATACTATATTATTCCATAATTAAAAAAAATTGGCATTAATAAGAATTAATAGAATTCTAAAAACTGGTCAAACAATATACAATCCGAAGAATATATCATTGTTTTGGAAATCACATCTCGTTAATTAATTATAAACTATTTCCATAATTATAAAATTTGGCATTAATAAGAAATTAATATGATTTTTAAAAAAGTCAAACCATTTAGTAACCTAAAATACTTTTATAAAACAGATTTCCATAATTAAGAAAATGGTATAAATAAGAGATTAATATAAAATTTTAAAAAAGTCAAACAATTAAATAAAAACAAACAACATTATCTTTAAATTATAAAGTTTTTTTTTAAAAAAAAAAACCATTATACACTATGTTTACTATCTTACTTCCTAAACAACCAATTAACATTAACATAGATAACTATTATCCATAACATACTATACAACATATAGTGTTGTTAACTAATCCACATAATCAGTCAGAATATTACTGATGCTAAACACAAAAATCCCCAAAATTCACAAATTACCACATAAGTAGTAAAGGTGCAAAAGTTAGTCATTGCAAACCACAACCCCTTTTTTGTTATGTTACCCACCAAAAGTTGTCATCCTACCAAAAAGTGTCATCAACCTAAAACCACCTAATTACCGTCACCTCTAACCACATTAGAAAGCCTGAACGAACCTTGGTTTTTGAAAAACAGAAAATGCATTTTATCACCCATATGAAGTCCCTTATCATCGACAAAAGCCTGCATGCCTCTGATGTTATAACGAGGTTTTCCTCTTGACCCCTCGATTCCCACATACACTCCCCATGACCGACCCTCACCATCAGATACGCTTAACGCCCTCTTACGGTTCAAACCGTTCTGCTTTGCCCACTCAAGCTTCATACGCTACATAAGAAGAAACATAAATGATAAGGCTTGAAATTGTAATAACAATCACAACTACTTATTACTTGACCTATTAATGAAGTTTCACAAAACATATTAGTCACCCATTTAATGCAATATGACATATCTATAACTTGTTTAGTATTATCTACGTTTATACTAAACAAATAATGACTGCAAATAACCTTGACAGATTAACAATTAAGTTTTGCGACACCAAGTCTATACACTAAAAATTAATTCAAATCATTCTGCATATTTGTTGAATTTAGAATAAACATAAATCATAAAGCTTGAAATAGCAATAACAATCACATACATTCATTATTTGAGTTGACTACCATTTCAAGATGTCATCAATCCATCATTACGTATTAACTAACTATATATTATAGATCTTTAGAATAAACATCAACTGACTGCAACAAACCTATTACTATAGTATAAACACACTTTTTAAAACCTGATCGATTAATGTGCAAATAAATGGAAACTGTAAGAACTAACTTGTAACACTTACAAAGTGATTGTCAACAATGAACACCACTGGCACACCTTCATCATCCACAGCTTCAGCTCCATCATCATCAACCTCCATTGAACTGTCTTGAACATCTTCGACCGGTTCACCTTCAGCATCATCCTGTCCATCATCATCAGAAAGAATAATTACATCTTCATCCAGTTCATTTTCATCTTCATATTCCACCTTAACCCTTGTTGCCCAAAACTCCTCACATGGAAGAGTAAGCTTGTTCTTCAAAAACAACGACAAATTGTAGATCCTCTTTTTTATCCAATACAATGAAAAATTAAAACGCATTAGAATAAATCCAGTAAAATAATTTTTAAAAATAGAAAAAACATGTATGAAATGAAGAAAATAATACCGGCTTAACGATTTCAAAAACAATTAAATGCTCCTTTGTTATTCCGAGAGCATCCTGCACCCAAGGCCATCCTCTAGTAACATAAAAATGACCATCTTCACACACAATCTCTAACTCAAAGCATGAACGCCGAACAGATCTGCAATCTACTGGATTTACTGGAAGCTTTTTATTTAGTAATCCATGTGCAACAAAGGGACTAATATGCTAAGAAGCAAAAATAATTATTTATAAAACATTAATAAATGTTTGTGTAAAAAAAATATTTACATAATTTAGTTGAATCACAGTTGATTAAACTTACAAGACGTTTGTGCGTTGATTTATGGTCCTTCAAACTGCAGTAAAAAAAGTTACCAGGTGAACTGATGATCCGGAATGAATGAAGATTTTCTTCATATTGAAATATGAAGTTACATTCAGGTGGGTACCTTAATTCATTGTTCATGCTTCTCCAGCCGTCGTAAAAGTACCAGTTTCCATTGATGCTTGATACTGTAACCTCAAACACCTCAGAGGTTAATGTGCGGACCTTGGTAACACCAGTGGGATAATTATATTTGTTGATCCATTCACCATAATCAGAAGGTAACGGCTGAATCAAAAAATACACACAATTTAAAATATTGAAAACATATTATACTTTAAAACATAACATCACACAAATTTTCTTTATATATATATATATATAGAACTCCCTCGTTTATTCATCCGATTCGTGTTTACAGTATCTTTACCATCCATTTTGTTATTTTTTTTTTGTTTAAATAATGACGTATAATCAATATTAAATTGGATTGTATTAAAAATTCTGATTTAAAAACGTTAAAAAAATGTTTGCCTGTGCCAGGATTCAAACCCGAGTCCCTGGCGGGCTAAACCTTAACCACACCACACAAACCACTACACCATTTGGTGTTTTGTGATGTTAATTAAAACCAATTAAACTTAAACCCTTTCAAGTTCCCTTAGTCAAACCTGAAAAGTCAAACGTAGTCTCCTAGTCAAGTCAAGTCAAAGTGTTAGTAAATATGGTCTCCTAGTCAAGTCAAAGTGTTAGTAAATATAGTCTTCTAGTCAAGTCAAAGTTGTTCCTAAATTCTAGCCTAGTCAAAGTAGTCCCTAATTACAACTCCAAATTTTACACTATAAATACACTAGCCTACCATTCAACTCTTTATACCATTCAAAAAAAAAAAAACATTATTATCCCATCTCCCGTATACTAAAGTTTTCATCCGTCATTATCTCCTCTAGCTAGTTTCGAGTTTTCCAAGGCATTATTACTAAGTGTTTGCACGCTCAATAAAACGCACGAACTCATTATGCACCTAAGGTGAGTTTACATAGCCCCTTTTTCTGTTTTACATTTTGGGGTGAAACATGTTTAAACATTTTATACACTATCATTTACCCATTCTTACGTTGTTGAAACTTATGATTCAATTACACTATCATTTACTCATTCTATCATTTGACTGTAACAAAAAGACATAGTACAATCATTAACATTGATCAAGCCGCTTGTTTAGATTATAGCGCTATAGGTCTGACAAACCCATCCCCCCGCATAAATTCAGGGATGATCGATAACAGTTACACTTTTACTAACTTGCGAGTTAGGTCTCAGTCGACACAAGGTTTGATTGTACAAAAGACGCATTGTTACATGTCGGACTCATATTCTATCATTACTCATTATTATACTTCAACTATGATTGCTATACAACATATTGTTTTCAACTATATGCAAAAACCTATGTATTCTCACCAACTATTTATAGTTGACCCCCCATCTTTCCAACTTAACATGTTTCAGGTTTATATGCTATTGGAAGTTGTGCAAGTCTTGGAACAAATAGGAGCTTTGGACTAGGGGTGTACAAAAAGCTCGTGGCTCAAGGCTCGCTCGAAACTCGCTCGAAAAAAGCTCGGCTCGAAGAGGCTCGTTTTGTTTTCGAGCCGAGCCAAGCTGGCTCGTTTTGTAATCGAGCCGAGCTCGAGCCAGGGGTGTTCAGCTCGTGGCTCGGCTCGATGGCTCGACTCGTGGCTCGACTCGTGGCTCGACTCGATGGCTCGACATATGGCTCGACTCAGGCTTGTGTATGTGTAATTAATATATAGATGAAACTAATATATTTTGGCTCCAAACCCAATTCTAAAATTCAAAATTTGAAATTTCCGCTTATACTACCTATCTACCCCATCTTTTCATAATAAATAAACCATAACTTAGAAAAATAAAAAAAAATATATACATGATTATGTGTAATTTTATTGTTTTTTATTTAATAAATATTTGTAAAAATAATAAAAATAATATAACGAGCTGGCTCGAGCCAGCTCGAGCTCGGCTCGAACATTTACGAGCCGAGCTCGAGCTCGACTTTTCAGCTCGACCAGAAAAATGAGCCGAGCCGAGCTGGCTCGGTTTAAGTTCGAGCTCGAGCTCGAGCCGGGCCTGGCTCGCCTCAACTCGGCTCGTGTACAGCCCTACTTTGGACCTAGTTTAAATTAATCAACTTTTGTAATCCTTACTTGTCAGATGAATTGTAAATTGTTTAATATTATTAAACTTTCATTTAGTACCATGAGCTATTAAACAATCATCACAACGTGACATCCCGATGTTTCCGCCATCGGTTGGGGTGTTACAGATTGGTATCAGAGCCATGGTTATAGGGAATTAGGTTATTAGAAAAATAATCTAGTCTATAACCATAGGATTATAATCAGTACTTGCTCCTTTTACTTGCAACCCTACTTGTTTCTATTCTCTATCTCCCTCCTATTTCTTATCCCTACTTTAGTCCCTACAAGAAGATTGTTCTCCATCACAAGATCTACTCTTAGACTAATAGGACAAATCCTCAGGTTTAGCCTGAACCACCTTGAAGATCTCGTCGAAGTTCTAGATTTTAATAACGAACACGTGCAATCTGGAAGGGTGAACGCCTGTATTCTGCGTTTTCTGTCTAGGACTGGCATTGCGCATAAATCCCAATCAGACGAGGGACCCGGATGCCTACCTGGGAATTCTCGGTATGAGTGTTCACTTATAGGCTAAAGCATGTCTTCACTATGTTATTAGAATCTAGAAGTTTTGATAAGTCAACGTTTTCGTTTATTCGTTTTAATTAATGAATAAATGATTACACTCACTTTCCTTAAACTAAGCTCTAAAATCTCAAAATTTTACAGCTTAAATCAATCTCATTTCATAACCATCTATGGATTTCACAATCACACTTCACCTTACCATCTTAGCCACTTTTTAAATATTCAACACCCTACCCAAATCATATTATTTCATTTCTCCACATGTTACTTATTTTTAAAAAAACTATAACCTCATACCTTAGCACAAACTAAAGATTTCTAAATCCTGTTATATTTTCATTACCTAGTAACTTTACAAAGTACATATTTTTTGTCAAAAGATGTCCTCGAACTTAAATTCAATTGTTTATTTATTGACGTAACAAACAATTTTCTATATAATGCTTTAAACTATTAAAAATTACTTAATAGAACCTTGATCTTCAAAACCTAATGTCATGTTTGAAATCTCCAACTAACGGGAATATTTTAATCAAAGCCCACTTAGCTTGTACCATTTAACAACTTTTGCTTTATGTATAAAACCAATTTTGAAAATAAGATTTTTTTTATAGGAATAATATCTAGTCTCTAAATTCTCTATCGACACTCACTCATTTTCAACTTGTTCAAAATTTTGCAATATTTGGCATATACCACAATCATGTTTTCTTATACACTTGATTATAACCTTTGATCCAAACCCCAAAATTTACACTGCTACATAATCTCCTTACTATAAAATAAACTCTTTATCAACTATCTTCACATTCACTATCTCTCACAACCTTGATTCTGCTTCAAGATTTTTTATCATCCTCTCAAGAACTAAATTCATATCCTTCACCTTCTCACACATGAGCTAGTTACCCATGATAACCAAACTATTGAAACTTGATTGCGTGTTGCATCAAGAGTTAATAGCCATTTTCGTCCCTGAGGTTTGGTCCAGTTTGCCACTCCAGTACAAAAGTTTTTTTTTTTTTTTTTTTTTGCAATTCCTTACCTGTGGTTTGGTTTTTTTTTTTTTTCCAAATTCTTCCTTTTCACTAGCTGGGTTTATTTTTCCTGTTAACTCAGGGGTAGTATAGTCATTTACTTGTTTATTTTTATTTTTAAAATTGTAACCCTCTTTTTATATGTACATCTCCTACAACACAGATCTATCCCCTACTCATCATCATCATCTACAAACAAATATATATATATATATATATATACATACAAATTATGAACAGAAATATATATATACAAATTACAACAAAAAAGTCAAAACTATATACATCAAACAACCTGCCATACCATTTAATTTGTTGAACAAGATGATAACCGAAGCAGCAGTAGCAGAAGTGACGGTGGAAGGCATTGCAAACGACGTCTCCCCTAAACCGGATCTAAAACCACCACCTCTGTTTTTCTGTGTCTGAACCCTCTGTCTGGATGGAGTTGAAGGTGTTCGGAGATAGAGCTGGGTGGTGCTCGCCGGGCAGGTTTTGGTTCGGAGATAGGGAGGAGGAAAAGCACGGCGATAGAGATGAACCCTCTGTCTGAACCCTCTGAACCATCGAAGGCAGACGAAGGTGGGTGGGTGTAGGGCGGTGGCTGAGGATGATGATGATGGAGGGTGGAGGTGGAAGGCGGCGGTGGCTGACTCAAGATCTAAACAACCAGGACCAAACTGAATCAGCATCAATCGAACCCATCACCTACAACCCATCGAACCACCACCTTGAACTTCAAACTGAATCAGCTTCAATCGACAGAAATTCACCTCAATCGGCCATCACTACCTATTTTGGGGCCAAAAACCACCCGTCTAGCGAAAGAGGGCGGTGGTCGTGGTTGTTGATGGTGGTGGCCGACGGTGGTTTTTGGTTCGGGTTAGCGTCTACAGTATCGAATGGAGGTGCATGGTGGCTGTGGCCTGTGGGTGGCCGATTGATGTGGTCGATGTGGTCTGGTTCAGATCTGGTTGTGGATTGGGAGAGAGAGAGGGAGGGAGAGAGAGTTGTGTGTGTGTGAGAGAGAGAGAGAGAGGGGGTGGGGGGTAGGGAAGACTAATGAGTTTTTTATTTTTAATTAAAATAATTATATGGTATCAAATGACAAGATTGTCCTTAATTAAAGTGGCAAAAAGACAACCCTACCCCTGATCTTAACGAGCTTTTTTAACTGAGTTAGTGAAAAGGACGAATTTGGCAAAAAAAATCCAAACCTCAGGGAAGGAATTGCAAAAAAAAAAAAAAAAAAACTTTTGTACTGGAGTGGCAAACTAGCCCAAACCTCAGGGACGAAAATGGCTATTAACTCTTGCATCAAACATAATCCTTAGTTATACATGAGGATTCGACTATCTACCATATTTGAACATTTGAAACTAGAATTCATGGAATATAAACTATTTTCTATAGACACACCTAGAGTCATTAACCTTGTCTAGGGCAACTCTATTACAACTCGTATGCTATACTTGATACTTGATTGCTTACATGTACATATTATCAATTTGCAATTCATGTGTGTAATAATTGGTACACTTAATCAAACAACTGATAGAGGATGAAGTACTTGCTCAACAGTTAGTAGAGTACCAAATAACCTACTCAACGATTGGTAGAGGTCATCATGCCTGCTCAACAGTCGGTAGAGGCCCTACAACCTGCTCTACGACTGGTAGAGGCTATCGCACCTGCTCAACAATCGGTAGAGGTTCTTACTCACTGACTGGTAGAGGTCTTTTTCCTGCTCAATAGTTGGACTTATTTTTGGATACATTGTATACGATTCAATCACAAGGCTATTTTGCATTACTTACATGTGTGTTTAGAGTCATAGAAGGACACAAAACCCTAATGTAAGGTAAATTGGTGATTGCGGTCCGGAACGTAATCATGAATTTACAGGTACATTAAGGTAGTGTGAAATTCTATTAAGGTTTTGGGAGATACCCCGTATGTTTTCGAAGTATCAGAGGTGTGATGGGTTAGCTGCGGTACACCCTATATATAAACACTAATGATACGTGGAAAGGGATACTGTAGGGACAGACCAATAACAAACCCTAGTTATTTGGTAGTCCATCTAGCATTTATAGTTATCTTATACATTCCTTAAACTCTTACCCTACTCTGAACCATAGTCACCCTAACTATCCTCAACACTATTCAAATGTTTCTTCTTAAAATAAACTTCGGGACGAAGTTCCTAAAAGTAGGGGAGACTGTAACATCACACAAATTTTCTTTATATATATATATATATATATATATATATAACTCCCTCGTTTATTCATCCGACTCGTGTTTACATTATCTTTACCATCCATTTTGTTATTTTTTTGTTTAAATAATGACGTATAATCAATATTAAATTGGATTGTATTAAAAATTCTGATTTTAAAACGTTAAAAAAAATGTTTGCCTGTGCCAGGATTCAAACCCGAGTCCCTGGCGGGCTAAACCTTAACCACACCACACAAACCACTACACCATTTCACTACTACAAAAATACCCTTTCTTGACACTTTTTTTATGACATGCCTTATTTAATGACATGCAAAAGTGCATGTCATAAAAAAAATGTCATCTTTGAAAAAAAATGATAATTTCTTGACATTTTTTTTATGCGTGTCAATAATTTTCTGTCATAAAATAAGAAGCATGACATTTTTGAAATTAGCGTGTCATGATTTTGTGTCGCCTAAAATCTCAAAAACTTCTCTCCCCGCGCCTTTTCAATATGCCTTCTCCCCTCTCTCTCATAAAAAAATCAAACCCTTCCCACCTGCTCAAATCAAACCCCTTTCTCTCTCATAACAATCCATAACCTCCTGCTCATTCCAAAATCAACGATCCAAAATCACCACCTCCTGCTCGAATAAAACCCATCCAAAATCACCACCTCCTGCTCGTTGTACAATTATAATCGTGTGTTTACAGCTCTAGGAATCCATCCAAAATCGTGTGTGTACAAAATCAACGATCCAAAACCCATCCAAAATCATCCAAATCAACGACCGATGAAGCTCTAGGAATCCATCCGTACACTCGTTGCCACATTAAAACAATGAAATCTCTGCTAATCGAAGCTCTAGGGCGCCCTCTTTGTGCTCATGTATACACTCTTCGGCTCGGTAAGTTCCAATTCCTTCTGTATATAGGGTCGGTTTTGGATGTGCTACAAAAGCCCCATGAAATCGTTCTTACATTGCGTTAGGCAGTAGGTATATTATTATTATTATTATTATTATTATTATTATTATTAATTATCTATTTGTTGTTCATATGATGTACCATTACGTTCTCCTGATGCGCACATTTTAAAGGTAGTTAATGAATGCAACAGATATGATATGATCTGAGTTTGGTGTTATTTTTCTTCAATCAAGTTTTTGATAATGGTTTATTGACGTGGTTATGGATTGGTTTATAATATGCTTAACATAATTCCTTTAGAAAATTAACACTCAAATTTAAGCTGACTGGTTTTAGTACATTACTCTGTTAAAAAGTTACTTATTTTGTGTCTAGTTTCTGAATCTTGCTTACAATTAAAGATTATAGTTGTTACCGAGTTTAAATCTTAAATAGGTACACCATGGAACGACCACGGTTTAGTGATCACCTGGAGGCAATCAAGTTCATCTGTAAAGATTTCTGGTCTGAGCTCAAAATGCTTATGCAGTTTTGACCCTTTTATGTACAAATGGGTTGATTTGGGTTTTGTCTCTAACAGGACAAAGGAGTTAAGATTAAAATTTGTACCAAGGTATAAATGGTTGAACAGATTGGAAGTCATCCAAAATCTATTTATTTACAAAAACCCTCCTACATATTTTACTACAAAAAAAGATTATTATTTTAGGTAGTCAAAGGCTAAAGATGCACACACGGCGCAAAGGGTGAGCATGCTGCCTCGGCGCTTAAAAAGTGAGTGCCCGAGGCAAGCAAGGCATGCGTGTATTCCAAGCTACTTTTAGACTTTTAGTCTTTAGACTAGTTTTGGGCTAGTTTAGGCAAGTGCAGACATGTTTTTTTTTCCAGATTTTGGCCTGTTTTTTTTCCAATTAATATGCGCCTTTGCTGCGCTTGGGCGTCTTTGACTACTACACTATTAGTGTTATATTATTAACATCATCAAATTTACGTTCACGGTCTTTACGAGTGATCAGTTGCAACATGTTTGGTTCTTTTCACTATCTGTTGTTAAAAAAATATGTTAAGTTTGTGTTAAATGACCATTTTACCCGTGAATTTTATTTGTGTCAGGACAAGAACGTGGTGACGGTATTTAGTGCTCCAAACTACTGTTACAGGTGCGGAAACATGGCTGCGATACTTGAAATAGGAGAAAACATGGACCAAAACTTTCTTCAGTTCGACCCAGCGCCAAGACAGATTGAACCGGATACTACCCGCAAGACGCCAGATTATTTCTTGTAATCAGTGAGTCACATGACATGGATGTGATACTGATGCCTTAATCCGAATCAGGTTGTTTGTTTGTAATCCTTGTAGATGTTTCCCCCTTCCCTTGAAAAACAAAGAAGAAAAGAGTTTTGTTGTGAACATCATTCTTTTGTTTGGAATTTGGTGTTTAAATTGCTGCTTGCTGGCTGGCTGTTGTTATTGACAAACTGAAATGTACCAGGCAGCAATGTTTCTGCACTTTTTTTATTTCTTTAGTACTTAGAAAGTAGATTTTTGGTGGATCAACATATTTGGGCTTTCATAATAAATTTCTAGTTTTTGAACTAGTTTCTTATTTTAGTTTTTTTTTATTTTATAAAATAAATTCTTTGATCAGCCATAGACACCGGCTGGTCGACATACAATATGTCAGTCCGGTGTCTATGATCAAAGAACTGTGTGCTAGTTACTCTCACGGGCATTTTTTTTGCATAAATTTGATGTGCAGGTTCGTTTGTGATCCGGATAAAGGTGTAGTGTAGCAAACATAATCCTTTCCTGGGCTGCAAACCAAGCTCTGTATTTTCCTTTTTCAGTACTACAACAATGTACGTAACCAAGCGTGTAATTGTTGTTTCTGTTTTAACTTTTGACAGTTGAAATCAATTAGAAAGACTACTAGACGGTCAGAAATGTGTGATATATTATCATTATGGTCGGATGTCTGCTGATAATTGTGGTATTTATTGCGCATTCGGGCGATGATGACAACATCGGTTTTCCACAGCTATGGCGTTTGCTACTGGCTTTGCATACTGGCTGCGAAGGCAATGCCAATAGTGATGCGTTGGCAATGCAACCAGCTGATATCTTGCCATATTGCGTATGCGCTTTGCTTTTCTTCGATGTGCCATCTGATATCGCTGAATGCCCCTATTGTCGCTTTACAACCAATTTACGGATCAGCTGCTTCGCGTTTGTAAGCTGCCTTCCTATTAAGGCCTGCTTCTGATGCAATATAATATGTCCTCCCGGCAATGATGACATGCTTAGAGTGCGCAAAATGTGTATTGGCGTCGCATATTGGCTGTGAAGGCGATGCCAATAGTAATGCATTGGCAACGCAACCAGCCGATATCTTGCCATATTGCATACGCGCTTTGCTTTTCTTCGATGTCTGAGCCATCTGATACTGCTGAATGCCCCTATTGTCGCTTTGCAACCAATTTCTTTACTTAAACTCTGTACCACATAACGACGCCATGCTTCTATTTTACGGATCAGCTGCTTCACGTTTGTAAGCTGCCTTCCTATCAACGCCTGCCTCTGATGCAATATAGTGTTTTTTCATCTGTCCTCTCGGCGATGATGACGTGCTTAGAGTACGTGAAATGTGCCGGCAACGTCTTTCTCCGCCTCAACCGTTTCACAGCTCTATGTCTGAGCCTTACAGGTTGATCGGTTAGCTCATGCCAGCGGAGGCAAAGAGGCAACAGCCGCAACAGTGATAGCGGTTCGCTCATTACCTCGAATCGGTATGCCTTTATTTCCAGCTCTAATTTACGCGCATATATATCTTACTACCATGTCCTTACTGCTTCAGTATTTGATTTACATTCATAGGTTTCTTTTAGGATAGTATTTGCCATATATACCCATTTGGTTGATTGTTTGCTACCCGTTAAATGCATTGTGTTGGCGCCGCAAACTTCGGCGTCGGGTAAAAACCCGCTCAGTATGTCCATCGCGCGCCGCGGCAACGCGTGGCGACGGTAAAATACTAGTTAGAAAGAATAGTTAACACCCAGATAAGTAAATCACCATCTTTACTTGTAGTCCATTAGTAATTATTGAGGATAAATTGGGCTGCAACTATTGGTGAATTTAGGCTGTACAGACATCAAGTTAACAACCTCTGCTGCTGCTAGGTAAACGCTTCTTTGTTCACTAACAATACTTGATTAGCTGAGTTGTTTATGGAGTGTTGTTGTGTTACAAATTTCAATTTGTTTACTGGCCATTTTCTGCAGTTTTTACCCCATTTTATTGCCTTGAAAGACCACTTTTGCTGTACTTTATTGATGTCGTATGTTGTCTTTTTATGCTGTCAAAGGAGTTGATTAGTTATATTTTTTTGCTTTCAAAGGCGCATTCTTTAATGAATATCATTGCTGAGTTTTTTTATTACATATATTTCCAGTCAAGCTGTACATAAGGGGTGTTTTTATTACAATTCATGTTTTATGTTTAATTAGTAAGACTTAAAGAAAAATATTCCATATGGCTGAGTTTAAAACTAGAATGATTCCGCTGCAATCTATTCATGACATAGGTATAGTTAAAGTCGAAATACTTTTGAAAGTCAGAAGTTAAAGTCAAACATAGGTTTCTAACTGTGAGGATCATAGTTATCAAAAGTGCGCCTAGGCGCAACCAGGCGCACCAAGTGCGCTGCGCCCTGATAGGCGCGCGCTCAGGAAAATCAGGTCCATTATTTTGCTTCTTAGATCACATTAGCGATGCACTATGATATATGTAAAATAATTGGCCGGCCTCGACTAATGTATTAATTTTATTTTTGTCTCAGGTTGGGGGAGGAGCGGATTATTAAGGGGATGAGGACATGGATGTCATTCGCGAATAATGGTCAAGCTACGCCACGAAATTTATTTTCAAATGATCGAAACTTGTTTGACGACAATGTATTGTCGATACAATATATTTTTGTAAACGTTAAACGTTGTCCCGGATTAGTTTGTAATTAGATAAATATGAATTATATAATGAAATGATGTTTTTGTTATTAGTTTGCTAATTATTTTGCATATAATAAAATGACAATAAATCCAGGAGGGTAAATATGTAATTTTACAGGAATTTTTTTTTGATTAAAAAATTATGACACGCAAAAAACGCCATAAAATTCTGTCATAAAGTCTGTCATAAAAATGTGTCATTAAAAAGTGTCATAAAGTGTGTCAATAAATGCTGTCATAAATGTGTGTCATAAACAGATGACACGCGAAAATATGTCATGTTAAATTTATGACACTGCCATCCTTGACGTTCTTTTTCCTGTCATCAGACCCCTTTCTTGACACGCAATGCGTGTCAAGAAAGGGCTTTTTTCTAGTAGTGTTTGGTGTTTTGTGATGTTAATAAAAACTAATTAAACTTAAACCCTTTCAAGTTCCCTTAGTCAAACCTGAAAAATCAAACGTAGTCTCCTAGTCAAGTCAAGTCAAAGTGTTAGTAAATATGGTCTCCTAGTCAAGTCAAAGTGTTAGTAAATATGGTCTTCTAGTCAAGTCAAAGTTGTTCCTAAATTCTAGCCTAGTCAAAGTAGTCCCTAATTACAACTCCAAATTTTACACTATAAATACACTAGCCTACCATTCAACTCTTTATACCATTAAAAAAACATTATTATCCCATCTCCCATATACTAAAGTTTTCATCCGTCATTATCTCCTCTAGCTAGTTTCGAGTTTTTCAAGGCATTATTACTAAGTGTTTGCACGCTCAATAAAACACACGAACTTATTATGCACCTAAGGTGAGTTTACATAGCCCCTTTTTCTGTTTTACATTTTGGGGTGAAACATGTTTAAACATTTTCTACACTATCATTTTCCCATTCTTACATTGTTGAAACTTATGATTCAATTACACTATCATTTACTCATTCTATCATTTGACTGTAACAAAAAGACATAGTACAATCATTAACATTGATCAAGCCGTCTGTTTAGATTATAGCGCTATAGGTCTGACAAACCCATCCCCCCGCATAAATTCAGGGATGATCGATAACAGTTACACTTTTACTAACTTGCGAGTTAGGTCTCAGTCAACACAAGGTTTGATTGTACAAAAGACGCATTGTTACATGTCGGACTCATATTCTATCATTACTCATTATTATACTTCAACTATGATTGCTATACAACATATTGTTTTCAACTATATGCAAAAACCTATGTATTCTCACCAACTATTTATAGTTGACCCCCCCCATCTTTCCAACTTAACATGTTTCAGGTTTATATGCTATTGGAAGTTGTGCAAGTCTTGGAACAAATAGGAGCTTTGGACCTAGTTTAAATTAATCAACTTTTGTAATCCTTACTTGTCAGATGAATTGTAAATTGTTTAATAGTATTAAACTTTCATTTAGTACCATGAGCTATTGAACAATCATCACTACATGACATCCCGATGTTTCCGCCATCGGTTGGGGTGTTACAATGGCAACACAGTAAAACATGTTAGATATCTTACCAAAGTAGCGACGTCGTTATCCTCCATATATAACCAAAACCCATACAACATTGTGTCACCGTTTCATAAACAAAAATTAAAACTTTAAGCATAGATCAAACTAATTTGCAAAAACATTCACACTGTTTAAATAAAAGCTTGAAAAAACATTTCGAAATATATGTTGAAACCTAAAACTGAAACACTAAGTTGTAACCTAAAACATAAACCCTTAATCAATATGAATAATAATAAATGAAAATTAAAGAAGAATCACTCAAACCTTAAAAAATCAATTTACCCTAAAAATCCCTAAATCGATACCTAAATGATAAACCACTAAATTGAAACCTAAAAGCATAAGAATCCATTGTTAGCTTTCTTAAAACATCAATTTAACCATAAATCATAAACTTAAACCACTAATCATCATCAGTCTTAATAAACCAAACCTTAAAACATCGATTGGCTCTTACAATAACTAAATCCATACCTAAATCATAAAGCCCTAAATTGAAACCTAAAACCATAACAATCCATTGGTAGATTTCTTAAAACATAAATGTAACCAGAAATGCTAAACTTAAACATTACCCCTAATTCTAAATCTAAAACTCATACCACTAATCACTATTGATAAACCAACCCTTAAAACATTAATTGCCTCTAAAATTCACTGAATCCAAATGGCCTAAAACATAAAGCCCTAAATTGAAACATAAAACCATAAGAATCCATTGGCAGTTTTCTTAAATGTTTGATTTACCCTTAAATCGTAATCTTAAACATGAACCCTAATTCGAAATATATGAACCCTAATTCGAAATATATGACTTATACCAATAATCAGTGCTAATAAATCAAACCTTAAAACAACAATTAAAGAAAAAAAGCCCTAAATCGATACCTAAATCATAAATCGTAACCTAAAAACATCAACCCTAAATCATCTATCAAAAACAAAACCATTAATAAGAATGAAGAATAATAATCGAAAAAATATGAACAATAACTAATACATAAAACAGAGCAAAATATTAAAATTAATCGAAACTTTAAAAAGATAGATTGAAAATCTGTGAAAAAAATAAAGAATAAACGATCAACGAACATCGATTTAGTGAAATAAGAATGAAAATACAGTTACCTTGGATTGGATAGATGTTTTAGGTTGAATCGCCTTGATAGTGCTTGAATCACCTTGATGGTGCTTGAATCGCCATTGTACGATTAGGGTTTTGTGATGTTAAAATGACAAACGATATGTCCGTGTTATTTCTAAACCGTATATATATTTTCGGGAATTTTGATTTAAAAAAATCAAAAATTTTATAAATTCTATTATGATGCCATGTGGCTTAATGAGAGGAGGAGAGATGATTGCTAGGGGTGTGAGAGATTGACAAGTGTCCAAAATGGGTTTAAAATATTAGATATATATATATATATATATATATATATATAGGGTAGGGTAGGGTTCAAATAGGAACCAACCTTTAAGTAGGAACTATAAGAACCAATTTGAGCCATCCATCTTCAATGACATGATTGTAAATAAGTAAAACTTTAATTAATTATTATTTTAATAAAGGGGTATTAATGTCTTTTGTTCAATATCATAGTTATTAAGTAATTAATAAGAAACTCCTTTATATTTGGAAACAGCAAATTAGTGTTTATGATATACCCAAACGTATTTATTGAATATATAATATTAAAATTATATCTCGGTATATATACAACAGTGTACATTGGTGTATATCAGTTTTTTTTGTTCTTTCGTCATCATCATCAACACATATATACAACGGTGTACATCAGTTATACATTGATGTATATCACTTTTTTTCTTTTCATTTAACATCATCAACACAGATATACATTGGTGTATATTCGTTTTTTCATTCATCATCAACACAGATATACATTGATGTAGACAGATATACATTGGTGTATATTCGTTTTTGAAGTGTACACTGGTGTATATCAGTTTTTTTTTGTTCATTCATCATCATCAACAACACATATATACAACGGTGTACATCAGTTATACATTGATGTATATCACTTTTTTTCTTTTCATTCAACATCATCAACGCAGATATACATTGGTGTATATTTGTTTTTTCATTCATCATCACCAACACAAAATATACATTGGTGTATATCAGTTTTTTATCATCATCTACTTAAACAAAACCTCAAAACAAACAAACACAAATTACCAGAGTCGCCGTCAGATAGGTGAACACGTACACGTCTTCTTAACCGCTTGATTGTTATTAATCCTTGACGGAGAGGATATCGATCTGCTCGGAGAGATCGGACGGTTATCGATTGAGAACCGTACGGACGACGATGACGATGACGACGTCGTTCTGTAAGTGTTCGCCGGTGTTCTGTTCTGGAAAAAGGAAGAACCGGTGGAGAAAAGCTGAGGTTGCGGATGCAAAGGAAGTTATTCTTTCTCTTTCCTTATATAGGTTTCTTTAAAAAGTGGCTAAGATGGTAAGGTGAAGTGTGATTGTGAAATCCATAGATGGTTATGAAATGAGATTGATTTAAGCTGTAAAATTTTGAGATTTTAGAGCTTAGTTTAAGGAAAGTGAGTGTAATCATTTATTCATTAATTAAAACGAATAAACGAAAACGTTGACTTATCAAAACTTCTAGATTCTAATAACATAGTGAAGACATGCTTTAGCTATAAGTGAACACTCATCCCGAGAATTCCCAGGTAGGCATCCGGGTCCCTCGTCTGATTGGGATTTATGCGCAATGCCAGTCCTAGACAGAAAACTCATAATACAGGCGTTCACCCTTCCAGATTGCACGTGTTCGTTATTAAAATCTAGAACTTCGACGAGATCTTCAAGGTGGTTCAGGCAAAACCTGAGGATTTGTCCTATTAGTCTAAGAGTAGATCTTGTGTTGGAGAGCACTCTTCTTGTAGGGACTAAAGTAAGGATAAGAAGTAGGATAGAGAATGGAAACAAGTAAGGTTGCAAGTAAACGGAGCAAGTACTGATTATAATCCTATGGTTATAAACTAGATTATTTTTCTAATAACCTAATTCCCTATAACCATGGCTCTGATACCAATCTGTAACACCCCAACCGATGGCGGAAACATCGAAGTGTCACGTAAGAATGAGTATACAGTAGCACATGGTAATCAAATTTTAATTGAAATTAATTTAAAGTGCAAATATCCAAAAATAAAAATACATAATGAGTTTTTAATGGAATCTAAAACATCAAAATACCCAAATAAGCATAAACTTCAGTTTGTCTTCTCATGCTAATACTCTAGTCTTCATGCATCATTATTTCCTGTTGAGTTGTAAGAATGGGGGGGTCAACTAGAAGTTGGTGAGAATACATAAGCCATGTCAAACAATTAAGTTTAAGTATAAAAGTTTAGCAATTCATATGTCTATCGTAAGTTTAAGTCTACATGAATAAACATAATGTTGAATCGACATAATCAAACCTCCGACTAGTTTAGGTCCATCCGTCATCCACGGTTCACCTTAATAATATGTTGGAACGATAACAATCACCCACGCTACCTATGTAGGAGGTACACGTATCCGGGTGGGATTGTCAATCCAATAGATCTATTATTGAGTATCGCCGGCTTGGCCATAGCTAATGATTATGTAATGTTGAAACTCGTTGAAACTGTTGTTGTTGTCTAATTCATGAGGCATTAAAGTTTACAACTAGACATGCATGTAGAATTGCTTAAGTATAATGTTGCAAGTATGAAGAATTGCATAAACATGGTTACGTAAACTCACCTTAGCAAAAAATTAAGTCTCGAGAAAAGTATAAGTGTAGCCCCAAAGTTGCCAATTACAAGAGCTTATAATCAAAGCTTCAATTGTAGAAGTAATAGACTATAGAAGAAAAGTATGAGGGAAAGTTTAATCGGATTGAAACAATCGATTTAGAGGTGGCAAGTGTAATGGTTCATAGGTGGGTTTTTATACTAGTTTTGGATTCAATTAGCCATTAAAATTGGTCAACACCATAAAGTAAGGTTTTATGATGAATTGACTATTTGACTAGGACTTTGACTGTTTGACTAAGACTTTGACTCCAAGAATTATGTTGTCAAGACTTTGACTCTTGACTCAAGGCTTTATTTTGAAATGAATTTATATCTTCCTTGTTTGAGATTATAAATGTAATTGGAAAAATGATTAGCTTTAAATAAGAAATAAAAAAAAATCATTAGTTTGAATAAAAAAAACACCGTCTTATAAAATCGTCATTTTATAAATAGAATTAGGATAGGACATATGTCATGATTGAAGATTTTTTTTTTTAAGTACAATGATAAAAGGAACTTAGAAAAATAGAGTGCACGGATAAAGATAAGAATACTTAGAAATAAATTAGACTTTATATCATGGATCGGGAAATACTTTAATGCAAAATAAATGGGAAAATTCGTGAGGTTACAGTCTCCCCTACTTTTAGAAACTTCGTCCCGAAGTTATAAAAAAAAACACCGGGTTGACAGTGATTGGGTAGAAATTTGGCAACTGTGGTTTGGAAAATTTTTGTTAAGACATGACATGAATTTATAGGTAACAGAATAAACTATTTCGAATAATTTGGTAAGAGGTTTGATAGGTGTGGGTTTTAAGGGTTGGATTAGGTTCGTCTAAAATAGCAAGGAGAATAAGAATCTAGCAAAACACTAAACTTTAAGTTTTAGGAATCTTAAAAAGAAATGCATGAGTTAATTGACTATAGAAATACTAAACAGGTAACTAGAGTTTATAATTGATTATCTACCAAAAACCTTGATAGAATTTCACACTACCTTAACGTACCTGTAAATTCATGATTGCGTTCCGGACCGTAATCACCAATTTACCTTACATTAGGGTTTTGTGTCCTTCTATGACTCTAAACACACATGTAAGTAATGCAAAATAACCTTGTGATTGAATCGTATACAATGTATCCAAAAATGAGTCCAATTGTTGAGCAGGAAAAAGACTTCTACCAGTCAGTGAATAAGAACCTCTACCGATTGTTGAGCAGGTGCGATAGCCTCTACCAGTCGTTGAGCAGGTTGTAGGGCCTCTACCGACTGTTGAGCAGGCATGATGACCTCTACCAATCGTTGAGTAGGTTATTTGGTACTCTACTAACTGTTGAGCAAGTACTTCATCCTCTATCGGTTGTTTGATTAAGTGTACCAATTATTACACACATGAATTGCAAATTGATAATATGTACATGTAAGCAATCAAGTATCAAGTATAGCATACGAGTTGTAATTGAGTTGCCCTAGACAAGGTTAATGACTCTAGGTGTGTCTATAGCAAATAGTTTATATTCCATGAATTCTAGTTTCAAATGTTTAAATATGGTAGATAGTCGAATCCTCATGTATAACTAAGGATTATGTTTGATGCAACACACAATCAAGTTTCAATAGTTTGGTTATCATGGGTAACTAGCTCATGTGTGAGAAGGTGAAGGATATGAATTTAGTTCTTGAGAGGATGATGAAAAATCTTGAAGTAGAATCAAGGTTGTGGGAGATAGTGAATGTGAAAATAGTTGATAAAGAGTTTATTTTATAGTAAGGAGATTATGTAGCAGTGTAAATTTTGGGGTTTGGATCAAAGGTTATAATCAAGTGTATAAGAAAACATGATTGTGGTATATGCCAAATATTGTAAAAATTTGAACAAGTTGAAAATGAGTGAGTGTCGATGGAGAATCTAGAGACTAGATATTATTCCTATGGAAAAAAAATTATTTTCAAAATTGGTTTTGTACATAAAGCAAAAGTTGTTAAATAGTACAAGCTAAGTAGTCTTTGATTAAAATATTCCAATTAGTTGGAGATTTCAAACATGACATTAGGTTTTGAAGATCAAGGTTCTATTAGTGGATTTTAATAGTTTAAAGCATTATATAGAAAATCGTTTGTTACGTCAATAAATAAACAATTGAATTTAAGTTCGAGGACATCTTTTGACAAAAAAAAATAATGTACTTTGTAAAGTTACTAGGTAATGAAAATACAACAAGATTTAGAAATCTTTAGTTTGTGCTAAGGTATGAGGTTATAGTTTTTTTTTTAAAAAAAAATAAGTAACATGTGGAGAAATGAAATAATATGATTTGGGTAGGGTGTTGAATATTTAAAAAGTGACTAAGATGGTAAGGTGAAGTGTGATTGTGAAATCCATAGATGGTTATGAAATGAGATTGATTTAAGCTGTAAAATTTTGAGATTTTAGAGCTTTGTTTAAGGAAAATGTGAGTGTAATCATTTATTCATTAATTAAAACGAATAAACGAAAACGTTGACTTATCAAAACTTCTAGATTCTAATAACATAGTGAAGACATGCTTTAGCCTATAAGTGAACACTCATCTCGAGAATTCCCAGGTAGGCATCCGGGTCCCTCGTCTGATTGGGATTTATGCGCAATGCCAGTCCTAGACAGAAAACTCAGAATACAGGCGTTCACCCTTCCAGATTGCACGTGTTCGTTATTAAAATCTAGAACTTCGACGAGATCTTCAAGGTGGTTCAGGCAAAACCTGAGGATTTGTCCTATTAGTCTAAGAGTAGATCTTGTGTTGGAGAGCACTCTTCTTGTAGGGACTAAAGTAAGGTTGCAAGTAAACGGAGCAAGTACTGATTATAATCCTATGGTTATAAACTAGATTATTTTTCTAATAACCTAATTCCCTATAACCATGGCTCTGATACCAATCTGTAACACCCCAACCGATGGCGGAAACATCGAAGTGTCACGTAAGAATGAGTATACAGTAGCACATGGTAATCAAATTTTAATTAAAATTAGTTTAAAGTGCAAATATCCAAAAATAAAAATACATAATGAGTTTTTAATGGAATCTAAAACATCAAAATAGCCAAATAAGCATAAACTTCAGTTTGTCTTCTCATGCTAATACTCTAGTCTTCATGCATCATTATTTCCTGTTGAGTTGTAAGAATGGGGGGGTCAACTAGAAGTTGGTGAGAATACATAAGCCATGTCAAACAATTAAGTTTAAGTATAAAAGTTTAGCAATTCATATGTCTATCGTAAGTTTAAGTCTACATGAATAAACATAATGTTGAATCGACATAATCAAACCTCCGACTAGTTTAGGTCCATCCCGTCATCCACGGTTCATCTTAATAATATGTTGGAACGATAACAATCACCCACGCTACCTATGTAGGAGGTACACGTATCCGGGTGGGATTGTCAATCCAATAGATCTATTATTGAGTATCGCCGGCTTGGCCATAGCTAATGATTATGTAATGTTGAAACTCGTTGAAACTGTTGTTGTTGTCTAATTCATGAGGCATTAAAGTTTACAACTAGACATGCATGTAGAATTGCTTAAGTATAATGTTGCAAGTATGAAGAATTGCATAAACATGGTTACGTAAGCTCACCTTAGCAAAAAATTAAGTCTCGAGAAAAGTATAAGTGTAGCCCCAAAGTTGCCAATTACAAGAGCTTATAATCAAAGCTTCAATTGTAGAAGTAATAGACTATAGAAGAAAAGTATGAGGGAAAGTTTAATCGGATTGAAACAATCGATTTAGAGGTGGCAAGTGTAATGGTTCATAGGTGGGTTTTTATACTAGTTTTGGATTCAATTAGCCATTAAAATTGGTAAACAATAAAGTAAGGTTTTATGATGAATTGACTATTTGACTAGGACTTGACTGTTTGACTAAGACTTTGACTCCAAGAATTATGTTGTCAAGACTTTGACTCTTGACTCAAGGCTTTATTTTGAAATGAATTTATATCTTCCTTGTTTGAGATTATAAATGTAATTGGAAAAATGATTAGCTTAAATAAGAAATAAAAAAAATCATTAGTTTGAATAAAAAAAAGACCGTCTTATAAAATCGTCATTTTATAAATAGAATTAGGATAGGACATATGTCATGATTGAAGATTTTTTTTTTTAAGTACAATGATAAAAGGAACTTAGAAAAATAGAGTGCACGGATAAAGATAAGAATACTTAGAAATAAATTAGACTTTATATCATGGATCGGGAAATACTTTAATGCAAAATAAATGGGAAAATTCGTGAGGTTACAGGTTTGAGGATGGCCCGCCAGAGCTCCGCCGTAAACCACCATACTCCGTCGCTGTCCACCGAGCTCTGCCCTCCCCTCTCTCTCTCTCCGTATATATATATATATATATATATATATATATATATATATATATATCATGAAGTCAAATAACTGCCATATATAACAACTTTAATTAAATTAAAAGATAATATTTAATTGTCTAATTACATAACTACCCCCTATATCAAGATCAAAGATGAATGGCTCAGATTTGTTCCTAAGTTCCTAACTAGGGAATTGGTTCCTATTTGATCTTTTTCCTATATATATATATATATATATATATATATATATATATATATATATATTGCAAAGGGATTAATCCTACATGTCATACTCTTATGCAATCTCTCTTTTGAGAAATGCCACATAGGATGTGATGTGGCAAGTGTAAACCAATTAAAAAAAGGAATAAATATGATTTAACCTAATCTATATCTATCTATACATATAATAAACCAAAGCCATTTTAATGACATGGCACTCAAATAGACATTCTCTTCCTTGAGTGTGCCATGTGTCATCCCATGTGGCATTGAGATATTTTAGGAAAAAATAATTTAAAAACAAAATTGGATTTTTCACCCTCATGTTTCCTCCCATAATTTTTAAACGTTAATATCTTTAATATACGAGATTTTTTAAAGAAAAAAATTACACCAAATTAACGAGCGTTTTATTATCTTTCCAACGAGTACCATAGTGCTATATAAAAAACGGAGAAATTTTTTTGTGGGGTTTTGTTCATATAGAAAAAAAAACAATCATTAATCATGTATAGACAAGTCACTAATTATGTTTAAATCAGTAAATATGAATTTTTTTTTCAACCAGAGCCGAATTGGTTAATAGAGTTATACGTTGTTTTAAGTTAGGTATCAATATTAGTATGTTAGAGTTGTACATTTGTTTAGTCTTTAGGATAAGTGTTAATATTAGAGTTACATTAAAGTTCTACATTCTTTTAGGTTGAGTGTTAGCATTGGAGTTGTACATTGTTAATTTGTTTTAGGTTAGATATTAATATTAGAGTTATACATCAGTCTATTTCATATGTAAAATTGATTTTTCATATTAAATTTCTGAACCCGGGACGCTCCTGGGGTATAATCTAGTATATAATAAACCAAATCATTTTTAATGACATGTCATAATATTATGCAATCTCTATTTTGAGAGATGTATGTGATGTGGCAACTCTAGACCAATTAAAAAAATGAATAAATATGATTTAAATATGATTTAACATAATCTATTAAATACCTAATCTAGTAAATGTAAATATTAAAACATTATTATTTTCTCTCTCATGTTTCCTCTCATAACTTTTAAATGTTAATATCTTTTATATACGAGATATTTTAAAGAAAAAAATTACACCAAATTAACGAGCGTTTTATTATCTTTCCAACGAGTACCATAATGCTATATAAAAAACGGAGAAAAAAAAATGACTATTTTTTGTAACCCGACAAGTATTGTGTCAGGTTTGGAATTAGTTTAAAAAAAATTGTGGGTTTGGGTCGGGCCTGGGATTAGGTGATACCCGACCCAATTACCTCTTTTTTTATATTAGAATATGATAACTTATGGCAGAGATTTGTTTATAATAATAATAATAATAATAATAATAATAATAATAATAATAATAATAATAATAATAATATTCATTAATCATATATTGGCAGATGCCATTTTTATAGTTTAAATACTTCTAATTTTATTCACTTTACTTAGATTTCTCAACCCAGGATGCTCCCGGGGTATAAACTAGTATATAATAAACAAAAGCATTTTTGATGACATGTTATAATATTATGCAATCTCTCTTTTGAGAGATGCCACATAAGATGTGATGTGGCAACTCTAGACCAATTAAAAAAAGGAATAAGTATAGTTTAAATATGATTTAACATAATCTATTAAATACATAATTTACTAAATGTAAATATTAAAACTTTATTATTTTTCTCTCATGTTTCCTCTCATAACTTTTAAATGTTAATATCTGTTATATACGAGATTTTTTAAAGAAAAAAATTACACCAAATTAACGAGCGTTTTATTATCTTTCCAACGAGTACCATAGTGCTATATAAAAAACGGAGAAAAAAAAACGACTATTTTTTGTAACCCAACAGGTATTGTGTCAGGTTTGGAATTAGTTTAAAAAAAATTGTGGGTTTGGTCAGGCCTGGGATTAGGTGATACCCGACCCAAGTACCTTTTTTTATATTAAAATATGATAACTTATAGCAGGGATTTGTTTAAAATAATAATAATATTCATTAATCATATATTGGCAAATGCCATTTTTATAGTTTAGATCATTTTAATTTTATTCACTTTACTTAGATTTCTCAAGGGACGCTCTCGGAGTATAAACTAGTCTATTATAATCTTTAACCTAATCTATTAAATACCTAATCTACTAAATCTAAATATTAAAACTTTACTATTTTTTCTTTCATGTTTCCTCCCATAACTTTTAAACATTAATATCTTTTATATACGAGATTTTTTAAAGAAAAAAAATTATACCAAATTAACGAGCGTTTTATTATCTTTCCAACGAGTACCATAGTGCTATATAAAAAAACGGAGAAAAAATGACTATTTTTTGTAACCCGATAGGTATTGTGTCGGGTTTGGATTAGTTTAAAAAAAATTATGGGTTTTGGTCGGGTCTGGGATTAGGTGATACCCGACCCGATTACCCGAAACAACATACCTAAATACCCGAACTATATACCCGATCATATACCCATGAATTTTTTAACGCATCACATAACCCTTAGACTAATGCGTTCGATATTTCAATAATTAACTTTTTTTTTTATTTCATGTTAGTTATTTTTAGAATGATCGATTACAAACTTCCGAATTCATTTGTAATGGCACTAGATTTATACCCCGATGCAGAGATTCGTTTTTTTTTTTTATATATTTGAATATGATAACTTATGGCAGGGATTTGTTTAAAATAATAATAATAATAATAATAATAATAATATATTTTATTATGTCATATTAGATATTTAACCCAGGACGCTCCCGGAATATAAACTAGTAAATATAATATAACATTTCTTATTTTAATACT
The DNA here is from genome assembly GCA_030844895.1 of Ambrosia x helenae. Lineage (NCBI taxonomy): Eukaryota > Viridiplantae > Streptophyta > Magnoliopsida > Asterales > Asteraceae > Ambrosia > Ambrosia x helenae. Next base: position 38,462,685 of record CM061223.1, on the reverse strand, counting down.
TTTTATCTTTTTTTTAAACTTAACTTTCATTAAACCTTAAACCAACGCCTAAAACACAAGTCACCTATTCTTAAGACAGGAATAGGAAGCCGAAATCCACAAGATTACATCAAACGGAATGAAACCCACCTATCCCAATCGCCTACATCCCCTTTAAACCTATGCTTGTACCATAAGAAACCCAAAACTTTTATATCCGCGAGCATGTCCACAACCTTCGGCTCCTTACCCGAGAAAATAGTATCATTCCTCGCCTTCCATATCCGCCAACAAGCAATAATGATAATCCCATGAAGCATCATCTTCGTATTTCGGGATGTGTCACAGTGCGCGTGCCATTCCACCAAATCATTAACATGAAACAAAAACGTACTAGGAATCTTGCACCAAGTCGAAATACCTTGCCATATACCACCAGTGATAACACAACCCGTCAGAATATGCTCGATAGACTCATCACTACTCTTGCACCAAACACAATGTTAATTATCTATGAAAATGCCACGTCTCATCAACGCCACCTTTGTAGGGAACCGATCCAAGAACGCCCTCCACATAAAAATGTTACATTTTGTAGGAATCCATTTGCTCCACGTGAAGCGAAGGCCCCTCGTATTATTATCACCCACTCCCCGTAACCACCTCTTGACCGAGGCCACTGTAAAACCAAGTTCCTCGCCAACTTTCCAAACCCAAGAATCTTGATTGCCGTCTAAATGCACCCCCTGAATCAATAACTCCATTTGATGTTTAGCCTCAATCTCGTCCACTAAGCTGGAAGACGGTTCCATTCCCAAATTAATACTTTTTATCTTAGTTATTTAACTAAAATTGTATTGTATTGATTTAAAACTGGTTTAATTATACAAACAATGGACTCTTTTACATAAAGTCGGGCCCTGCCCCTTTTATTAGATGAGTTCTGTTTCAAACTTGAGTTTGGACTCGCTTTGGTTTAAAATTGACTCAATTCAATCTATTGAAAAGTCAATTTCAAATAACTCATGAAAGGATAAGCCCGTTTACACAATTAACCCTGACACATTTCTTCATTTGGATTTTAATTCTTGTTAATAAATATGTGATACAAGTTAAAGATGGAAGATTGGGTTTTAAATGCCAAAAATCAAGTATTGTCTACAATCACAAAATACAAAGTTAAATTGTCTAATGTCTATAGATCCATCCTAGAACCGAAATGTTAGAATTTCACCCTTAGGCCAATCATCTTGTGTCACCTCATTTTATCACACTATATCACATTTCATCACAAAAGCCATGTGGTGATGTTCACAATTATCACTAAAACCATCACACCTAATAAACTTGTGACACCTCATTCCATCACACCCATTACAATTTTTTATAATAAAAGTCAAGAGAGAGAGTGTGTGGTCCCCACCTACTTTTTCTAATAAAACAAAATTGAGAGTGCAGATTTTTCTTTATAGCCGTGATAGCCATCACGGTATTCCATCTTCAAATACATCTTCACAGCCTTGATCTGTCGAGGGGGCGGTGTATCGCGGTATCACAGACATCACGGGGTGGCCATCACGGACCACCCCGTCCTCCCTTAGACAGTCATACCTTCCTAATTCCGATTTTTTGGAGAATTCATATCTACTAGTATGTCAACGGGTACAATGTATTTGGTTGAACAAAATAGCTACAACATCACGCCCTATACATAAGAAAAGGTCTCTTGCCAACTAAAGCCCATAAGCTTGTGTTGAGCCTCTGAACCCAGCCTGATATCAATTTATGTAACACTTCAAAATTTTATAACTCTTTTGAAAATATTATCCTGATATGGGTCCACAGGATTTTTCCAAAGATGTCATAAAGCATGTGTCATTAACTTCAAATACACTAGTTTATCATTTAAACAAAAGTGGCAAAACTATGCCGCATTTTAGACCGACGAGTGTTTTATAAACATCGGTTTTATCAAAAGTTTGTTCGATAAATTATATATCACGACTTATTGATAAACGATATTCCTTTGTCTGAAGATGTTAGCTCAATGAAAATTGTATAGATATTTGATGATGATATATATATAATTACTTTTTATACATGATTACCCTAATGGCATAATGGTCAAACGTACATACTTAGCGGAAACAATGTCGTTGTTTGATGTCAATGTAGGCAACTTGCACTTGGCTAGTTTATAAGTTTTAAACGCCTCAACTTACTAGTCCTTTTGCATAGAGAATCAGGGGGAAGCTTAAGAAGGGCCCGATTGCCCGAGTGGGCTCGGCCCCCACCGTTTTTTAGCTCAGTAGTGTAAATTTCTCTGTTTTTCTCTAAAAAAATTGTATATATTAAGTCCGGCCCCCACCGTTTTGATTTTATATTACGTAAATTTGAGTCTCGTGACTTTCGCCCTCCACCATGTTAAAATTCAAGCTTCGTCACTGTAGAGAATTAAGAAGACGGTGTTTGAAGCTGATTATCCAAAGCTTATTTGAGGATCAAAGAAACAATAATACGGCAATCAAGTCAATAGAGAAGATTAAAACACAGGTCTCTACACGGTTTTGGGACATGTTTTAAACTAACTATTGACAATGAGAACCCATCTAATGATTGAAGCACTAAAAGATTTAAACTGAAATTATGAATCTTAAGACTTTTGTTCAATAAATCGAATATCAATAAACCACTCTACTTTTATTAACACCATACGTAGTAGTTGGGTGAGTGTGAAAAAAGTGTAGCCTAGTAGTTGACACTACGACGACACTTAAATAGGAGAGGTATCTACCCACCCATAAAAAAGGTGTAACAATGTATTGTAAGTGTGAAAATAAGTGTGTAAATGTGATGTATTTTAATTAGTTGAAAATAAAAGTTAAAAGTCCTTTAGCTGCTCCACCACACGCTTGAGGGATGGTGTGCCCGCCTAAAGCGCTGGCGTGGTAAATCCTCCATGCCCATTCTCATTTCCATTTCACTTGCTCTAATCAACACTAACATTAATTTTGGATTACATGTATTAAATATTAACTACACGGTCATTTAACAAAAAATTAAATTAACTTCTCCACAAGAAAATTAAATATGAATTTCAACTAATTCCAGAAAAAAATAATGTATGTATGAACTTTCTAAATTCAGTCATGCAACTAAAATAATAGTCGCATAAAAATGTCGAATTATGATGCGAATCTCAAATTATAACCCTTTGCAATCTCAACAGTGACGAATTAAAAGCGTTTATTAGTTTCTAACTGAAAACACAGAGAGACAAATTATCTTGGGTAAATTACACGTTATGTCCTTTACGTTTACCTGAAATTTCACCGTGTGTCCTTTATCTTTAATAATTACACCGTGTGTCCTTTAAGTTTACTTAAAATTTCACCTTTGTCCTTTATTTGAAATTTTTGCACACTGTGTGTCCTTTATACTAACTCCATCCAATATCTTGGTTAACATCTCTAACTCCGTCCAATATCTTGGTTATCTGATGTATAAGTTACATATATTTATAATAATTTTGTAAATGTATTTTAAATAATTATTAGAACCATTAAATGAATAATACATGGTTATACATAACCAAGATATTGGACGGAGTTAGAGAAGATAACCAAGATATTGGATGGAGTTAGTGTAAAGGACACATGGTGTGCAAAAGTTTCAAATAAAGGACAAAGGTGAAATGGCAGGTAAACTTAAAGGACACACAGTGTAATTATTAAAGATAAAGGACACACGGTGAAATTTCAGGTAAACGTAAATGACATAACGTGTAATTTACCCAATTATCTTTTATAGTTGTAATTAAAAAAGGTTGACAAAATCGAATCTAGGAACACCTAAGGGGGAGGTCATGGGTTCAAGTCCCACAAGGAGTGAAATTTGCCGTTCAAAAAAAAAAATCGAACATCTAGGTTGACTAAGAAGGAACATTACAAGAAATACGAAAACGCAATGTACCTACATGAAAAATTAGTCTTAGATTTGAAACAAAATATAGGATGAACTACAAATATATATATATATATATAGAAATCAAATAAAAAATAAACTTAGTAAGCAACAATGGAATATGTAAACCTGGTGAGTGAACAACGTTTGACCATCGGAAACTACTACCAGTGATGGATGAAAATGCGATATGATATGCAGATCGTAGACGAGAGCGTTCAAGGGGGGGGGGGGGGGGGGTGATTTATGGGATTGTGAGATTCAATAGGCGATTTAAATTCTATAATTTAGGGATTGTGAAAGAACAAGCAGGGGTTGGGCCGCCAAAAATTTCATGCCGCTTCCGATTGCATAAGATTTCAAATTGCATTAAGATGCTTAAAGATGGTGGTGGCTTTAAAGATTTGTACAAAAGCTTTAAATATTTGAACATGTTGAAATTGTGTAATATGACTAAGGGGTTGTTTGGTAGCCTTTTAATCAGCCTCTTAACCATTCAGGTCTGAATTATTCAGCATTCAAACTGTTTGTTTCAGCATCTGAATGAAATGATTAAGTGCTGAACCATTAAGCTAATAATGGATGCTGAATGATTCAGCTCTTAACCATTCAGAGCCTCTTAACCATTCAGACCATCTTAATGATTCAACACTTAATCAACCAAACAGCCCTTTAGTTGTCTTACCTATATGCATTGGTAATATTCAAACAAAAGTAAGTAATAAATAAACGATGAAACTTTTGTACATGTCTGTTCATTTGGTTAAATGATAAAAACAAATTTGTTCATGTTCCTTTATTTATAATAAACGAATATAAACAAACTTTCTGCATAATAGTTCACTGAATATTCCGTTCATTTACGTGTCTAGCATACTCATAATTTTATAAATTATCGTATTTTAATAGTTATACAAGAAAAACTGATGACGTGTGTACTCGAATCACACAACTAACCAACACTTAAGAAAATAAAAGAAATATGCAAAAGCTAATAAGCAAGGTAACCCCTCAAAGATGAGAAGCTGAAACCAAGAAACATGGAAGCCCCATGCTTTCGCCCTCTAAGCTCCTTGAGGCAGTAATCTGTAATTTACAATAAAAAGTTAAAAAAAATCAAATACAAATGACCTTTCACTTTGACCCTTTTTATACTAAAAGGGTAAAACCACCTACATAAGCAAGAAAGATGGTCAATACTTACCAGGTATGAAATGTAAGCTCTCCTAGGAAAGCTCTTTAGGCGGGAACTCCCTGCCTATAAAAAGAGAACCCTGAACAGCTTACACTTCATTCTTACCGATTCTATTCTATACTCTCACTATATATCAACTTCTTAATAATATATACTTATTCTCACGTCAGAATTCTAATGTATGAGGCTTCCTACTGTGTTAAAGCTAACGGTGATGTTTCGTTGTGCATGTTACCAGGATCCTCAAACTTAGACAAATTCTGTAATCCTACAATTATTCTTATTGGTTTAAGAAAGAAAAAATGTGGTCAAAATTAGTCATAGGAGTAAAATAATATAGAGTCGAGGATTAATAAAAGTATTGTTAACTTGCCATGAATTTTACTATGTGTATAATATATAATGTACGCGTTAGTTATTATCCATTAATATAAACACAAGTTGATTAGGAGCGCGTCGGACAAGGGGAGACGGGGAGCTGGAACTTCATCGAACGGCTGGAAAGTTAAATAAAGAAATCTTTCTAAATTAAAATAATAATAATTGAATTAAAAAAACAAAAACTATATTACATTAGTTAAAAAGAAAACAAAAATAAAATACTAAATGAATTAAAATTAAATAAAATCGCAGATTCATACGAAGCTACCTTTGAAATCAGGTTCAATGGTCGGTGTAATATGCAGAATTCCCATGCAATTTTTGCTATTATTAACGGCTCTACTTACCACTTGACACGTGGATTGCCGTTACTTCTGCCGACGTTATTATCAGTTTGCCCCTTCTACTTAATTTCAACTTCTTTATATAACTAACCTTTCCCCTAAACATTTTGTTTTTTAGTTAAGTTTATATGTTATTTTATGACTGCAAAAGTTGTTTACATAAGCATCTAACATGGTTTATTCAATTTGAATTTGGTACAATTATTTGTTTGAAGACCTATGTATGTGGTATCTTTTACGACTAATAATTGAGTCCGGTCAGCAAAATGAATTGTTGATCCCTAACATACAGCGACGGATTCAGTATTTATTTTCTGAGGCGACTGGGGGTTATCCGATCTTTTAAATTGGACAATTGGGATTTTTTTTTTCTTCTTACAAACTACACTAAGTTTTTTTAGGGGGGGGGGGGGGGTTGCGGACGCCGCCACAAGTATATGTTTTTTTTTAATAGTGAACTTCATTAGAAACAAGACGCACCACAAGTATATGTGGCTCCGCCAACGTAGATTATATATTTAAACGTGTTAAGAATATTAATCATGAAATAAACTTCAAATCATATAAAACTAAACACATTTTTTTACTTACTTATCTAAACAATTCAAATTAATTCACATATTTGTAAATGGTAGTTAAGTAGTTAAGTAGTTAAGTTGATGGGTTGACTTTATATATCATCTCTTCAAAACTTTAATGGATTTTTATCATCATTGTTAGCATCTTCGCTTATAATTCACTTCAAATCAAACTTAAAGGACTGTATAGCAACTTTTCAAAACTATAAGGTTGCAAAAGTCTAATATGCAAATCTAGAGGGACTAATATTCAACTACATTTCCATTATAAATAATGTGAGCAAGTTATCGTCCATTTTCAAACCGTCTTCACGAAGTAAACAAATAAAAAAATAATACTAATATCAGTGAGACTACTACTTTTGTCAGTAGAAAAACATCTGAATCTAGATAAAGTGAGTAGCCATGGGAGCTCTGGATCATCTTTCTAACATGTTCGATTGCGGCAGTGGAAGCAACAGAAAGTACAAGAAACGCAAGCAGTTGCAGGTATAATTTTTCAAAAAACCTGTAGATTATATGATATTTTAATTCCTTGATGTTTCTTCGTTTAAAAATATATTTATTGTTTAATCGTTTGTCGTGAGTAGTTATTTATGAGATCGAAGTTCTGATTTCTGAATCTCGAGATAGTTTTTTTTTTCTCTTTTTTCTTTTTCTTTTTCTTTTTAAAAAACGGCTAATTACTGTGATATTAGGACTTAACACATGACATACCAACCTAAGTGTTCCTAAATGTTTTGTTTTGAACGTCTAAAATCATTGCACTTTGCAGGTTTTAAACCCATAAACACTTGAAATAATTAATTTCAGATTTCAAGCTAAAAATCAGTAATTAGGGCTGGGATTTAGGATCTGATTTTTTATTTAACTTTTTTTTAACTTAAAAAAGATATATATTTATTAATTAAACTTGCCAAATTACATAAAAATAGAAGGCATATAGAGAAACAAGTTGTGCCGCCACCCTTTATCTAATTTGAGTTTGTAGCTAAACATTGAAAATTAATCAGGAACTTAAACACACCCACATGATCATGAATCTAGTGTAGATCTCAAATTAGCTGGTGTTGAAGATTTTGAATAAAAGTATATCATGCTTTTATGTTTGTACTGTGCATTAGTTGTTGTACGTAGATATACCTAGTTTGGTGCTAAGTTAATGTGATATGTTTGGCTTTATGGGGTGCATGATAAAGACGGAGTTGCTAAAGAAAGTGAAAGAAGGATGCTTATAGCCTTGTTTGGCCTTTTGTTATTTGCTTTAGAGTGTTGTACCTTAAAGAGCATTGTACAACTAGCAACTAGCTAGCTTTTTTACTTTCACAAAAATTAAAAATTTATTATTATCAACATTTTCTATTTTCTAAAAAATGTTTTTATTATTTTATCGACCAACCACTTTATGATGGAGTGGTATGGAGGCTCAATGATAAAAGACCCATGACTGAAAGGTCATGGGTTCGATTCTTGAGAGCGCCGGGCTTTACCAATTATTCCATTGTCGTGCTTTTGAGCGGGTGGATAGTCGGGTTTTCCCTAGAACTGGTGAAATCAGGAACTTCCTTACATGTCTGGCTATTCCAGATGAAAGGGGTTCTGATTTGACTGAGTAAGGACTCCGAAAAAAGATCCATCGGGTGAATTTCGTTGACCGTTAAAAAAAAGTATTTTATCATAAAGTAGGATCTAACTATCCAACTTTAATATATTTTTTGTTGCAAGATTTGAATTATTGAAATTCCTAATGATTAACTTTAGTATCCTATAATAAAGTTGCTTCATGTTAACTCATTACAACCAATATATAATATTATAAATTATTAAAGTTTAGATATTAGTTTATTTAAATAAACAATTATGAAGTTGGGCCCATTATGCATGTTCCAAGTAATTCACACCGTTGATCTTTCTCTTGGCATGGAACTACATACTCTTACTAAAAGTCAAAATTGATTTGTCATTACTTCTTATCTGCCATGAACTATTCCATCAACTAATAAATTTTTGCCACGTTTACATATGTACATGATGCAACATATTGACTTGTGTTATAAGCTTTTGTAGTAAAACTATTACATATGATTTAATGTTAGTTATTCTTTTTTTAAAACAAATTGTTGTTTTTTGATAGACCGTGGAGATTAAAGTGAAGATCGATTGCGATGGGTGCGAGAGGAAGGTGAGGAGATCGGTAGAAGGCATGAAAGGCGTGACATCTGTAAACGTGGAGCGAAAACAACACAAGCTAACGGTTGTTGGGTACGTTGAGCCACACAAAGTGTTGTCTCGTGTGGCTTATAGGACCGGGAAGAAGGTTGAACTTTGGCCGTATGTGCCATATGATATTGTGGCACACCCCTATGCACAAGGTGTGTATGACAAAAAGGCGCCTGCTGGGTACGTTCGATATGTTGAAGATCCACACAATCAATTGGCACGAGCTAGCTCGACTGAGGTTCGGTACACCACGGCCTTTAGTGATGAAAATCCGGCTGCGTGTTCCATCATGTGATTGATTTTTTCTTTGGTCGAAAACGAGTGGAAGTATGATGTTTAAAGACTTTTAATTATATAAAGTCATATGTAAGAAAGTATGAGTGGATATGTTTAGATTTCCTATATAAGAAAAGACGACTTTGTTTAATTAATTAGTTTATTGTTTTTGGACTATAAAAAGAAAAGGAAAAAATTGTTTGATCTTTGGGTTTCTTTCTTTTTTTTTCTTCTTTTTTCTTGTTTTGTTTTCCTTCATATTTTTATAACGGATAGTTACTCTGGATATTGTATATTTCTCAAGATAATGGTGGATCTATTTTACGTGTAAATAGTTTACAGTTTGAGGAAAAAACACAACAAAAACTAAAGAGTGGTTGTGTATGTGAAAATGACATTTAAACTATTTAATTAAAAAAATTCTTGATTTGGTACGATTAACCTATTTAATAATATAAATTCGTTGTGGTGGGGCTATACCTAAACAGGTGTTAAAAACTGAATTAAGTTCATAATTACAGAATTTAAAGTTTTGAAAATGTTTTATGTTTTTCTTGTGAACTTGGCAATTTCAACAAATACAGATTTTAGAAAAAACAAATTATGTAGTCACAAATATTAAAGCAGTAGATAAGACTTAAAAAAAATACATAAATTCTTTTGAAAATCCAGCTCAAACTGAACCCTATCCCAATGTTTTAAAAACCGGTAAATATTGGCCGGTTATTCTACATAGTATAACAAAAATAAGAAGGGTGATAATGATACAAAAAACACATTGGATCACCAAATATAACACAATGAATCACAAAATATAACATAATGTCAATAAATATAACACAATGATGAGGAAAAATGACACAATAAGTTGCAGAAATGAGACAATGATGAAAATAAAGAAAAGACACACTGCAACATAAAAGATATAATGATATAACACAAATTCTAAAAACTACAAGTTAAAGATCCAATAAATCAAAAACCTAAAAACTAAGATCACAGGGTTCGATGATACGGTTCTAATGTCGTTTGAATGATTCAATCGGACTCCGTTTGATACACTTCCTACGACTTCCTATTTTTCTCACTGTGTATTTGATCCTAACCCTATACCGGTATTACCACGAAACACTCCGGTAAATATGGGAAACAGTATCGATTTTATACCACCGGTAAAATTCGGTATACTGATTTGAACCGCTATACCGGTACCGGCATAGGTTAGTGTGTGACAACTCGGGTAAATCTCTCTCTTGGTATCTATCTTTTTGTTTTGCTTCCTTCGTTATTTCTTTTGTTCTTTCTATACTTGTGCAATTTTCGGGACGAAAATTCTTTTAACGTGGGGATGATGTGACACCCGGCAAATTCTGGTTAACAACATTGTCTAGATGAAAGTCTACCTTAGCGAGTCACGCGTATATTGTACTTAACGAGGGTTAGCTAGATAGCTAGAAAGGACATACGTGCATTGTCTCGGGTTTGAGACAACTTACAAAACGTTTTCTAGTCCGGTTTGGGACTACTTTCACATCTCGGGTTATGAGATGCTTTGACTCCTTGTGTGGGTCGGGTTCTGACTCCTTGTGTGAGTTAACATGTGATTTCATGATTAGTGAACCTCGGACGTTGGTGAATAACAAACTTATGTGTCTCGGGGATATCTGACAAACTTATGTGAAAACCATACGTGATTATGTGAACCTAAACCGAATACGTTAATAAAAATTATTAAAAGTGGAGCGTGAGGTTGATTAGGGTCTTAACGCATGGGGTTACACTTGTTACGGTCCGTAATAACGAAAACGTCGAAGGATAACGCGTCGGGAGGCGAAACGAGGCAAAAGCGCGCCACCCGGACCTGTGAGCGGCCGCTCACAGGCTCCGAGCGGCCGCTCGAAGGGGACTGACGGGTTTAAACCGCCTCAAACTCGTATTTAAGCATCCTTAACCCCCATGCAGCCTTCATACTCAACCCTAATCGCCCCCTTACTGCCCCACACGAATATTTCACTCCAAAAACTCCTGCTAAGGCTCAAGATCATCAATTGGGAGGCTCCAAGGCGCGCGATTGATTGATTTGAAGAGCTAAGGGTATAACTCATGATTTCTTACGCTTTTTACTTTATGTTTTATTGTAAAAATCATATAATAAGTTTGTCCAGGTCTGAATGGGTTTAATAAACATTAAAACATGAGTCTTTTTGAAGATTAAACGGATTAAACCTATTAATAAACGCGTAGTAACATCATAGGATGCTTGTTGCGCAAGTTATTGGAGTTTTGATCCTAAAAGCTTTGATCTTGACATGTTTGATAATAGGATCTGATGGGAATAGGTATTAGGAAAGTTGTATGATGATTATTAGGTGTTATTGATTGATAATATGCAACTAGGGTTTGATATAATTGATAATATTGTACGATCAGAATCTGGACAGATTCTGAATGTCGACTTGTAGGGTCTGTTTCATGGCTTGAAAATAATTGTTTTGATCGATTCTTTGCATGATTGTAACGTACAAGGTCTTAGCTTTTCATAATGGGCAAAACCATCGAATTTGGACATCGTTTGAGTCGTTTTTGGAATTTTAATTGATTAGGGGTCATATCAGATTTTCGGATTAGTAAATTGGGCTAACTTTAAATGGTCATAACTTGAGATTTACAAGGAGTTCGGTTATGAAATTTTTACAGTAGGTCAATACTGGAAAGATAGAGCTTTTCCAAGTGGATTCATCTCGTTTGGATGAATACACAATTTTTAAGAATTTTCCTACTAAACTGACCTGTTGAGGAGATTTTCTGGACATAGCTGTATTGTACGAATTTTCATAATTTTTGTGTTTGGAATTAAGACAAAACAAAAATAGGTATTGTCGAGTGAATCCCAAAGTAAATTCAGTAAAAAATTTGGGAGGTTAACTCACTGATTTGCTATTTTAAATAAATTCGTTTTGATGGCGCACAATCTGTCCTGAAAACACAGATTGTGTATTATGTGCTTCTGTGATTAATTGAGGTCTTAGGTGGTATGGAATTGACATGTAACTGAAGTACACTTGTCTGAGACACATACGGAATGTAGAAACTAATTGTAACCAACGTATTCACCAACGGGTCCGTAGGGTTTACTATTGCATGTAGAATCACTAGGCGTCGCATACACACTTTTGAACATTTAAAACGCCTTGGACAAACGAGTTATATGGGTAATGATATTACGCCTATACTCACTGAGCGACACTGTTATTAGGGTGTCGGTAGCATATATTGCTTGCTGTTCGGATTCTTTGCTTGCACGTTAAGGTGAGTTTACGGCCCCTCTTTTAAACTGGTTTCATACTTTCGGGGGAGAAAACATGTGTTAAAACTATTATTTGGTAACTACTGTCATACTATGGGTTTCTATTGTGTACTACACGATCTTTGGAAGTCCCGGGGGGAACCATGAATGTGCGGGTTTGCACAACGGGGAAATGTGAATAGCGCTATTGGGAGTGACCAACCCCGCTCGTCGGCTTGGAGGGCCGGGCGAGTGCATATTGTCTCAAACAGGAACAACAGGAACAACTGGTACTTTCGGGCACAACATCTGGTATTCGAGTTAGTAATGGTTTTCCAATCGTGGTAGTAACAAAACGTACGCCTAGCTAGCGTATACTGGTTTTCGATTTGTTATAGTATGGACAGGTGGACTTGGTACTTGGATACAAAACCTGTAAACTCACCAGCATTTTTGTGCTGACGTAAACTTTTACATGTTTTCTCAGGTCGCTAAGGTAGCACAATGGAACTAGGGCGCACGCGTCTGCACGGCGTCTAGTTAGAGTTGCATGGTTTTACAAACGTTGAACATTGGTTTACTTTTGAGATACTGTTTTGAATAAGCTTCCGCTGTAAACGGGATTTTAAACTATGTTTTGAAATTGCATTTATATTCATTTAGACTTGTTTATTGTGATCGTTGGTTTGGATCCTGGTTTGTCATGCGCCTCGCGGTAAAACTCCGCAAGTGGATTTTGAGGGTGTGACAGATTGGTATCAGAGCCAATGGTTATAGTGAACTAGGACTGCATGTAGGGTCTAGTCTATAGCCGAGTCGCACACACTAGACGATCACATGGTACTAAACGTTATAGTGGTTTACGTATGGTCTTGTCGGGGTGTCTCTAAATCATTGGTCTTTCTATGTTACATCATCCGTTCTATCTTAGGTTGGGTTACTTGTTTTCTAGGCAGTGAGGTCTGTTGGAGTAACTCGTGTGCTCTTGAGATTTGTCCAAGGCTCGGACATCTCCCTTTCGCACTTCAATAGAAACACTTGTCATGAACTACCGTAGTATTACGGTGTATAGCTAAGAGTCTATGTTCGGTGATTTGAACTTTGAACTAGGAGAACACTTGGAGGACCATGTAGAACGTTTTATCATTTTGGGTGCACACAAAATCATAAAACGAGATGCATGGAAGCTCTAGTGAGCTCTGGGTTTGAGGGAATAGTCCTGGATTGGATCTAGCTTTGATCTTGTGAACATTAGTGGTTATCTTTAACTGCGAAACTAAATTTTCTCGCTCTTTCTGCCAGAATCATGTCTGGAGTACGAGGAGGACGTGGAGGTGGTCGCAATGGTGGACGTGGTGGTGGTCGCGGTGGTGCTGGTGGTCGTGGAGGTGTTAACCTATCGCAGGATGATCTGAACAACTTACTCCAAGCTGCCTTTCAGTTAGGGCACAACGGTGGTGGTAAGTTGTTTTATCTGTTTTCTTTGCATCATTGGTGAACCTTGTTTACGTTATTCGTAGTTCTCATACGTTTCATTTCAGGTGGTCCTGTTGACCCACCCCCACCCATGTGCACCTACAAGATGTTACGGGACTGCAAGCCCCAGGAATTCTCTGGCACTGAGGGTGCGGTTAGCTTGCTTAGGTGGTTGGAGAAAGTGGAGTCGGTATTTCTGATGTGTAACTGTCTCCCAGAAGATCGGGTGAAGTATTCTGCTGCGTTATTTCAGGACGTGGCATTGACTTGGTGGAATGGTATCACCCAGAACATGGGTATTGGGGAGGCATATGCTATGCCATGGGAGAACTTTGTGCAGTTGCTGAAGCGGGAGTATTGCCCGAGAGAAGAGGTACAGAAGCTGGAGCATGAGGTGTGGAACCTCAAGATGACTGGATCGGAAATCGAGAAGTATACTGTGAGGAGGAATGAGTTGGCAGTGCTGTGTCCCGATCTGCACGTGCCAGAGTATCGTAAGATTGAACACTATGTATCAGGGTTAGTACCGGAAATTGCAGGGTTAGTGGCTGCTGGAAATCATCCTACTTATGCGGAGGTAGTTCGATCGGCCCATAGGATGACCAACTTAAAGGTGAATGAGGGGATTTTGCCTGCGAAAGGTTCGACTGTTAAGGCCCCAGAGAACAACAAGCGCAAGTGGGAGAACGACGGGAAAGGATCTGGGTCTACACAGCAGGGTAAAAGGTTTGATAATGGGGGTTCATCTTCTTCGGGTAACAAGCAGGGTGGTTATGCGGGAAAACTGCCCAAATGCAACAAGTGTGGACGCCATCACCAAGGGAACTGCGATAGTAACCGTTGTCACCGCTGCCAGCGAACAGGGCATTATGCTAAGGATTGTCGGGCTACACTTCCATCGACTCAGGCTCCGACTAACAGTTCAGCTCCGACTACTCAGGGGACTACAGGGAAACAAGGATGCTACAACTGTGGTGACACTGGGCATTACAAGAAGGATTGCCCAAAACTGAAGCAGGGTGGGAACAACGGGAATGGTAACAACGGGGGCGGCGGCAGAAATGCACGTGCCTTCGTCATTGGAGCTGCTGAGGCTAGACAGGACCCTGACACAGTCACCGGTACGTTTCTTCTCAATAATCGTTCTGTTAGCGTATTATTCGATTCTGGTGCCGACAAGAGTTTTGTATCCATGGATATTAGTCGACTGCTAGATGTAGTACCCGTACCATTAGAGACCAAGTATATTATTGAGTTGGCTGACGGTAAAACGATTGAAACTACTAGTGTCCTTCGGGAGTGTCGATTAGAGTTGTCGGGTTTATCGTTCCCCATCGACCTTATGCCGGTACCTTTGGGTAGTTTTGACGTTGTGGTAGGAATGGATTGGTTATCTTTGTATCGCGCGGAGATTGTCTGTTACGATAAGGTTATTCGGATTCCTCTCCCTGATGGAGAATTCCTTTCCGTGTACGGTATCAAGGGTGGTGTTCCGCTAAACATCATCTCTAGCATGAAAGCCCTTAAGTGTCTTCGAAAGGGTTATCCAGCTGTTTTGGCGCTTTTATCTGTTTCCTCTAGTGATGAGAAGAAGATTGACGACATCCCGGTGGTACGCGAGTTTCCTGATGTTTTTCCCGATGATTTATCTGGTCTTCCTCCTCATCGTCAAGTCGAGTTCGGTATTGATCTTGTACCAGGGGCTGCTCCTATTGCTCGGGCCCCCTACCGTCTTGCACCTCCCGAGATGCAGGAATTGTCTAGCCAGTTACAGGAACTCTTGGACAAGGGTTTCATCCGGCCAAGTTCTTCCCCTTGGGGAGCCCCTATTCTATTTGTTAAGAAGAAGGATGGAAGTTTCCGATTGTGTGTGGACTACAGAGAACTGAACAAATTGACCGTTAAGAACCGTTATCCTCTTCCGCGTATTGATGATCTATTCGACCAGCTCCAGGGTTCTAGTTATTATTCCAAGATTGACTTGAGGTCCGGTTATCACCAGTTGCGGGTAAGGGAAGCTGACGTTGCAAAGACTGCTTTTCGAACACGTTATGGCCATTTCGAATTCCTAGTCATGCCTTTCGGTCTCACGAACGCACCAGCGGTTTTCATGGACTTGATGAACCGCGTCTGTAAACCATATTTGGACAAATTCGTCATTGTGTTTATTGATGACATTCTGATCTACTCCAAGAACGAGACCGAACACGGGGAACATCTGCGGTTAGTTTTGGAACTCTTGCGACGGGAACAACTTTACGCCAAGTTCTCAAAGTGTGACTTTTGGTTACGCGAAGTTCAATTCCTAGGACATGTGGTCAATGAACTAGGGATTCATGTCGATCCAGCTAAGATCGAAGCGATCAAGGACTGGGGAGCACCAAAGACGCCAACGGAGGTGCGGCAATTCCTAGGCCTTGCGGGCTATTATCGTCGTTTCATTCAGGGGTTCTCGAAGATTGCTCAACCCCTCACCATTCTCACTCAGAAGGATAGGAAGTTCGACTGGGGTGAATCACAAGAGTCAGCGTTTGAAGAACTGAAGTCTAAACTGTGTTCTGCTCCTATTTTGTCTTTACCTGAGGGTCCTGATGATTTTGTTGTTTACTGTGACGCTTCCATTCATGGACTCGGTTGCGTGTTGATGCAACGCGAGAAAGTGATTGCGTATGCTTCTCGTCAACTCAAAGTGCACGAGAAGAACTACACAACTCATGACTTGGAGTTGGGTGCCGTGGTATTCGCGTTGAAAATTTGGAGACATTACTTGTACGGTACCAAATGCACCATCTACACCGATCACAAGAGTCTCCAACACATTTTCGACCAACAACATTTGAACATACGGCAGCGTCGTTGGATCGAACTTTTGAACGACTATGATTGTGCTATTAAATACCATCCGGGCAAGGCAAATGTTGTAGCAGACGCCTTGAGCAGGAAGGAATCTACTAAACCTCGTCGCGTTCGGGCGTTGCAGCTCACCATCCATTCGTCGTTACCTGATCAACTCCGTTCTGCCCAATTGGAAGCTTTGAAGGAGGAAAACCTTAAAGCTGAAACTATGCACGGTGCCGACAAGCACCTAGAGCGAAGGCCTGATGGCCTGCACTACTTCGCAGAACGCATATGGGTTCCTTTGTTCGGGGGACTACGGGAGCTTGTCCTTGATGAGGCTCATAAGTCCCGGTATTCTATTCATCCTGGTTCGGATAAAATGTACCAAGATCTGAAGGTGCTTTACTGGTGGCCAAACATGAGGTCGGACATAGCCTCATACGTGAGCAAATGCTTGACCTGTGCTAAGGTCAAGGTGGAATACCAGAAACCGTCGGGTCTCCTGCAACAACCTGAAATTCCGGAATGGAAATGGGAACGGATTACTATGGATTTTGTCACACAACTTCCTAAGTCACCAAGCGGGAACGACAAGATATGGGTGATTGTCGATCGGTTGACGAAATCAGCCCATTTTCTTGCTATTAAGGAGACCGACACCATGGATCGTTTGGCTCGTCTTTACTTGAAAGAAGTTGTTTCTAAGCACGGGGTACCAGTTTCTATTATCTCGGATCGTGACTCCCATTTTACTTCTCACTTCTGGAAGTCTTTGCACAAAGCTCTGGGTACACAACTAGACATGAGTACGGCTTACCATCCACAGACTGACGGTCAGAGTGAGCGTACGATTCAAACTTTAGAAGACATGCTGCGGGCATGTGTGATCGATTTTGGGAAGGGTTGGGAAGCTCATCTACCGTTGGTAGAATTCTCGTATAATAACAGTTATCACACGAGCATCAAAGCTGCTCCGTTCGAAGCACTGTACGGACGGAAATGCCGTTCTCCTCTTTGCTGGGCTGAAGTGGGTGAGAGTCAACTCACTGGGCCTGAACTAGTGTACGAAACTTCGGAAAAGATCGTACAGATTCGTAATCGGTTGGCGGCGGCACGGGACCGGCAAAAGAGTTATGCTGATCAGCGTCGCAAACCACTGGAATTCCAAGTCAATGACAAGGTACTTCTAAAAGTCTCACCGTGGAAGGGCGTCATACGCTTTGGGAAGCGTGGCAAACTCAACCCACGGTATGTCGGACCATTTACGATCCTGGAACGGATTGGACCGGTGGCATATCGTCTTGATTTACCGACGGAGCTCGGTAACGTACATAACGTCTTCCACGTGTCAAACTTGAAGAAGTGTCTGGCTGACGAGTCTCTCATCGTTCCACTAGAAGAGATCAAGGTTGATGATCGTCTTCGGATTGTGGAAGAACCTGTGGAGATCCTTGATTACAAGATTCGTAGCCTGCGTCACAGCAAGATTCGTATCGTTAAGGTTCGGTGGAACTCGGACCGGGGACCGGAATATACATGGGAACGGGAGGATCAGATGAAGTCTAAGTATCCTCATCTTTTTCCTAAGGAAGCGTTCGAGTCGAGACATGTCTCTTCGGCAGCTGAATGAATCTCGGGTCGAGATTCCTTTTAACGTGGGGATGATGTGACAACTCGGGTAAATCTCTCTCTTGGTATCTATCTTTTTGTTTTGCTTCCTTCGTTATTTCTTTTGTTCTTTCTATACTTGTGCAATTTTCGGGACGAAAATTCTTTTAACGTGGGGATGATGTGACACCCGGCAAATTCTGGTTAACAACATTGTCTAGATGAAAGTCTACCTTAGCGAGTCACGCGTATATTGTACTTAACGAGGGTTAGCTAGATAGCTAGAAAGGACATACGTGCATTGTCTCGGGTTTGAGACAACTTACAAAACGTTTTCTAGTCCGGTTTGGGACTACTTTCACATCTCGGGTTATGAGATGCTTTGACTCCTTGTGTGGGTCGGGTTCTGACTCCTTGTGTGAGTTAACATGTGATTTCATGATTAGTGAACCTCGGACGTTGGTGAATAACAAACTTATGTGTCTCGGGGATATCTGACAAACTTATGTGAAAACCATACGTGATTATGTGAACCTAAACCGAACACGTTAATAAAAATTATTAAAAGTGGAGCGTGAGGTTGATTAGGGTCTTAACGCATGGGGTTACACTTGTTACGGTCCGTAATAACGAAAACGTCGAAGGATAACGCGTCGGGAGGCGAAACGAGGCAAAAGCGCGCCACCCGGACCTGTGAGCGGCCGCTCACAGGCTCCGAGCGGCCGCTCGAAGGGGACTGACGGGTTTAAACCGCCTCAAACTCGTATTTAAGCATCCTTAACCCCCATGCAGCCTTCATACTCAACCCTAATCGCCCCCTTACTGCCCCACACGAATATTTCACTCCAAAAACTCCTGCTAAGGCTCAAGATCATCAATTGGGAGGCTCCAAGGCGCGCGATTGATTGATTTGAAGAGCTAAGGGTATAACTCATGATTTCTTACGCTTTTTACTTTATGTTTTATTGTAAAAATCATATAATAAGTTTGTCCAGGTCTGAATGGGTTTAATAAACATTAAAACATGAGTCTTTTTGAAGATTAAACGGATTAAACCTATTAATAAACGCGTAGTAACATCATAGGATGCTTGTTGCGCAAGTTATTGGAGTTTTGATCCTAAAAGCTTTGATCTTGACATGTTTGATAATAGGATCTGATGGGAATAGGTATTAGGAAAGTTGTATGATGATTATTAGGTGTTATTGATTGATAATATGCAACTAGGGTTTGATATAATTGATAATATTGTACGATCAGAATCTGGACAGATTCTGAATGTCGACTTGTAGGGTCTGTTTCATGGCTTGAAAATAATTGTTTTGATCGATTCTTTGCATGATTGTAACGTACAAGGTCTTAGCTTTTCATAATGGGCAAAACCATCGAATTTGGACATCGTTTGAGTCGTTTTTGGAATTTTAATTGATTAGGGGTCATATCAGATTTTCGGATTAGTAAATTGGGCTAACTTTAAATGGTCATAACTTGAGATTTACAAGGAGTTCGGTTATGAAATTTTTACAGTAGGTCAATACTGGAAAGATAGAGCTTTTCCAAGTGGATTCATCTCGTTTGGATGAATACACAATTTTTAAGAATTTTCCTACTAAACTGACCTGTTGAGGAGATTTTCTGGACATAGCTGTATTGTACGAATTTTCATAATTTTTGTGTTTGGAATTAAGACAAAACAAAAATAGGTATTGTCGAGTGAATCCCAAAGTAAATTCAGTAAAAAATTTGGGAGGTTAACTCACTGATTTGCTATTTTAAATAAATTCGTTTTGATGGCGCACAATCTGTCCTGAAAACACAGATTGTGTATTATGTGCTTCTGTGATTAATTGAGGTCTTAGGTGGTATGGAATTGACATGTAACTGAAGTACACTTGTCTGAGACACATACGGAATGTAGAAACTAATTGTAACCAACGTATTCACCAACGGGTCCGTAGGGTTTACTATTGCATGTAGAATCACTAGGCGTCGCATACACACTTTTGAACATTTAAAACGCCTTGGACAAACGAGTTATATGGGTAATGATATTACGCCTATACTCACTGAGCGACACTGTTATTAGGGTGTCGGTAGCATATATTGCTTGCTGTTCGGATTCTTTGCTTGCACGTTAAGGTGAGTTTACGGCCCCTCTTTTAAACTGGTTTCATACTTTCGGGGGAGAAAACATGTGTTAAAACTATTATTTGGTAACTACTGTCATACTATGGGTTTCTATTGTGTACTACACGATCTTTGGAAGTCCCGGGGGGAACCATGAATGTGCGGGTTTGCACAACGGGGAAATGTGAATAGCGCTATTGGGAGTGACCAACCCCGCTCGTCGGCTTGGAGGGCCGGGCGAGTGCATATTGTCTCAAACAGGAACAACAGGAACAACTGGTACTTTCGGGCACAACATCTGGTATTCGAGTTAGTAATGGTTTTCCAATCGTGGTAGTAACAAAACGTACGCCTAGCTAGCGTATACTGGTTTTCGATTTGTTATAGTATGGACAGGTGGACTTGGTACTTGGATACAAAACCTGTAAACTCACCAGCATTTTTGTGCTGACGTAAACTTTTACATGTTTTCTCAGGTCGCTAAGGTAGCACAATGGAACTAGGGCGCACGCGTCTGCACGGCGTCTAGTTAGAGTTGCATGGTTTTACAAACGTTGAACATTGGTTTACTTTTGAGATACTGTTTTGAATAAGCTTCCGCTGTAAACGGGATTTTAAACTATGTTTTGAAATTGCATTTATATTCATTTAGACTTGTTTATTGTGATCGTTGGTTTGGATCCTGGTTTGTCATGCGCCTCGCGGTAAAACTCCGCAAGTGGATTTTGAGGGTGTGACATAGTGTTTAGGTTATTTTTAGATTATTTTTTTTATTAAAGAATAACTTTTAAAAAATTAAAAACTTTAGATTATCTTTTGGATTACTTTTTTAATTATTGATTAACTTTTTAATAGTATTTTAGTATGTAATTGTGTACTTTTAGATTTTTTTTGTATTGGTGTTGTAATTTATGAAATTATATAGCTAACTAATCAACCCGGTTGAATCGCCCGATACAACGCGGTTCAACCAATTGAACCATCTTTTAGCCAAATCCGGTATAATTAAAAAACCGATTTTTAAAACACTTCCCGATCCAAACCAAGAATCTGACCCTGAGATGGAGTCTGAAACCGATCCAACAGCACTCGTGCAAAACCTGGTTTATCCAAAGTGTAACACCCGAGGTGTTACGGGTCTCTTAAACGGGTTGGGTCGTACCCGACCACCCGATTACTAAATAAAATATTCAAGTTCGAATCTCGCGACCAACGGTTCAACCGATTATATAGATATTAATTATTAAAATTTTATTATCTCGGTTAAACGCTCCTTATCTGCTATTAACTCGCCGCCAAACGCCTATTATTTTACTTCTATAACCGTTACCAAATACCCAAGTCCCAGTTATTATCCCCGTTGCCAAACACCCTCTATTTGTCTTTACCTATAAAAACCCCTCTCTCTTTGTCTCTCGCTACTCTCTCTCTGAACATTTTATACACACACAAAGTGTGTGATACTCTGACCAAGAAGCCTTTGACCGGAGAAACATGGCCGGCTTCCGCCGCCTCCATCTCCGGCACCACCGCTGCTTTTCTCCGGCCGCCGCCATCGTTTTATCCTCTCCGGTAAGCATCACTAACCCCTTTATTAACCCGGTACCCACCCTAAACCTTCCTCTGTTCCCGATTAAACGAACCGGACAGTCACCGGATTATGGTGACTGTCACCGGTAAACTGTCCAGTCATTGAGCCACCATCACCAGTGGATTATATTCAGTCAAACCTAGGTCCTGGTTTGCTAACCGGACATTCTATCTGTCATCGGGTTACAACATATCCAGCAAACCAACTATCCGGTCACTTTCTGATCTGTATCAGACAACCATACTCCTCTGTTAATATAGCCGGACAGTCACCAAGTCATGGTGACTGTCGTGAGCCGTTAGTACTCCTCACCGAGCCCCTGTTCTGTTGTATATCGGTTAATATAATCGGACAAACCCGAGCTTTATCCGGTCACCTACACCCCTGTTAATGGGTATGGTATCGTGTTCGAGGATCGGGTGACGGGTGCGGTCTCCGAGGAGTTCCGGCGAGTGTCCGGTCATAACCCAAACCATATTAACCTCCTGATTAAACCATTGGGTATCACTGATTGGGTTCTTTTTATCAACCGTTTATAGATTGGTTATTAATAATTATCTTTGTGATTGTTATTATAGGTACCAAATACGGAGAACGGGTCCGACACCCGGTTCTATACCACTTCCGGTCACGCTCCGACATGTGTCCGGTTACGATAGGATTCGGAATAAGAACCCGAAAGGTATAATCTTAACAGTCATTATATACATATTTTGGTATTACTATTTGATACCTGAGTATAATACTGTTTTTATGATTGTGCGAGGTACCCTTAACCGTATTGAGAAATAGAGTCGTACCGAGTCGACTCAGTGACTCGGTCAACACCCGGAATAGAACCCGGTCCAATAGCTAGACGAGGAATATTATTAGAATTATACTAATATATATATATAATACGGATAACGTACGGACTTGATAATAATAATAAGAGAATAATAATCATATATAATATATATACGTTTATATATACACAATTTGATATATTGACGATATACTAGACTCGGGTTAATAATAATACGCTCTGCCGAACCATCATCCGGGTAAGTACGTGTCTAGAGTTCTATAGGTTCGTGTGCCAAGCTGTAATGGCCAGCTGTATATATTTTGAACGCCAAGCTGTAATGGCCAGCTAGATTTAGGATGTCCGTGTCGTGTCAATAATAAACCCCGAGTTTAGGACTATCTAATATATACTGAATTCTATATATATAAATTATATATATGATATATATCCTAAGTATTACAAACTAACAAGTCTCACGCGTAACACGTATCAATATATATATATATGAAATATAATTGTAATAAGAAGATTAGCTAGAGATTAACGCAAACCTGTGAGTATCGTGAACTCCCCACTTTTACTGTTTTATTAAGTGTTTTCGGGGGAATACATGCCATTTATAAGAAAACATAATAATGCTTTACATAAAAGAATGATTATTAATAAAAGTTATATAATAAAAAGGGGGTAATAGAAACGACAAGGACAGTACTGGACGGTATTGCCATTTCCTTTCTTGTCCAACTAGAGGGCAAAAACCAGTCTTACCCGAGTAGAGGGTAGAAATCATTATATTTATCACAAGCAGAGTGATACCATAGATAGGAATGGCAACCAATAGAATATAATCGGAATAATATATTAGAATTGATATAGAATCGAATTGATATAATAGAATATATTTTCCCCCTCCAGAAATTATAATTGTAAAGCATGTTTATAAAAGAATATTTTAAATAAAAGAATTATCAATAAACGAACTGGCCATTCACTTTATAAAATACACGACCTCACCAACTTTATGTTGACAGAAAACTATTTTTGACATGTGTTCAGGTAACCCAACAGATATGATGACGTGGATCCTGGAAGACTAAAGACTGTTATTACCCTGGATTCCGCTGTGTAGCTCCGATAACCCGACCCGACGACCCGGCTCCGACAGCCAGGGTCGTTACAGGTGGTATCAGAGCGGCCCTTAATAACAGTTTTGAAGTCTTTATTAATCCAGGATCTACCAGAATATTTTCTGAAAAGAAATTTTACTTAGAAAAATAATTATGATATTAGAAATATTAAAGAAAATATCAGGCGAGTAAATTTTTGGGTACCTAAATGCCAAACCATTATAAAGTTTGTGAGAACCATAACAGTATATTAGAAATTAAAACGAATCCATTACAGGATATTACTAGAATGATTTTGTGGGGTAAATTGACAATTATGTACACAATTGTGAACTTATATGCACATTTAATTTCTGGGAAATCTTACAGGATATTAAGGCCATATGAAATAAGAAATAATACAGGACAGAAACCAGATATATTAAAAGAAATCAGAAAATAAATTCCGTTATGAAAAGTATATATGGTTATATACAAAAATATATAGATCATAAAACATAAATCATCCATCGTTGATTCAAGAAACTTCATATAAGTTTATTGAATTATTCCAATCCCAGTGGCTAATAATATTCGATTTCAGATCATTAACCCTACGATTATTCCAATAATTATAAACAAAGTACAAATATACGCTCCAACTCGAACATTCCTATGATCAAATTCCAGAAATATTATTCTTACACCGTAAATTCCGAAATTTTATAAAATCTAATATGTTAGAAACATATAAATATTTTATTTCTAAAAGATTTTCCTTCGATTATTAATTAAAGATTAAATATATTCCGCGATTATCTACATTGTTTTAAATCTTTTTAGTATGATTTTGGAAGTTTATTAAATTTATTCTTAGTCATTACTATTTTTATACTAAACCAGTATTTCAGTTTTGAGCAAAAATATATAAACACTCATCGGTTTAAAACTTTAAATAAACAATTTATCCAAATTTATAAGATTGCGAAAAATCCGTCAATACTCTAATTTTCTCTTTACCAAATCTATTATTGATACTCCGTATATTATTAAAACGTCCCCCGAATCTGTTTTAATATTACATTTTTAGATAATTCAGTATAATTCGTTTAACATTAAAAATTTGACCACAATATTTTGATAAATCTATTTTGTTTTATCAATCGGTAATAAGAGCTTATTTATTAAAAATTAAGAATTCCGACATTAAGAAATTTTTTTACCATGACTCTTTTGAATCGTTAATTTTATTTTTGAAAAACGAATATTATTATGAAACTCGAATCAGTATTGTTATTATAAATTATTCCTAAAAGTTTTTATACAAAAGAACCACGACCGTATTATTTTACCGAAACATATTTCATATCGCATTTAACAGTATTTTCATGAAGATTTATTAATCAAATTCGTGTTCGTATAAATAAATATTAAGAGCCTTTTTCCGTATAATTTTATATCTATGTTCGATTGTATAATTCCTGGATATTATTCTAATATAAACGATAAATATTATATATATTCCGTTTTATAATCTAAACTCATATTTGTAATTATATAAAAATCTCAGTTATACGTCATCCTTGATCCTTTCCAGAAATAAATAATATTTGGACAAAAATATTATTCTCGAAATTCCGTAACCAAAATACTTTGGATTCTGTCGGACGAAACCGAATTCTTACTCACTCGATTATATGACAATATAAATACCGTCTTAATCCTACGACTCGAACAAGTCAGGGATATTAAAAAGATTGGATTGTTATATTGAATATCTTCTGACACGAACAAATTCTTGAACGATTGATAGTCTATTTCGTTAGACTCAGATCAACATGTTTTCTTCCAAAAATATATATAATTTCGAACCCAAGAGAAAATAAAGAACAGAATATCGAAATAATATGTAAAGGACACATACCTATTGTGATTAAAATAAACGAATACTGGAATGTTAGGTGAGGTGGAATAGTAATTATGGTTGCAAACATAATTATGAATGCCACAGGCACAGGAACATTCGAGTTGGAGTTTATCGAAATCACAGTATGTTTGGGTCACGAACATATTAAGAGAAATAATAAGAAAATAAATAATAAGAAGAAATATAAATCTGAACTATCAGCGTATCATATATGGAGAATACGACCACAAAACTGGCAATATAGTTGAAATTCCTTCGTGAATACGACTAAGAATATATTCGCAGAATAAAAACCCTCGATTGGTTAAATTCTATGAATCAAAGAAATCAGTTTATTGATTTTGATTGCCAACCAAAGCTAGTTGTATGTCCTATGTGCAATCTCTGCGGCAAAGGATATCCGGACCCTTACAGAAGGTATATCCGGACATTTGTCACCAAGCCATCTTTGAAAGGATATATACTACAATGAACAATTCTTCGCAGTCACTTCATATAAAAACTCACGTGAGTTATAGTACAATCAAATTGGTAAAACGGTCAAGTGTTACCAAGTTTGAAATTTACGAAGTCATGGAAGAATTGTTAAATTCTTAAGAATATAACAGATAAAAATCTATATGGATTCAGAAACCAGAAATAGTAGAATCCAATGAATTATTAAAAGAAGTAAATTATAACGAATATATAACAAAATATAATTGATACCAAGCGGAATCGCGTAGAGATTCGCAAGGTATAATCGAAGTGAAAACGAAAAATGAATAGAATTATGCTCATTTTTCCAGTGAAACTCTCTGGCCAAAGAATGACGGAATTCCTGTTCTTAGTTAAAGGCTATGAGAGATCATTTAAGAAATCACTGTTCTGGCAAGAACTATCTATACAAATATCCCGATGAAATAAGCCTCGCTTATAATAAGTTGGATATAAAAGAATATAAATTGACAATAAGAAGAATTATAAATTGAAAAGACATCCGATATGTCTAAATAATAAAAAGGCATGGGAAATGCCATATATCACGAGAAGGCAATTGAAGTGCCAAATAATATTAAAAGGCATCCGATATGCCAAAAGAAAATATTATAAGAATATAGACATTAAAAGAAATTATCAAATAAAAATATAAGTTGTACGAAAACGACTAGAAATTTTATAAAGAATATTTTATCGAGAGTGTCAATGAATCCCGAACTAGAATTAAGAAAGAATTTTATGGAAATAGTTAATGCAATAAGTATATTAATCCCGAATGATAATCATGATTTTGAGAAAGAATAATTGATACATTGCCATAAGAATCTTAAAGTCAAAGAATCGTAACAACGACTGTTACCAGTAGATTCCGAGACTATAAAGATAAAGTTACAAATATTGACTGTAGAATTGTGAAAGACCTCATTCACGATGATACACTAAGAAAAGTCAAATAATATGTATTAGATACAATGCAGTCAATCATCAATGAAATAGTCAGTAAGATTATTATAGATGATTTAAGAGAAATTTCAATGATCAATTTCAATAGATCAAGATAATGAAAAGAAATTGTTGAAACCGTGTAATTCAACAAGTTCAATTAGTCTTTTCCGGTACCTTTAGACTTCCGATAAGATACGTCTAATGATCTGAGAAACCTCTTAAGTATATCCACAAATAGAGATAACCTAGAGATCAACTATATTACATCGATTCAGAGAAGGACAACGCAAATTCCATCAATGGTCTCACCTGTGGGGCCGCACGAATGAGCTATTAATCACTATCAACCCATGGACATGCACCACTCTCATTATAAATACCTCCTATCCTTATGGAGAGGGGGTCAGCCAATTTTGCATACAAATACGCACATAGCTGTTGCTCTAAGTTTTACGTTAGAAAGACTGGTTAATTCATTGTCCATTCAATACTCATGTTAGTCCTTGTAATCGTTACCATACTTATTAATAAAATCTCTTCATTCCCTTTATATTTCGAGTATTATTTAGATCGGTGTTTCTTCATCGGGTTTCTTGATTAGTGAATTTTGATTTGTTTTCTATTTGGGTTTACTCCTAATCAATGGCGGACCTATGCGTAGTGTAAGGGGGCGGGCTCCCCCTTAAAAGACAATTTTTAGTGTAATTTGAAGGCAAAAATCCCGACCGCGCCCTTTAAAAGTTCGGTAAAACCCCTCGATCGCACCCCTTGAAAATAATTTCTGGGTCCGCCATGGTTCCCAATTACCGTAGCTAGGTTCAAGTGGTACCCACCTGTTTTCATTACCGTCAGCGTAGAGTCACCGCCAGAGGCAACGAAGACTATTTCCGAGGTCCACAAGACATCGAGGAAATTGAAAGGCCGCAACGAAGGGTGCAGGAATTAGAGTCGAATCATGGGAGAAGAAGAAATTAATGCAGGCTAAGTTTTTGCTCGCCAACCATCATCAAGATACATATATCGAGTACCATAACTTGAAGCAACAAACCATGACAGTAGAAGAATTCATTGCTAAATTTGATAAACTTCGGATGAGATGCGGGTAAAGGAAGAAGAAGAACAAGTAATCACTCGGTTCTTGGGAGCCTTACAGACATATATCGCATAAATTGTGCAGTTACAACCTTATTGGAGCCTCAACGACGTTTTCAAACTAGCCCGAGTGGAGAAACAATTGAAGACCAAACAAAAACCAAGCTAAACCCGTTTTTCCTTATCAACCCAAAGCCTACTAATAGCCCCCACCGCTAGCAAGCCTGGCCCAATCAAAGCCGAAGCGTCTATTGGTCCGACCCCCTATACCAATTCCAATTACGAACATGTGTTATAAGTGTCATGGATTGGGTCACATTATCAAGCGGTGTTGCGTGTTCCATATCACAAAAACTCATAACACTAATCATGGCCTCTATACACCGTTGCCCGTCCCGATTGGTCCTTGGGTGGATGTTAGTCTTGACTTTGTGTTGGGGTTATCGCGAACCCAACGTATGAAGAATTGTATTATGATCGTTGTTGATCGCTTTTCAAATATGGCGCATTTTGTTTTGTGTGTTAATACTTTTGATTCGTCTCAGGTGGCATGGTTATATTTTGTTGAAATTGTTTGCCTTCACAGCATCCCTAAAACTATTGCTTCCAAAAGGGACGTAAAGTTTGTAAGTCATTTTTGGAGAACACTATGGAAGAGGATGGGATCCAACTACAATTTATTAGCTCACATTATCCACAAACGGATGGGTAAACAGAGGTTACCAACCGTAGACTAGGGAATTTACTTCGAAGTCTTGTTGGCGACAATCCGAAGAAACGGGATCTGGCATTACCTCAGGCAGAGTTTGCATATAACAGGTCTATTCATGGCTCCACATGTTAGAGTCCTTTTTTGTTGTGTACGGTCGCAACCCGTTCACCCCATTGGACCTTGCTCTTCCACAAAATACTCAACACTTTAGGGCTGATGGTGAAGAACACGCTAATCAGATTAAAGAACTACATAAACAGGTTAAGGCACATATTACTAAGCATAATTTACAGTACCAAACAAGGGCCAATAAACATAGGCACAAGTTGGTGTTTCAAGGGGGGATCTGGTGTGGATTCATTTGCCCCGCGAGCGGTTTCACCAAGGACGTTTTGGCAAGCTATAACCCGTAGCTGACGGTTTTTCGAGTTCTTAAGCAAATCAACGATAATGCGTACAAGATTGATCTACCAGGACACTATAATGTTTCGGCCACATTTAATGTTGCGGACTTAGTACCTTATGAAGACGGCGATGACTTTGACTCGAGGACGAATCCTTTTCAAGTGGGGGATAATGAACCCGAGTCAGACCAAGAATCCAACCCTGAGATGGAGTCCGAAACCGATCCAGCAACACTCGCGCAAGACCGGTTTGACCCGGTTTATCCACGGGGAACCCAATAGTATTTCTTTTTAATTTAAATTATCTCTCCTTTTATATTTATCACTAATTTTTGAACTTAAGTTTATCTTTTGATTATCTCTTATCTACTTTGTTTTGTTTATATAAAACTCCTTGTACTCGGGTTTCTTGAGTGAATGAGTAAATAGCCAAAACAGTCTCTGTGGTTTGGCCAATTTTTCCAGTCCAGCCCAAAATCAAAATAATTGCTTGAACAGTCCCTTTAGTTTAATGAAATAGGTCAAAATAGTCCATTTTGTTACGGGGTTAACTCAACATCGTTAAGTTAGGGGAAAAATCGTCCATTTACCTTCTGAGCACTTTATATCCCCCTGACTCGTTTTCCTCCAATTTGTTCCCTCCCCAACAACTCCTTTCCCTCCATTAACCCTCCACAGGTACTCATTTCTCTCCATTAACCCTCCACAGTAGCGGCCACAAATGGAAAATCACGTTCGAAATAAAAAGGGAGATGACACAATGGGTTGTGCGAACTGAGAAATAGGAAGTCAATCTTTAAGAAATATACGGTAAGGCAATCGATCCACATTCTTACATTGAAACCCCATGTTTGTTATACCCGTAATGATCATAGTATGTGTTGGTGGTGAAATCTTCAGGATAGCACTAACCTATATTTTCTGTAGCATCCTCAGGATACTGAAGGACTGGTCAGGCTTCAGGATGTAACAGCATTGCATCCTGAGGATAGACTAATGAACTATCTTATTGTTATATGAATGCAGGATAATTTTACCTCATATTCTCTGAGTAACATCCTCAGGATGCTAAAGGACTAAGCAGGGTTCAGGATGTAACAGTGTTCTCACCTCTGTGCATCCTGAGGATGGACTAACGAATTATCTTATTATGATATTATTGCATGTACACTTAATCAATATAAAGGCTTGTAACTCCTCTCTAACGGCTATATTGACTCATTTGAGTCAGAGGAGCTGATCATTGAAGAGCTATGCGTGTGGAACAAGTCCAAGCTCAAAGAAGAAGTCAAACTTGTAACCGACAAGCATTAAATATAGGAGAGAAAGGAAGAAACAACTATATAACAACTATATTCAGTTGAAACAACTGCTACAACGGTCATATTCAGTTGAAACAACACAACGGTCACCTGAAATAGTCCACAAGATCATTAAACACAGCGGATATCATGGGATTCATTATTTACTTTCGTGTAACTATAAATAGGGGTGATCAAACGAGTCTAGGACACTTCTTCTCACTTGCTTAACACTTCATAGAACACCTGATACTCTCTCTACACACACAACACTCATATTGTACTCTTAGATACTCGTTCATCACCTATCCAAAGTTTACCTTATTAATATTAACAAACAAGGCAGGGGCTTAGACTCCTCCCGAGGTTTTGTGCCGACGATCTACCTTGATCAAGGGCTTTCCTCGTACATCGAGTGTCTTTCCTTTATTGCATTACATTTACATTCATTGATTTTGGCCTATTTCATCATTCTGTCAGACATTTACATCCTCAGGATATAACTGTCCATCCTGAGTAGTTTCTTTGCCATCCTGAGCATAGTTGTCATATTGTCATTTCTTTATTAAATTAAACTGCTATTTTCAGAATACAACTGAGTATTTAACATATTCTACACATTTAGCACTCTACCTCACTTTTAGTAATTTGGAATACAAAATTATTTCTACTAGGTACTTTTTGACCAAAACAATTTGGCGCCCACCGTGGGGCAAGTGGTGCTATTTTAACAAAAAAACTTAGTTAAAACTTTTTCTCAATTAACTCATTTTACAAATCTTGTCAGCTATGTCTTCCTCCCAGAAATCTGTGTCTTCTTCCACACCATCCACAACCTCTGCCAAAAATGTGACTCTACCACCTCCTCCTACCTTTCCCAAGATTTCTGCACAAATTACTAGGATTGTTGCTCCTAATACTGCTAGATCTGGGATGACAACATCTGGATCCACTCCTCCTGTTTTCGTGTCAAATGATGAGCTCCTTCCCATGTTTGCAATGGTGAAGGATCAAATAAAGCAACAACAGGATACCAACCAGATGTTGATGAGAGAAATTCAATCTATCAAAACATCCTTAAAGAGACCGGCTGAAGACATGGGACACCGTTGCAGCCTAGAGTGTTGGAATTCTATTCTGGCATATCTGGGAGCATTCATCAAGGATATTTCATCCCCATGAGCACTGCGTTCTCTGCTCAAGAAACAACTACTACTCCCAAGATGGCAACCACCAGGGATACATGATATACACCTGTGCCATCCTAATGATATAACAATAACGGTAACAATTTAAGTTCTAGTACTTTTGCTACTAACGGTATTGCTTCTTTGCAGGATACAGATATAAGTCCACAATTGGCAAGGGAGCTTCAAAAGATCAAAGATATGGTGTCTAGTGTACCAGGGATAATACAGCCCATCCCTGAGGTATCCTCAATATGTCACAGGGTGTCTCGTTTTGCACCTCCAATATGTAATGCTGAGATTCCAAAGAGATTCCAGACTCCAAGCATGAAGCTTTATGATGGATCTACTGATCCTGAAGAGCATGTAGCACAATACAGAGAAAAGATGGAAATAAACCCCGTTCCAGCAAACTTGAAAGAAGCATACTTATGTAAAGGATTTGGTTCTACCCTCACTTGTCCAACCTTAAAATGGCTAGTAAGTGTTCCTCCCTATTCAATTGCTTCTTTTGCACATTTGATTAAGATATTTAATAATCAGTTTTCTTGAAGTCGAACATTTAAACGTTTGACAAGTGATTTGTACAGGGTGACAAAGCCACAAGGAGAATCATTAAGGGAATATATCACAAGATTTGGGAAGGAAGCACTTGACATCCCAAACCTAGATGTCACAATAGCAGTGCAAGCCTTCAAGATGGGACTACAGAAGGATTCGCCTTTCTATAAAGAATTGGTGATGAACCCTTGTAGGAATCTCGATGAAGTTCGGAATAGAGCTTTAAGATTCATCCGTCTTGAAGATGACAAGAAGATACAGGAGAGGATAGAGACATCCTCAAGATACAACAATCCTAATCGGAAGTCCACTTCCACATACGAACCTTACAAACATGAACCATATGCTAGACCTGATAATAAAAAAGGTCAATGTGGTTGAGGATGACGATGAAGAGGATTGCCCTAAACTTTCGGACTATTGTTTTTTCTGTGGATGTAACAGGTTTAATGTACGTTATGAAGGATCTTGGAGACAAAGCAAGATGGCCAAGGAAAGATAACAAGTTAGGATGGAAGGACGAATCCAAATGGTGTGTTTTTCCACAAAGATTTTGGACACGTTACTGAAGATTGCATTGCTTTGAGAAAAGAAATAGCATATCTCCTAAACAAGGGCCATCTTAAGGATCTGCTGGGCAGAAAGAAGTCAAAGATTCAGGATAGCACTGGCATCCCAGAAAGGGCAACGTCTCCACCCAAGGATGCTGGCATTATTAATTTTATTTCAAGAGGATCGAGAAAACGTTCTAGAGCCTCACCATGATGGTTTGGTTATTACTTATATATTTCTAACCATTTTGTTCGCATGATATTAATAGATGGAGGGAGTTCAGTTAACATAATACAGTTGGAAGCCCTCAAAAGGATGAACATCCCTGAGACCGAGATAGTGGCTAGATCATCTGTCTTGGTTGGCTTCAGTGAAGAGACAAAGAGCACAGTTTGTGATATTAAATTGCCTGTGTATGTCGATGGAATGAACTCTATCCAAAGATTCTGTGTGATAGATTCGTTATCCAGTTACAACGTTATCCTAGGGAGACCTTGGATACATGATATGAAAGCAGTTCCATCAACATATCACCAATGTGTAAAGCTACCAACTCCATGGGGAGTCATCAAAGTCAACAGTGACCAGCAAGAAGCAAAGGATTGCAACACAACATCAATGAAGGCTTCATCCCAGTCAAAACAAGCATAGAAATTAAAGCAAGATGCATAGTGCCATCCTCAGGATGTCGAAGCACATTCTGACCAAGATATCAAATCAGTCTGCCTCGATGAAAACAACAAGGATATCACTGTGCAGATCGGTAAGAACATTCCTAACTATATTTTCATTATTAATGCAGGAGCAACATAACAAAGGTTGGTCAACATGATGTACAAAGAAAAGACTGGGGACACAATGGAAGCCTACATCGACGACATGGTAGTGAAGTCCAAGAAAGCTGAAGACCATCTTTAGGATCTCAAAGGAGCTTTTGACATCCTGGATGCTTATAATATGAAGTTGAATCCTGCCAAATGCAACTTTGGAGTTGGTACTGGATGTACAAGGATTGACTGGCAGGATAGCAGCTCTGAACAGATTCATTTTAAAATCCTCAGAAAAATGCAAGGAGTTCTATGACATCCTAAAGAAGAACAACAAATACGACTGGGGACAAAAGCACGAAGATGCATTGAAAATATTGAAAGAATATCTTGCAGCAGCTCCACTCCTTATGAAACTTGAGGATGGCGTGCCTCTCAAGATATACCTTGCAGTTTCTAGGAATGCAATAAGTC
The DNA here is from genome assembly GCA_030844895.1 of Ambrosia x helenae. Classification (NCBI taxonomy): domain Eukaryota; kingdom Viridiplantae; phylum Streptophyta; class Magnoliopsida; order Asterales; family Asteraceae; genus Ambrosia; species Ambrosia x helenae. The sequence continues at coordinate 38,428,528 of CM061223.1, read as the reverse complement.
CAGTCCTGGTAAAAGACTTCGAAGGTCAACAGCATCCTGTCTATTATGTAAGTAAAACTCTATTGGATGCTGAAACCAGGTATTCTCATCTTAAAAAACTAATTTTAGCTTTGATTATGGCATCTACCAAGTTAAGGCATTATTTTGAAACACATAGGATACATGTTCAAACTAATTACCCTATTAAAAATGTGCTTAGAAAACCAGAAATGTCAGGAAGAATGGGAAAATAGTCAGTGAAATTAAGTGCTTTTGCCTTGGTATATGAGCTTGGAAATACAATCAAATCAGAGTTGAATGCTGCAGTCATTCAGCCCAAGTTACTTAGCTAAGGAACTGATGCAATACTTACCTTATCAGCTTGTTTGTTTATTAGGAAGCTTATTCCATGGTTGTTACATTAAATGTCCGTTTTTCATATTTTTATGTGAACATGTATGAGCTGTCTTGGTGTGAGGAGCTCACCCTCTTTCATGGGTTTAGGTTTTCCTTCTAGGACTTGTCCCATGGAGTTGTGGATTGTATTAGGAACTCACCCTGTATACAGGAAGGTTATTAGCCTTGTTTCCTGTTGAGCAGTTGTGGCCTGGGAGCTCATCCCCGTTTCATGGGTAGGTATAGCGCCAGATCCCGTGGAGCCTTGTTAGGAGGGGCTCACCCTTTGATAAGATAAGTGACAAGTAAATTGTTCTTAAAACAAAGTTTTTTCATTAGTCACAAGTTTGGACTACATAGTGGCATTACAACCAATTAAACATAAAATTGTTTCAAGTGCTTGTCACTCCACTGTCTCAGGACCATCTTTCCGTTGGGGTCAGCTAGCCTGTAGGATCCCCCTTTGTGAGTCTCTTTGATGACATAGGGGCCCTCCCATCGGGGACCTAGCTTGCCCACACATTGCTGCTTGCTGGCTTCGTTGCACCTTAACACAAGATCCCCTGGTCTGAAAACCTCCTTCTATCCCTTGTGTCGTAGTAGGCTTCCAGCTTCTTTTTGTATCTAGCCTCCCTGATGAAGACTTGGTCCCTGGTTTCTTCCAGGAGGTCCAGGTTGAGCAGTACCTCCTCGTCATTGTGTTGTGAGTTTTTGCAAACACTTCTTCTTGAGCTTACCCCAATTTCTACAGGATGACAGCTTCGCATCCAAAGACAAGGCTGTAGGGCGTCCTTTGATGGCTAGTCTTTTCCATGGTTCTTATCGCCCATAACACACTTGGGAGCTCATCGACCCATTTCTTGCCATATCTTCCCAGCCTTGTTTTGATTCCTTCGATGATGCTTCTATTCATACGTTCAACCTGCCCATTGGACTGGGGGTAAGCTACTGAACTAAATATTTGCTTGATCCCTAGCTCGGAGCACCAGCTACTGAATGGCTTGTGGACAAATTGCTTGTCGTTGTCTGTGACGATCTCTCCTGGTAGCCTATATCTACAAATTACTTGTTCCCACACAAAGTTCATCACATGCTTCCCAGATATGGCAACCAATGGCCTGACTTCTGGCCACTTGGTGAAATATTCAACGGCTACGAGAAGGAACTTCAACTTCCCCGGGGCTTGTGGGAAGGGACCCGCTATGTCCATCCCCCACTTATAGAAGGGCCGGCAGAGATGACAGGTACAAGATCATGCTTTGGGTTGGTCTTCACCGGAGTTTGCAGCCGACATGCTTCACATTTGCGGATTGTCTCGAATGCATCTTTGTGTAAGGTTGGCCAATAATACCCAAGATTCATTAACTTTGACACAACAGCACGAGGTCCAGCATGCATGCCACAAATCCCTTCATGTATCATCCTGATGAGATAATTTCTTTGATTGGGGCATACACACCTGAGTAGGGGTGCCAAATAGGCCTTTTGTAGAGCTTATCGTCTTCCATCACATATTGCCTCTCTTTGATGACCAACCTCTTTGCTTCTCTCTCATCATCTGGCAGCCTCCCTTCCTTAAGTTAGGACACAATGGGAGTCATCCATGTGGACTCCGTTTCGGTGACAACATCTTGTACTTCTGTGTCTTTGATGGATGGTTTTCGGAGCACCTCAACCAAGTCCTTCTTAGTGAGGTGAGCAAACGTTAAAGAAGCTAATTTGCTCAAGGCATCAGCCTGCTTATTCTTGGTCCTTGATACTTGCTCAAGTGTGAAAGCCTCGAACTCCTTGATGAGCTCTTTAACCTTTTCTTTGTACTTGATCATTGAAGGCTCCTTAGCCGTGTACCCTCCATTCACTTGCTTGACCACCAGGTTGGAATCAACGAACACCCTTAGTTCTTGTACCTTCATAGTTTTCGCCAATCTTAAGCCGGCCAACAGGGCCTCGTATTCAGCAACGTTGTTAGTGCAGGGAAATTCCAGACGGAGTGCATAAGTGTATTCAGTTCCGTGGGGGTCCCTAATGACAAGACCAGCCCCGGAACCTTCTACACTTGAGGCTCCATCAGTAAAAAGGCGCCACTTCCCTTTGAGGTAAGGCCGTTCTTCCTCGACCTCACTCATCTCTTCTTCCGTCTGCTGGATGGATAACTCAGTGAGGAAGTCAACATATATTTGCCCTTTGTAGGCCCTTCTTGGTACGTATTCTATCTTGTGCTCCCCCAAGCCAACGACCCATTTTACCAACCTCTCCGAATCTTCAGGTTTTTCTAGGACAGAGCGTATTGGTTGGCCAGTGACGACTTTCATTGGGTGAGCTTGGAAATATCGTCTCAGCCTCTTGGCAGTGTGCACAAGGGCTAGTACTAGATTCTCGATGGGAGCATAATTGATTTCAGCATCTTTGAGGGCCCAGTTGACAAAGTAGACAGGAATTTGCTCTTTCCCTCGGTCAACCAGGAGGACCGAGCTGACCGCTTCTGATCCTGCAGACAAGTAAACTGTTATTACTTCCCCCTTTTCAGGTGCAGCCATTTCTGGCAAGGAAGCTATGTGATTTTTAAGCTCAAGGAAGGCAGCTTCTGCCTCTACCGTCCACCGAAAATCCTTCTTATCAACATAGTTTTTGAGTGTTTTAAAGAAAGGTAAGGATTTTTCCGCGGAATTGGGCAAGAAACGTTTCAAAGTAGCAATTTTACCGTTGAGGCTCTGCACTTCCTTCTTTGTGGTAGGCGACTTCATGTCTAGGACAGCCTGAATCTTGCTTGGGTTAGCCTTGATACTTTGCTTCCCCACTATATGGCCAAGGAATTTACCCTCCTCGAACCCAAAGGAACATTTTACTGGATTGAGCTTCATGTTTATTCCTCAGAGGTTTTCGAAGGTTTCCCGGATGTCTTGGATCATGGCTTCCCCAGACTTGCTCTTGATGACCAAGTCGTCTACATAGGCTTCCATATTTTTCCCAATCTGCTTTGAGAAGGCTTGATCTACCAGACGTTGGTACATTGCACATGTATTTTTCAACCCGAAGGGCATCTTTGTGTAGCAAAAGATCCCCTTGTCGGTATGGAAGGCTGTCTTTTCTTCGTCTTCCGGTTTCATTTGTATTTGATTATACCCCTTGTAGGCATCCAAGAAGCACTTGTATTGAAAACCTTGTTAAGATCCTTGAAATTCACACACATCCTCCAAGTTCCATCTTGCTTTGCCACCATAACTGAGTTGGAGACACAGGAATGGTATTGGACCTCCCTTAGGATGCCAGCTTCTACCAACTTTGAGACCTCTTGACAAGTTGCCTGGCTCCTGACCGGGGCCAAGCTTCTCTTCTTTTGGACGAACGACTTATATGAGGGAGCTATGTTTAATGCATGCTCAGCCATGCTTCTTGGGACTTCGGTCATATCTCCTGAGCACCAAGCAAACACATCTTTACTTTCCTGCAAAAGATTAGTTAGTTTAATCATGATCCCTTCAGGGAGCAGGTTATTAACTTTGATGGTGTGCTTCGGGTAGGCAGGGTTTATGCTGACTGATGTGTTGCAAAACACATATCTTTTCCAATGTATTTTGTATTGTTTTTGGTCACGTTTGTATTCGTTTCGTGTCGTTTTTATTATGTATTTATTTACTTTATTATTTTATAGGTGTTTGGAGAAAATGAGCTCAAAATGAAAAAAACTTTAATCGAGACACCAACAGTTGATAGCATATGTTCATGGACGTTGGAGCATAGACGGCAAACTTTAGTCGAGTGAAGAACACCCAAGCCAAAAGCTAATAATAATAATAATAATCGAAAAGAAAAAAAACAAACCAATGAACCATGAATTGTTAATTGAGAAAAGGCCTTACGGCCCAAAAAAGTCAACAGAAAAAAATTCTAAAAACCTAATATATTTTGGAGATATATCATTATTTGAGGGGAGAGCTGCATCACAAGACAGAATATATCTAGAATTATTATCATCGAAGTAGAGGGGCAGCCGCCTCCAAGAGGATCGAACATCAACAGCTACTAATTGTTTTCTTGGATAAGAAGTGAAGGGGAAGAAGGCACGGGTTTAACATTGAACCTACGGGTTTGACTATAATAAGTTTTAGTTTTTATATTTATTGACTTTGTGTTTATGAATATTATTACTATAACTTTTATTTTTCTTGAACCTATGTTTTTATTGTTTTCTCTAATTATGTTTGGCTAAAACATTAGTGGCCACTTAGGTTGAAGATGATAACTTTTTTATTTTGGTTTATGTTTCGGTTTTGGATTTTATAGTTGGATTTATGTTTTTGTAAGAAACTTGTTTATGATTCTATGATGTGTGTGCGTACTTTTTACTATTTTATGATCTTTTAATGTTCCACGAGTGTCTTAGTGAATGTCTTTCATGTTTGGATTCTTGTTAGAATTACTTGCTTTGTGCTTGTAATTTACTTTATGGTTTTAGGCCTAAATTCCATAGGAACATTGATTGAGAGTTTAGAGGTAATTAGTATTCTTCCTACTCTTGAGACCGAGAGGTGATAGGTAGTCAGATTTGTCTTTGGTGCTAGAGGTTTAGGCTAGAAACGCTGAGAGATCAGGTTGCCCTAGGTTCTCTAGTATTATTTGCTTATCTGTGTCATAGATTGACTTTACAGGTTACTCCTTGCACTGTAGGGTGTATTGTGATTGGAGAGTGAGAAATCTAAACCAGTCTAGCGAGTACTTTAGCATAGTTAGTGAGACCGAGAGTTGATCTAACCAATCAGTGAGATTAGTAGCCTTTAAGATTCCTTTTCGGTCAGTCTTGGTAAATGATCCGGGAGCCACTAGGATACTAGGGGTGAATATTATAAGATCCTGATTGCCAACATAGTTTCCAAAGCCGAGGCAATTCCAATATCATTAGTAGGATTCGATACCTAGGTGGTTGCCTTTCCCATCTCTGATTTCCCTCCTTAGTGATCCTCTGCTATCTGTTAATTTAAATCTTTTAATTTATTTACTTTAATAATTATTACATAAAAATTAATTCACAAAAATCCAAATAATTAGGCTAGGAGTCGACAGAGGTTTAGTACCGAGAGTCGCTATATTGTGTCCACGGTTCGATATTCCGGACTTACTTGCTCTGCTACATTGCGACCGGTACACTTGCCGTTAGTGTGTGGTTTTGTAGGTTTTTCCATTTTTAAAACTTGACCGATTTATTTACTACATATTTCACACATCACTGACCTCCCGGACAGGATCACAGGTTGATGTCTCCGCCTCCCTGAGGTCTCTGGCTTCTTCTACGGTGGCTATAAGCAAGGCTTCGGCTGAGGGTTTGAGGGTGGCAATCCCGTTGGGCGTGGGAAGCTTCATTAGGCCATGTGTTGTTGAGACTACAGCTCCAAAAGTGGCAATGCACATTCTTCCGATAAGGACGTTGTAACTGGATGGGTACCTGATTACTGAGAATGTCAGTTCTTCTGTTCTTGCCAAGTCTCCATCTCTGAAGCAGACGCTTAGGGTGAGCTTCCCTAAGGGATGTACCCGCTCCCCAGAGAAACCCACCAGGGAAGCGTCGGATGGCTTGAGTTTGGCCTTGATTTATGGACTCAATGATTTGAAGCATCGTTCGTACATCACTTCCGATGAGGCACACAATCCATGTAGACCCTATCCATTGGGAAACCATCTAATTCTGCTTCAACTATCACCGGGGTGACAATCAACTCGTCTGGGAAGGGGGGGAGACAGATGTATTGTTTGTTCCAAGGCTCGGTACGGGGCCTTTTGGTCTGTTGGCTCCCTTCCTGCCTGACCATGTTCACCTCCTTGTCTCTTTTTCCGTCATCTTTCCTTCCCTTGATGTCCTTGATTAGGTGAGTCAGCTCACCGGACTTCACAGCCTCCTCTATCCTCTTTTTCAGCTGGTAGCAATCGTTAGTATGGTGCCCGGTATCATTTTGGAAGGCGCAATGTTTACTAGCATCCCTCTTCTTAGCTGGTTTGGACAAAGGTCTTGGAGGGCAGAAGGAGTACTTGACCTCCTCAGTTGAGAGTATCTCTTGACGTGTCTTAGTTAGGACGGTGAATATCTGCTTCTCTTTATCATGGTACCTCCCTGGCCTGGGAGACCTTCTTCGTTCCTCGTTCCTTCGGGATTCAAATGACCTGCCAGATCGTCTTTCATTATAAGGCTGGAAACCAGGTCTTCGAGAGCTGGTCGGGCTGTCTCTCCAGCTTCCCCTATCCCGTTTCTTGGAGTCTTGCTTAGTGAGAGCTTCCTCCCCCCTGAGGTAGGCTTCTGCTCTTTCAAAGGCTTCTTCCATGGTTTGAGGAACATCTTTATGAAATCTCCTTAAAAGTTTATTGGGCCGAATGGCACCCATGAATCCTGACGCTCTAATTTTCTCGGTGGCTCCACTGTATTGCAAACCTTCCCTTTTGTATCTTTCGATGAAAGTTCGAAGATCCTCATGTCCCCCCTGCTGGATCTGGTGCAATATTGCAGCATCTTTGGTACATTTTCTCAGGGGGTTGAAGTTTGACGTGAAACTTCTCCTCAGGTCATCGAAAGACGTAATGCTCCGAGGAGGGAGGCCGCGGAACCATAAGCGAGCTGGTCTTACTAGAGTTTGCATGAACATGTGGCAGCACTCAGCATTGTTCCATTTTTCTACAGTTGCTGCTCCAGAGAAAACATTCAGGTGGTCATCTGGGTCTTCAGTTCCATCGTACGTTTTTACATTAGCCGGCATTTTGATCTTGTTAGGAAAGTCAAAATGGGCTATGTGTTCGGCAAAACATTCAAGGGATTTGGGACGATAAGGCTCCGAAAAGGGTAGCTTCTACTCTTGGCTCTGTCACCTGGGGGATGACAGGAGGTTAGGAGGTTCCCGGACCTAGGCTCTTAGGAAGAGATGTTCCTGTTACCTGGTTTAGGGGAGGTGGAACCTGCCATGGGTGGCCTCCTGGCCAGCCTGGGAAGTACGGCGGCATGTAAGGTGAGTACTGTGTTTGCAGATAGTTTGGGTACACCGTTCCCGCAGAGAAGACAGGTCCTCCAGCAGGACAACTGACTCCCATTAGGGAAGTGGCTACCGCACTTCTGGCCAAGGGTAAACATCTCAAAGCTTCCCCAAAGGAGAGGGGTGTTGAAGCAGCTGGGATAGCCTGCGTAGCTTCCAACAGCTGTTCTACCGTATATTCTTGGGCCCCGGGGGTGAGCACAAAATGGCTAGGGCCTGCACCGGAAAGGATTCCTCCCTGATCGTTCAGGTAAGGGTGAGGATTTGTGTTAAGGCGTCTGGTGACCGGCGAGGTAGTAGTTCCGACTACTGGGGGTCCAGGTGAGAGGGTAACAGTTGTTCTTCGTCGTAAGACAACCTGACCGCCGAGGTAGTAGTTCCGACTACTGGTAAAGATTGACTCTCTATATACTCCCTGCACTGAGACTTAGCCCATTTGGTATGTTTTCAGCTTTTACTATTCCCTAGGTCATACATGGAGCTGTGTGATGGTTTTTGTCTTGACCATAGTAAGAAGCCAAAATACCTTTTTATGTTTCCAATGAAGTTACTGTTTGCTTTCTGCTGTACAGTTACCATATGGCAGCTATGCTGCCTTATTTCAGCTCCATTAAGTCAGGCAAGCCCTAACACTTTACGTTACTTTATTTTTTGACAAGGGACTAGACGTGGTCGTTTTAGGACCTACGTCATCAGCCCCCCAGTCATAAGCATTTGTAAAGAAGTTATAAGTGTTTGTGACTTGTAAATTATCTGGCTCCTTGGTGGCAATGTTAGCCATGATTGCTTTGGTATCGAGGAGCGTATAAAATTCCAGGCTCCCCCTAGGAGCATGGTGCTTATTATTTGTCCTCACCGATTTAATGCAAGTGTCCGACCTTTTGCTTCTAATTATGACCCCTTTTTAAACAATATAAATGGTCATAATTGTTTTCTCGGGAGCAGCTTCATGTCCAATCAGCTGCTGCAGACTACCCTTGATTTGATGGGTGCCTAGGCTGACATCATGCAAGTGGGACAGCTATGAGGCGGTTACTTACTTGGTAACTGTCCTTAGCCATTAATTCAAAATTTAATTCTCATCCCTTCAGCAACATCAACCTACCTAACTATTACACTTTGTTTCTCCTTCAAAGTTCCTACATAACTTATTTTCCTTCTACCTGGTTTTGCAAAACCTAAAATCCTTTTTGTGCCACAACATTTATGTTCCGAACAAACTGTATCTCTAATCTTCTATCACCTATTCCGTTTACACTCTGATCATTCTTATCTATTTCTCTTTTATGGCTTTTAACCATCTCTATTTCATCCATATAAGAGATGCGCCAAATTCTCATTTATTCATGTTTCTTCACTTGCAATTTAAAAAAAAAACACACACACAAAATGTATTTCCTTTTGATTCATCTACTTAATCAACTTCATCTTTCTTTACATCTTCAACTTCATCAACTTCTTCTCTTGCTCAAACAACGACGTCATCTACTTCTATACAATACAAGATTGGACTTATTCCAAGGTCGTCCATCTTGCGGGGCATATTAGAGAATCCAAATTCTCATTGTTATTAATTGTATACTTTGAATATGTAATTATGTATTTCCAAGTCAAAGTCCAAGTCCTAGTCATAGTCAAAGTCTAGTCAAAGAGTTTTATTACTATTAATGGTAGGCTAGATTATGTCTCTTTCTCATTGTATATATATATATAGTATATGAATTATGAATAAAATGTGGTTGATCATTTTATAATACCCGGTTCATCTCTCTCAATTTATTTATTAAGAATAAGAATTTATCCCTTTATTTTATTTTATTTTTAATATTTATGATTGGCTACATATATAAATGTTGGATTGTTATTTAAGTGGGTTATCATCCGCACTTCATCACAGGTTTGAACATAGATACAAATAAGAAAACACACGAACGTTATGATAAAAAAACATGGTGACGGAATATTTGAAAGTCACGTAAAAGTAAATTATTGTATACGAAACTTAAATTATTCAAACAAAATTTGCACCAATACGTATATAAAGATAAATAAACCGGTCACGCATTACTAAGTTTATGTGATGATGTTTGGTTTTATGGGAGTGTATGATAGAAGAATGGGTAGCCTTGTTTAGTTTTTTTGTTATTGCTATTGGATCTTCTCTATGAGTAGTCTTTTTTATTTTCTTTTCTAAACGATTTGTAAACTAATTTTTTCATACGATAATATATAAAAAAAATATTATACCAAATTAAATATCATAAAATGATCTTTAATATGGTGTAATGTTTTATAAATTTTTTTTTTTTTTTCGGTTAATCATGTTTTTCATTAAAAACTATCAGCCAATTACAAGTGATACGTAGGTAAACGGGCCACAAGTTGCGCCGCTACCCCTTTTTGTATTGCAAAACCTACTCTATTGAAAATAAAACTATGAGACAAACAAAAGAGGAAAAAAAACTAGTGAGAGTCTGAGACTCTTCCTCTATGTGAAGTCTTTATGTTTAGACTATTTGAATGTTTATTATTGTGATTTGGGTGAGTCAAAGTTTGTTTTGGTGATTTTCCCGGCTTTGAAACCCAATTTTCATTTTTTTAATTAATTATCTGAAACCAACCTAACATTTTGTCACCACAGTGAATGGTCTAAATAAATGCAATATAGTACAATATATGCTGCTTCATAATGTTGTAATCTGCTGCTGTAGTAACTTGTACTTTACTAAACTCATAAACACACTCATGACTCATGTCATGACCTCATGAGTCATGTTTTGTTTCTAAAGCCCAATGGGCAAAGGTTTTGTCGGCCCAAGCCCAAATTCCAACCCAGTTATGTAGTTGTAAGTTGTTTAATATATATTACCACATATGCACTTTTACATACATCAAATTCAAAAACAATATAAACAAGAAGTCACTTTGCTAGCCAAGCAGCCACGAACCACATTCAAGTTATATGTACAACAAAGGCGGTATCGATCCATACATGACATTGGATACATTATTGATTCGTACAAGAAAACCATCCTGAGTTACACAACCTTGACACTCATTTGAGCAAAGAATTTTGTTCCCCAAACGTTGCGAATTTTCAAACTTCACAACCATTGATAACTGGATCATGTATTGACGCGTTTTCTACATTTTTTCCATCTACCACAGGATGAAGGCAATGCACTTGATCCCCACACTGCATATTACACGGATTCATCACATACCCACATGTTAAATTCGGGTTACCTATGTTATGATTAATTGGCGGTTGCTTTTGGTAAGGAAAAGAACCGATTTCTCCTTCAATTCTCCCTCTAATATCCGCAAGCAAACACTTCAATCTAAGCACCTCAGCTTCTAACCCAGCCTGACTTTGAATCCTAGTCATTAACCGTTGATTCATCGCTCTCAATCTACCAACTTCCTCCTCTAAAGATGCAGTGCGCGCTTTCTTTTTCTCACGATACTTTCTTACAGCTTCACGATTACCCATAGGCCGTTGTTTCTTCCCTTTTTTATCTGATGACTCAGCAGTGTCATCATCAGCGCTCATAGCGGGCACAAGTTTTGTGTGCACGTGGTAACATGTGTGCGTGTGTGAGGAATCAGGGCCCGGAGGGTTACATATATGGGTATGGGTACATACATGCGAGTCCAATAACACATCTTCAAAGAAGCTATCAGTTATATCATTGCTTGAGATATCAGCCATATTCGGATCAGTAAACAACTCGTTGTTTGAGAATTCAAGTTCGCCGTCCTCCATTACCGAACTGAATAACACTGTTATGAGTTCAACATATTGTAACAAAGAATTAGATCATTGAACTATAATGCTACTTAAGCTTTAAACATTTAGCATATCATATAACACTCACCATAAAATGAAAGATTATAATTTATTTAACTTATATAGAATCTTGACATAAATTAGTCCATTTACAGTCTGGGTTTCATACACTCCGTGACATCAGCCTCCTATTAGTGTGTGATGTGGGCCGGGGTGTATGATTCCTAAACAAAGGGTATATGATTCCTAAATACCTTACAGATTATATTCTTCTTACTCGTTACTTTAAAATAAATATAATTTTTTCAGCATAGCTGTAAATTTCGAAAGCAAATAAATATTGTTCTTGGATAGAACAAGAAAATCACAAATTTCTAAAACAAATCCAATTGTGATCTCGAATCATACAAGTGTTATGCATTTTCCACACATCTGGATTTAATCGATCAAAAACTAACTAATTAAAAGAGTAAACTCACCAGTAAACAAACCTTAAAATATGGATAGTTGAGCGAGTCCTGAAAACCGAGGAAGTGAGTTTCGAGGAAAAAAGCGAAGAGGAAACTATAAGTTCAAGCACATTTGATCAAAGGATTGAAAGAACACTAACATTAGTAAGTAAACATATGTTGATCCTAGGTTTTTTTTAGTTGGGATCATGTTTGACCGATACAAAGCCTTGTGATGGCATTTTAAGATTATGTGCACATAATGAAATCACATGACCATCAAACGAATAAACAAATAAATATATAATGGTATCTAAGGTTAAGGTAAGGTATGTCATGTTGTCATTGTTGGGATAAAATGTCTAAATCCATCCAACGTGGCAAACAGATATTGGTTAAGAGTCGTTATAAGACGCTGTAACCAAGTCAAACTATTCAATGGTTTTTTTTTTGAACGGCGCTATTCAATGGTTAACAACAAATGACTTCATTGTGACACCCAATGGTTGGTCACCAATATATAAATGATAAATAACAAACGGCAAATGTAACCATTGCATTCTAGACGAATATGATTTCTTTTTTTCCTTTTTAACTTTCAAATTTCCTTTTTTATTAATTAAATTGTTATAACCAGCAAGTAATTTGGTTTGTCCACTTGAGTGTGCTAGCAACTATCTTATTTTTTTAAACCTTTCCCGCAATAGGTATGGAGACTTTTGCGTGTTTATTAGCTTATTTTAGTGTGTTTTGCGTTGGTTTGATTTAGGATTGTCACTATTCTCTTGTAAATATTTAAATTCTAGATATCGATTATTGTTTGCTACAAAGATTTAGGAAAAGTACAACGAAGTGTTACACTAACACTTTTACATTAATTACTTTTTTTTTTTTTTAATTTTTGCATACACCAATTACCAACCCTAAAACCCAAAGTCGAATTGTTCTATAATTGAATCAACAATAAAAGGTGAAAATAACCCTAAAGTTGGTGTTGTTCTATAATTTAATCACCAACAAAACAAAAAGTGAAAAATATGAAAGTAGAGATCGACAGCACACACAGAGAATTGGCGTCTTCCATAAGCTGAAACGCATTGACAAGAAAGGGACGAAAGAAAATCCAACGAATCTATCTATTTATATAAGTATATGCTGACGTGACGTGCAATGGAGACATCAACCTCCCCTTGAGAGTGCTATATGGCATCATAATTGAAAGATTTTAGTGTTTTTGAACTATTTCATTTTTTAATTAAAAAAAAAAAGATAAACATAAAACTCTAAATTAAATTAAGTTATTTTAGCAAAAAAAGAATTTAAAAATAAATTTAAAATTTTCCCTCTCATGTTTCCTCCCATAATTTTTAAACGTTTATGTCTTTTATATACGAGATTTTTTTTAAAAAAAAATTATACCAAATTAATGAGCGTTTTATTATCTTTCCAACGAGTACCATAGTCCTATATAAAAAACGGAGAAAAATCGACTATTTTTTGTGGGGTTTCGTTCATACAGGAAAAAAACACACAAAGTGTTCATGTTATTCATTAATCATGTTTTTTCTTTTAAACCAGGTTCTTATCTACGATGTTGAAAATCAGCCTAATCGCCATGTTATCATTGGAATTTTACTAGGTATACTTCATCAAGAGAAGTTAGGAGAAAGAATCGCGCAACACTGCAACACATGATGTCACCTTATAGCAAGGTTATTTTTTTATTTATTTAATTACAAGAGTAATAATTATTACTATTAGTATTAGTATTATTAGAATGGTTATATTTTTCAACCCCGGGACGCTCCCGGAAAGAATTGATAGTTGCTGACGTGGCGTTCAATGGTGGCCTCAACCATCTCTTGATTATGCCACGTGGCATAATGAGATGCAATGATTACAACTTCCAACTTAAGTGTTTGTTTAGTTGATTAGGTTAGGAATTATAAGAGCCATTAGAATGTGAGAAAGTAGAGAGATGTGATGAGTTTTTTAATAGTTGCAGCTTACATAAGTGATTATTTAGATGATTACTGATTAGGTTTTGGATTAGGGAATATGAGTTATTACTGATTAGAATACTATGAACATGCAATGATTGAGAGATTTTGTGGTTAGTTAACTTGAGCCATTTACAATAGGGCTGTTCAAAATCGGATAATCCAAAATTCGAATCCGAAAAATCCGAAAATCCAAATCCGAATTATCCGAAATTTTGGATAATCCGATTTTCGGATATCCGAAAATCGGATTATCCGAAATTTCGGATTCGGATTCGGATCCTGATTTTGAAAATTTTCGGATAATCGGATTATCCGAATCCGAATATTAAAAATGTATATATAAATATATAATATTATATACACTACATAACACAATACACAATCCTAAATCCTTAATCCTTCTAACTCTAAGTCCATACTCCTCTAATCCATAGCTGTTGCTCTTTCTTCTCTCCTTTATAACAGCCCCGTCCACCTCGTATCCGACCTCCACAGCCCCCTTCCATCAAAATAATAAGTTTTTTTTTATATATTTGTTGTTCAAATTTCGTTTATCTAACTTCGATTTTTGTTTTTTTAATAGGTTCATGTTTTAGGCATAAAAGAGAACGTTTTTTTTTATAGTTTTTTTTATTATTTTTTATTATTTTTTATTATTTTTTTAATTTTTTTTAAGTTTCGGATTATCCGTTGGATGATCCGAATCCGAATCCGAAATTTCGGATATCCGAAATTCGGATATCCGAAATTTCGGATTCGGATTCGGATCTCAATATTGACTATCCGAAATTTCGGATTATCCGAAATTCGGATATCCGAAATTCGGATTATTCGATTTTGAACACCCCTAATTTACAATAGGTTATCTGATAGGTTTTACAAAGAAAAACCTACAAAACTCCCAAGAAACATCAAGATAAAGGAGGGATCAAGCACAAAGCTTACTTCAAATATTTTTCATTCATGTCATACTCAAAACCCATATAGCCATTTATAGGCTTACTGGAAGTAATAAAGGAAAACATGGAAGGACCACTAAACCTACTAATCTAATTTAAACAACAAATAACATAACTAGGAAAATAGAAAATATAGTAGTTGCACTAATAAAGGAAAACATGGGGTAATGGGTAGCACTTGCACTAAAGAAGGAAGCATGGAGTAGTGTGCATGGGGACAAGGCACGTATCATTCCCTACCCCTTAAAGAATCCTTGTCCTCAAGGATGCAACTAGAACAAGCCTCGACTATGTACCACAGAGGGTGCCATTCGAGTCGGACAACAACATATAGGGTGATCTTCGTGGGCCACCATGGTGGTCGCCATTCGACTCGTCCGACGGCATTTGGTGCGGTCTCTACTACGCGCCATGGTGGGCGCCACTCGCGTCGACTTGTTGCACGATGAACTCCGAATCCCATCTTTGATACCGTATCTTTAAGGTTTGAAGCAACAGTAGTGAAGCATATGTAAAAGTAAATATTATCACTTGTTTTAAACACACTCTTTTTCTCAAAGGACAAACAATGCTCCAAGCTTGGTGATATCCCAATAAATTCAAAAGCTTTGATATTAATGGGTGGTTTTGGATCTTTAACTGAATTTGTTTTGGTCTCTTTTAACGAAACACACCAAGGCGGCTGCCATTCACAGCTTCCAGTGGCGTTTGGTTCTGTCTTGATTGGGCTCCTCGATGGTCTCCATGGCGGTCGCCATTCGCGTCGCTCGCCTTTAGTCTCGTCTGTATTGTTTGATATCTCGTTCCATTTATGTCCAAGAGCAAATGAATATGATAGAAAGTCCCATAATAAGACATCCCTTGATTGGTTAGCATTAGAATGTATGCCTCGTTTCCTGTGGATTTTGGGATGGATGGACTGAGACTTTGCTAATGGTAGGAGGGACAGTTCTGATGTTATTGTCGCTGCAGATTGTGGATTTGACGGGGTTGCGGGATAGATTTGTGGTGGAGGTGAAGGTTGCACAAACTGTTTCGGAGACTTGGTAGATTTTGATGGCGGGTGTGCAAACAGTTCCGTGGTATAAACGAGTGGTAGAGTTTGTGGTGGTGTGGCAACAACGGTTGACGGTGTGAGTGAAGGAGGTGACGGAACAGGTTGTGGTTCATTGTGAAATTTGTCGGAAATAGAGGTGACAATGGTAGCTTGTCGATCGAATAAGATGTGAAGGGTGCGGGTTTGTTCGATTAAGGTTTGGAGGTAGGTTTCTTGTTGGGCAATAAGTTGCCGGAGAAGATCGTGGATTATAGGGTCATCGAGTTCTTCCAAAGCCATGAAGGCTAAGGCTCAATGAAAGCACCAATTGATAGGTTTTACAAAGAAAAACCTACAAAACTCCCAAGAAACATCAAGATAAAGGAGGGATCAAGCACAAAGCTTACTTCAAATATTTTTCATTCATGTCATACTCAAAACCCATATAGCCATTTATAGGCTTACTGGAAGTAATAAAGGAAAACATGGAAGGACCACTAAACCTACTAATCTAATTTAAACAACAAATAACATAACTAAGAAAATAGAAAATATAGCAGTTGCACTAATAAAGGAAAACATGGGGTAATGGGTAGCACTTGCACTAAAGAAGGAAGCATGGAGTAGTGTGCATGGGGACAAGGCACGTATCATTATCACGTAAAATTAGAATTTTCAACCCCGAGACCCTCTCGGAGTAATCAGCTAGTTGAGTTAATATACAAACATACCTGTTAAAATATGATGAGGAAAAGCGTTTGGATCTTGGAGGATTTAATTAGGGGTTTGTATTCTAATTAAATGGGTCAGAAAATGTACACAAATCCACAAATTAGTGACCGAGAATAAGTTAAGTGAAATAAGAAAACGGGTTGAAGAGAAGTTTGAGAGTAAAAAAATAAAAATCTTTGACTAGCATTCCCCACCTATACAAACCTACAGCCGCCGCCCCAATACAACCGCACAACTCACACCTACGGTACCAGTTGTCTCCGCCACCCCTCCTCATAACAGGCCTGTTAATCTCTATCAATATCCTAAACTACGTTTCCCTACAATCCCCCTGCCTGTACAACCTTCTCTAACATCGAACCACCACCTTTGCTATTGCCAACCAATCTCCTTAAGTGGCGGAATGCAATGGCAGAGGAATATGCGGCCCTTAATCGAAATGCAGCATATTCTCTTGTTCCACATGTTCCTAATGCGAACGTGGTTGCCTGTAAATGGGTATACAAACTTATGCAGGGTCAAACTGGTACCATTACTAGTTCTGTGTAGGATTGATGAAAAACATGATACTTCATTGTAGTTGAGAGTGACGCTCATCCCCTTAGGGTGTGTGTAGTGGCAAACGTTATGGGCGTTTTAGCCACCCATAGCGCCGGGAACACCGCCCCCAGGCGCTATGGTGGCGTTTTGGTGGTTTCCAGCCTTGCTCATAACGAGCGTTGTGCATTGATTGTGGTGCATTGACCGTTGAACGGTCCGAACATTAAATAAAAAAAAAATTCTGCTTTATTTTTTTATCTATATATACTTCTTCATCGTATGAGTATATACAAGAAACCCTTCTTAGATAGTAAACCTTAGAAACCCAACATGTGGCTACAATCAAGCCACATCATCACAAGAAAATAATGATTTTATATTGTGACCAAGGGTATTATTGTAATCTAACCCTCATGTCAACATCAACCTCAAACCCACTTTTTCTTTCTCTGGAAACAAGTATATACATAACCTACCCTCCCATTCCCCAATAAAAATTCAAATCCACAATAATACTTTATATAGATATATTATTCTTTTCTCTTTCTTCCTCTCAATTCTTACCCAAAACCATAAACATTTCTTTTACAGAGAGATTCAAAGACTCCATGGATCCTATCTAGTGATCCAAAGCATTTAATTCGTCATCTATGGTGATTGTAGTTTTATATTGAATTTTATTGCTGAAGTCAACCAACTTTATTCAGGTATGTTTTCAGAAATTTAATCTTTTTTACTCGAATTAGTTTCTTGAATAACAATCGATTATTTTATTTTATAAATTTTATATACCCAATCTAAGATACAGTTTGTTTTCGATTTTGTTTTTTTGTATGAAATATCAATTTTTTCTTAGTAGTTTCTTGTAGTTAATTTTTTTTAATTGATTTTAATGATTACGTTTGATTATTAATATTTAGATAATGCATAAAGGTGGATCTTTTCAGTTCTCAACTCCAATGAGACGAACAGGTAAAGAAATAATTGATCAAAATCTGTTAAAGTCCGTTTTTGTTGTTTTAACAGAATGAATCGAGTAAAAATATTATAAATAACTATTTTTTTTCTTGGGATATTCTTTTTTCCTTTCTTTTGTTATTTTTTTAATATTTCTGTGTGTGATGATATAGGTGGGAATCGTGATGCTTTATTGGATATATCATTAAAAAAAAGAGAGGTTGAGAAGATTAGGTTCTGTTGGTGTACTTTGGTGGTTTATGTCCCTGTTTTTTCTTCCTTTTTTGAGTTTTTTAATGCTTATGTATGTGAACGAACGAGGAAACGGAAGATAATATGGTTATGGGGTTACTAAATTTATTTTGTTAAAGTGGTCAATAGTTTGTAATGATACTTTGCAATAACGTGTGTTAATAGTTTGTGTGCTTTATTTCTTAGTAAACTTATGAAGTGAAAACTATAGGGGTCAGCAAAAAAAAAGCTGACAAAATTAACACAAGTTTATTTGTAATGATACTTTGTAATGATACTCCTGTTAGTATGTTAGATGATGAGTTGGTCACATTTATCCCCAATTAACACATGTTCACATTTGGGCCCCGACTAACACGTGTTACTCCTGTTAGTATGTTAGATGATGAGTTGGTCACACCGGTTAATATCTCATCTACTGTTTTGCAGTTGATAACGAAGACCCCTTACTGGTTAACATACGAAGTCGAAGGAAGCCGGGAAAAATATGTAGAAAAACTTTTTAATAACATTTTCTTTTTTGTACTAAATGTATAGAGTTACTAGATTTATGTTGTTAAAGTGGTCAATAGTTTGTAATGATACTTTGTAATAACGTGTGTTAATAGTTTGTGTGCTTTATTTCTCAGTAAACTTATGAAGTGAAAACTATAGGGTTAAGCAAGACAAAAAAAGGCTAACAAAATAAACACAAGTTTAACATATGTTACCAAATAACACATGTTAACCTCTTATGCAATATTAACACATGTTAACCCTCCATGCAGTTCATTTGAATGTCATGGGTAGGTTTTTGTGTGGGTCAATAGTTTGTAATGATGCTTTGTAATAACGTGTGTTAGTAGTTTGTATATTTTATTTCTCAGTAAACTTATGAAGTAAAAACTATAGTGGTAAGCAAGACAAAAAAAGGACTGACATTAAATACAAGTTTAATAAATGTTACCAAATAACACATGTTAACCTCTCATGCAACATTAACACATGTTACCCTTACATGCAGTTCATATAGTTTGTAATGATACTTTGTAATAACATGTGTTACCAAACAACATGTGTTAACCTCTTATGACACGTCTTAATAATGTGTGTTAATAGTTTGTATGCTATGTTTACTTATTTCTTTGTAAACTTATAAAGTGAAAACAGGAGTGGTAAGAAAGACAAAAAGGTTGGCAAATGATACAGGTTTAACATATGTTACTACACCACTCATACTAACAAATGTTAGATCTTCTCATGGGTATATAGGGGCAACAGGTTTAACATTATCAGATTAGATAACACATGTTAGCCCTTTATTACCAACTAACACATGTTACCCTTCTTTTTTTGCTAGTGTTGACATTCTTGTTTGAAACATGTGTCACAAAAAAGTGACCTTTATTGGGTCCTTTTTGAATCTTTTTCTTTTTTTTACCGTCCTACTACGCACGTTGATTTGGCCAAATAACACATGTTACTCTCTTATGCAACATTGACACATGTTAACCTATATGCACGTTGATTTTACCGTCATGTTAGGCATGTTGATTTGTCCAAATAACACATGTTACCCTTCGAGGTAGTTCATTTGAATGTCCTGGATAGGTTTTTCTCTTGATTCATCTTGACTTTGCTACCAAGCACGTAGACTTGGTCAGATAACAAATGTTTGGAGCACAATTATAATAGTTAGAAAAAAAAATTAACTCTATAATTATATAACCCCCAAATGTTTTTTTTCTGTCAATAAAAGCAACAACTAACTAAAAAATAATAATGTCTAAGCTAGTCATGGTTTCAACTAACATGTCAAGTTATTTGCACTATTAAATTGGAATTTGAAAAATCTAAAAATTCATTTTCGTAAATATTCATACATATTTGCTGGTAATTAATTTTGCAATACATGTTACCAAATTAGTATCCTTAATTTTGGAAACAGAACGGTTTATTAGAAAGCAATATTTAATTGGTGAGCTAATTAATAACATTTAAGGATGAAGGAAAAAAAAACCATTCGAAAGCTGTAATTATCGTTTTCTTTGAAGCTACCACCATGGCTCAGTTTCCTCACACGTAACCGCCAAAACTTAAATTGAGTTATGATAGTCTTTGAAACCGTTACAACCGACCATTAAAAACCGACATATGATATTTTCTCTACTGTTGTGAATTGGTACTCATCATGAATCTCGGCTGATTGCGACATCCACCGCCGATGAAGGTTCTGCTACTACTGCTCGTTCAGGGAAATCGGAATCAGGGGCATAGGGCGAGTGGACGACGACCTTGGAGAGGGGCGGCCAAATGGTGATTCTGCAAACTGGAGCAAAAGTGGAAGAAATGGTGTTTTTGCAAACTTTTCTATCGATCCTTAACTATGCCCTGACAACTTGATATTGGAAATGACGTCACGTTTTCTGGCCGACACTCGTTGGAAACTAAGACTTGGGTCTGGTTCGGTTGCTCATGGACTTGAGGAGAGTGGGAGAAGATGAAGAATGGGTTGAATGGAGTTGGGGAAGATAGAGAGGAGAGATGAGAGAGGAGAGAGGGGAAAGGGATGATGGTGTTGGGATCTGACAAGAAAGAGAAAAAAGAAAGGAGTTAGATTTCCTATTATACCCTTAGATGTACTTTTTATGTCCCTTTTTACTTTTAATCAACTATTTTATTAAATCAAAAATCAACTTTTAATATAGGCCATTGATCAACCTAAATGAATGGATGTGATGGAGTTTTCAAGGTTTACCATCTAAGGATGGGTTTCCATATTATCCTTACCCCTTCTTCATCTACATAAACACACACATATACAATCTAAAACACACACACTTTACAATCTAAACACTCAAAGTTAGATCAAGCCAAAACACACACTTTAGAGATGAATCCTTTCGGTCGAGGTTTCGGGTTTGGTTCCCAAACCAGTGGCGACAACACCCGACCTATAGCTCCGGGTTCAGGTTCAAACCCGCAAAGTTTCACGAACCTGTTAAACCAACCGTATACTTGGGACCCGAACATGTATAACGTTAACATGGGAGGGAGTTTTGGGAGGCCCATGGGAGGTGGGTTTGGCCAAACACAAGTGTATGGGACATCCTAAATGTTCGGCTCTTCAAATGCTTGGCAAGAGTCGGTTCCGGAGACACAAGACCCGGTCGAAGAGGAAGAGCCCGTGCGAGGCAAGGCAACCGGCCGACGGCACACAAGAAAAGAGACGGGCGGTCGTGCAAAAAAAAACGTTATACCATGGACCGACCACGAGTTGTACTCGTTAACCCGAGCGTGGGTTGACGTGTCGGAGGATCCTGAAGTCGGTAAGATATATATTTTTTTGGTTATGTTATATTTTATTACATATAGTTTTTTAAACGGGTACTTATTTATATTATTGGTTTGTTTTTTCAGCCAACTACCAATCCAAAGGTGATTTTTGGAAAAGAGTACGGGCAATATTTTTTGATCTGTCTCGTAAAGGAGAGGGCTACCGGGAGAACGATTCGATATCGGGCAAGTGGACCGATATCAACCAAAAATGCACAAACTTTCAAGGCATTTATCAACGCACCCGGTACGGGTGGAAAAGTGGGCAAAGTGACGAGGGTATTTTTCTGGCGGCTTTGGAAAAATACAATCAGACATACGGGAATTTCCCGTACGTGAAATGTTGGCGCGTGCTGAAAGACTGCACCAAATGGCACACCGTCCGCCCAAAGGTTGGAACTTCTTCATCTAGGGCCAAAAATACGAGGCCTTCAAAAAAGTCGAGGACCTCTGACTCGGTTGATCCCGAAACGCCTACGTCTGACGCGCGTTATGTCGACCTCAACTCACCAGAAGAAAATCCCTATTTTGCAGGGGAGGAGGGGGCGGAGGAGCTACCTCGTCCCGCCGGTCAACGGGCTGCTCGAGCCGCACGGACGGAGTCTTCGTCGGGGGTGAACCAGTTAATCCCGGCATTTGCTGAAATGAACCAGCGGCTCCAAGACTTACGCGACATCGGGGCTCAGCGTATCCAAGAAAACCGAGAGGTGGTTGACATCATGAGGGCACGACAGTTTGAACGCGACTTTGCTTTTTACACGGCAAATCACGACCACCTAGAGGGCAAAGCGTTGGAAATGTGTTTGAAACAAAAGAAAAAAATAGAGGAAAAATATAACCTTTGATTATTTTTATCTTTTATTTAGGTTTGTAATTTTTTTTAGTATTTGTATTTTTTTGTTTTAGTATTAGTAATTTTTTATTTTAGTATTTGTAATTTTTTTATATTTAATGAAATATTATTAAGTATTTAATATTCTTATTTAAATAAAAACAATAAAAAGCAATGATTACCCAATCATTTATAACCCCCTCATAACCCCCCTTCCCACTACACCCTCTTTTTTCATAACCCCCACATAACCCCCCTTCTATTACTTTTTAATATTTTAATACCATAACCCCCACCACTACACACACTCTTAGTAAAGGGAGAGAACAACCCTCCCAGGCCAGATTAATTTTTTTTTTTTTTTTTGAAAATTAACTTTCATTAACACCAACCGGAACCGGCAACTATCTCCAAGACGGAGAAAGAAGCCGAAAACCGAAAGAACATCGTACAACCATTCACGTTTCATCAAACATACACCAACGACTCCAATCCACAACCCCACCTTTAAACCTATATTTGTACCATAGAAACCCCAAGGACTTGATATCCGCAACCATTTCCACTACATTAGGATCTTTACTATTAAACACTTTGTCGTTCCTAGCTCTCCAAAGTCTTCAACAAGTAATTATAATAATGCCATGGAGAATCGTTTTCTTGACACCCGAAACACCACTATGCTCATGCAAATGCACCAAATTGTTAACATGAAAAACGAACGGTCTAGGAATCTTGCACCAAGTAGAGATCTCGTTCCAAACCCCCCATCGCTATAAAAAACCTGTAAGAACATGCTCAATAGATTCATCATACGCGCCGCACCAAACACAAAAAAGATTGTGTAACAACAGTCAACGTAACAGGTCAACGTCCGTACATGTTTCAGATATGACTTCATTATATGTGCATATTTAGACAATTTGCCTACATTATACCCCCCCCCTCAGGTTAGTAGAGCATGAGTTAAACAGAAAAACTCAAAACAATGCACTTGTTTAGTCATACAACACCCGGACACACCATCAAAACAAGCATTACAAGAGGTTATGCCCTCTAACACATGCTAATGCACCCTTAACACACGATTGTGAACACAAAGATCATCATGGGGAATCATTTAACAAACCCATGACACATGTGAAACAAAATACAAGTTAATATCATCATCAAGAGGCATAGAATTTAACCACCTCTTACTCTAATGAGACCGGATGATATTCCTATATCAAAGGTGTACTAGAGGCTATACAACGAACAATCACAACACTATAAACACGAATAAGCCAATTTATTCAACATAACATGTTAATTATTGGATCATAGCCAAGCTTAATGTCTTAAAGACTATGCAAGCTATGCCCACATGTGTATATACACACATATACACGACATTACATATATACACACACGCATGCCCACACATACATGGATATAGATTAGTTATTACCTCACTCCAACTACCTAGGACTCCTACCTTTCTTTATCAAGATTGGGACAAACATTCTCCTACTTTGCATAGTATGCGGCTGAAAAGGAGTTGACAAGAGAACTCATGAGGACAAGGACAACACATAGAAGCTTCTAACTATCACCCTAGGCATTTGTCCTCTTTCTTTTGTCTTGAGTCGATCACATGGAAGAAAGAAGGAGACATAATTGGTTAGCTAAGTTTCACCATTATAGTAATAGTATAAAGCTTCCACAACCCACCTCTTAAGTCAACCATACCCATTCCTATCCTCTTACACCTCACAACCACAAGACAAGAAGAGAACAATCCAAAGGTTTCATAGAAATAGAGATAAAACAAGGAATTATACTCCATTCCCAAGACTTAGAAGCTTACCCCTTTGAGAGGGATTAGGATCGGCCGAATAGAAGCATGTGCACAAGCCATTGATTAGTTGTCATCTTACATAGTATTAGGATAAAAAAAAAGCCTTAATCCTTTCTTTGATGAGTCAACCTATCCTCTTTGGTCCATATCTATCCAAAATCGGACAAGATCAAGTGATAACAACCATACTTAAGATCCTATCTAGCATATATGCATGATTAGTCACCTAGGCAATTACAAACTCCAAGAAGCGAATCCATACCCCTTTGGGATAGATCACAAATCGGCTATAGCTAGGAGAGTGAGACAAGAGATCCATTGTGTTGTCAAACCTTATCATTCTTTGGTGTATACTAGGCTTTAATCGATCCATTAGCTAGAGCATACACTACCATCTTTGTTCTTGTCCATACATGAGCCAATCCCTTATAAATAGAGGCCATATCTCATTCTCATTTGCCACACCAACACATTCTTTCACTCTCTCAAACTTTCGGGTATTACTCTTAGAAGTCTAAGCATTGCAAGAAGCTTGGGGGAGTCTTGGAGACTATCCAACCTTCGATGCATCTCTAGGTAAGATTACTATACCTTGAGCTACATTCTAGTTTAGTTTACCCTCTTTAATTGATCCTAGTTGCCTTAGACACATGAACACATACACATTGTCTTAATACTAGTATTTGTTCATATAATCTTATCTTAACATCACTATAATTGGTCTTGCTATAATCACGAGTAGTCAAAACACGCTTTTGAAACCATGCACGACTTGGATCACCATGAAATGAATCGGATTTCATAAGTGCAAGCTCACTTGGCTTAAGCTTCAAGCTAAGGCTAACCACATGGTGATCAAGACTTAAAATGATGCAAAACTCACAAATATATCATGTAAAGGCTCGAATGAGCTTGGAAACGGCTAAATTGATTCATTAACCAATCGGAAATATCTTCTATACAATTGTAACACCCCAACCGATGGCGGAATCATCGAGGTGTCACGTAGTGACGATTGTTAAAAGCAAACACTAAAATCCAATGCTATGGAACTAAGATCAAACTGCACCTGAAACATGTACAAAATAGGTTTTGTCAACATAAGAAATGTTGGTGAGCATTCCTAGTTTTAATACATATAGTAAGTTGGAATATGTTATACAATTCAAGTGCAAAGCTACAGTGCATTTATGTAAACTATGTATCATACAAATGAGCGAAATCAATCCTGTGACTGTATAAATGTAATAGAATGAACGGCGGTGTACTTATCCAATAAATGGATAATAACTTAACAATGACCATGGATTCTCCGATGAAAAAGGGGGAGAATCACCTAGGTGGGTTGTCAATCCAATAGCGCTATCCAATGTTAAGGTCGGCTTGTACAATGTTAATGATTTCACTAAGTACAAATGTATTCTACATGTAATGTTTAAGCATAAAACACGTTTGTAAGCAAATGCACATAGTACTAGAATTGCATTGTAAAGATGTGAACTTGTATGTGTAATTTGTATAAGTGTACATGTAACACCCCAAAAGGGAATAAAAGCAAAAAGGGGATAGGAAATACTCACTTTCACCAAATGACTAGATGACTAAGCGAGCGTGAAAATGCGAGCAATCCAAAGATTCAACAACGAAACTAGTCCAATTTAGAAGAAAAGAAACCGAATAGGAAAAATATCAAGCTTCCAATTCGCCAATTACAAGAGCTTATAATCAAAGCTTCAAAATGTAGAAGTAATATACTCTAGAAGAAAGGTATGAGGGAGAGTTTAATCTAATTGAAACAATCGATTTAGAGGTGCAAAGTGTAATGAGTCATAGGTGGGTTTTTATATTAGTTTTGGATTCAATTAGGCTTTAAAATTGGTCAACACAATAAAGTAAGGTTTTAAGATAAATTGACTATTTGACTAGGACTTTGACTAAGACTTTGACTAGGATTTTGACTGAGACTTTGACTAGGACTTTGACTAGGATTTTGACTAAGACTTTGACTATTTGACTGTCTCAGCGAACCGCGAGGGCTAAAAATAATTTTTCTAATTTAATCAATTTTAAGTTCTAGACTTGTTTCCTTCTGTTTCTAAGTTGTTTTAGGACCGAAAATTAAGGGCTTTGAGTATCAAGGTCTGAAACATACGTGCTCGGGTGTAGATGTGAGTATAAAACGTGCATACTTTTACTTATAAAAATTATAAGTTTTATTAAATTGTGAATTTTGGTCCTATTAAAATACGAGGGTTAAAAATGAAAATTTTGAAATAGTTGAGGAACCAATTATGCACATTTATGAAAAGTGAAGGGTGCAGGTTGTCACAATCTCCCCTACTTTAGAAAATTTTGTCCCGAAATTACTTTCAAGTGAAGGTTTCCATGAAACAAAAGACATTTGTAAAATGGCAAGTAGATTTTAAGAAATGCATCAGCCATGATTTGACAAAGTTTGAAGTAGTTGTTTAATACCCAAAATAAGAGTTTGAATATCCTTAAAGTTTGACCCAAGGTTAGAGAATTAAGAGTTTATAATGAGCAAGGTTTGGGAAAAGTATGTAACTGGTGAGGGCAGGGCAGTGTTATAGTAGCTTCCCTTACTTTAGAGAAGTCTCTGACCGAACTTTATTAAGGACGTGCAACAGGATTTCGACTAACAGAGAGTGTAAGAGTATACAAAGTTTGTGTTTTCTGTGTGGATGGTCCAGAGAAAGACTCTAGGAAGTCGAATTGAAGCTCGTGTAAGAACATTTTTATCGAAAATGCTAGCTATTAGTCAACAATCTAATAAAGAGATAGTAATGGGTAGGTTCTTGGTCAAACTCCTAGTCCGCTCCCGCAGTATCGCTCGTGCTTATATATAGGGTGTACCGCAGCTAACCCACCACACTACTGATACTTTGGACTCGTACTGATTGTCTACCAATAGCCTAAGTAGAATCACACACCACCCCCATGTACCTGTAAATCCATGATTGCGTTTCGGACCATAATCATCGATTTACCTTACACTAGGGTGCTATCCTTTTCCATAACACTAACATAAGTAATACAAGAAACAATGCGTGCAACCAAAATGTGTTAAGTAGTAGATACTGCTCAAGTATAAGATGCGGTTAGAAGTTCTTCCCCTTTCAGGTTCACCCTTTAACCATAATGAGATTAATGTGTAAGTATAAGACATGATTAGGGGTTCTTCACCTTTCGGGTTCACCCTTAACCGGTAAATTTCTGTTCACATCATTGGGCTCTAAACAACCATATTGATAAACTCTAAGGATTACACCGTTCCCCTTGGGTTAGAGGAATACTCTGAACCGAGTCGTACATGGGAACTGGCTTAGATCTCATACGAGCTATCAATTAGTATGTTTGTTGGCCATGATGATGAATAAAATGATGTAAAGTATAACAGGGTTTTGCTCACAACAAAAAAAAATATGCATACCAAATATGCGTTCATGTAAGTATATAAGTATAGCATAAAATTTCGATTGAAAGAATAGCATAACATAAATCGAGTAAATCGCACAATTTGCACAAAATGAGAGTAAACGAGTTAAATTAATGTTCAAAACTAGTGTTGTAAGAATAACTACTAATAACTAGTGCGAGAATAGTTGCGAATAACGCGTGAAAATAACTACCAACAAAAGAATAATACAAAAATAATAAGATAATGTACAAACGTAACTATAACTAGAATGGTGTAAAAAATAATGAAATTTACTGTATATGAAAGTGCGCAGAACAGACGTATAGTCTACTGGTATGAGGATAACTTTTTGGAAACCGAAGAATGTTTTAAGTTCAAAACAGGTTCACTTGAAAAGATTTTGTAGGTACACATTTTCATGTGTTTACGAGAAGTCGAGTTTGAAAAGTGTTATAAGGTATATTATTAGTTGCAAATTCCTCCCGAAAACATATATTGGATACGTTATATGAAAACATGCAGATTTACATTTGATTTGTAAAATATGCAATGCAAGTTTATAAAATGCAAGATGAAACCATTTCATGAAGTGTGTGTAAATCTAATGTGTTTCGAAAGACCAAGATTTAAAATGATGTGAAGGTTGTGAATGATCCCAGATGCCTTGACGAATTTTGGAAAATAAAATTTTCTGTATTTTAACATTTCTTTAACTTGTGGGTTGAAAAGTCGGAAATTTTTAATTGTTATGAAATGTTGAGAAAATCGAAGTGTTACCCGTTAAGACTGGGTAAATTTGAAACCGTTTAAATTTTCAAACTTTTATACATTGAAAGATCATTTATTTGCAGGATCGTTAAGGCATCTCTTTGGGCTCATAGCGGGGTATTTGTTTCAAGGCACAAGGTGTATGAAAAGTGTGTTCTAATTTGGCGAATAGGCTTTGTGAAAAGACTTAAAGAATAAGTTGTCAAATTAATCGTTTTAGAGAGTAGGGTACTAGTGTGTATCGTGTAGGTAGGAATGTATGTATGAGTTTAGTCTGAGTAAGAAGTTCTAACTAATGGTAGTTGGCTATGGCTTAGGAGACTGGGTGCAGCAATATTAGTATTAGGTGTATGAGGATATACAGTGACTTCGATCAAGTAAGTTTGTAAACATGAAGGTATAAAACAGGTTGAAATAATAAGTTTGGAAAAATCATGTCCATTTTTAACTGTATGATGCAACATTCCTAAAATCAAGATACGGTCGAAGTTAAACACAAAGTTTAAAACTTAAGTCATGGGTAAAAAATGTTTTAACAAAAAGAGTAATACCTTATAGTGTAAACGTCACAAGGCATGAGTGAAATAGTGTTAGCTTTAATTTGATAATATAACGAAAAAAAAAGTTTTAATAAGGAGGATAAGGAATCCAAAAGCGAATGACCAATGAATAATGGCATATGAAACATCAAGTGATTAAATTAAGTCCTCAAGTGATAAACAAACATAAATATCAATGATGTAAAACATTGAAATTGTTTCCATAGGAAACTTTGACTAACTCCAGTATTTGAAGTTTCCTATTGACTTGTGGGGGCGTTGCCTATAAGTGAATGCTCATCCCAAGAGTTCCTAGGTAGGTATACGGGTCCCGCGTCTGATTGGGATTTATACGAAATACCATGCCTAGACAGAAAACTTAGGATAAAGGCGCTCACCCTTCCAGATTGCACGTGCCCCATCACTTAGTGAATTTCAAAACTTTAGCGAGATTAAAAACGAGATGCAGAAATAGATCCTTGAGATGTGGATTTCACTCCTAACTCAAAGATGTATTTCAAAATTGAAAACAATTGCGGAATGAAACCAATCACTAAGTTAAGGATATCACTCCCAGCTTAGTGGCTAAGTTTCTTTTTTTTAAGGAGATACTCTTTGAGGTGTGGATGTCACTCCTATCCCAAAGATATATCCCAAATATAAGTAACATATAGAGGAGTGAAAACTAATCACCAAGGTATGGATGTCACTCCTAACTTGGTGATATCGTTTCGTTTGTGAAATACAAGTGTCTTCTTCTCCAAGCAAAATATCGAAAGAATAACAAGAAAGAATCATAGCGAAAATATCTTGGGAGAAAACATAAGAATAAAGAGAAATATACACGAGACGACTCGTGAATGTAAGCTTAGTTATATACTAGGCTAAAAGGCATTCTAATAACCTAATTCCCTATAACCACGGCTCTGATACCAATCTGTAACACCCCAACCGATGGCGGAATCATCGAGGTGTCACGTAGTGACGATTGTTCAAAAGCACATGGTACTAAAATGTAAATATATTATTGTCACACCACGCCTATGGCGGAAACACGTGGCGCGACGGTTCAAAAGTATTAAGCCAAGATTAATGCAAACCACAATAGTATTTAAACAAACGGGCATTTATTCAACGCCAATAATCATGTCAAATTATCCGTACATAATCATAAATTGTTTTTGAAATTAATAAGGAGGCTCCTCCCTTTATCCCTAAGTCCATGGAATAAAGAGATGAGACCCTTTTACGACATTCCCAACGCCCAACTTGGAGATACTCCCGACCCTGCTCGCCATGCTAACCTCCATCATTCAATTACCTGAAAGATATGTTTGAAAATCGTCAATATATAAATATTGGTGAGTTCACAGGTTTTGATTTAATAAAACTTTATTAAGTGGGAATAACCTTGTTATGACATTTATAGGAGTTGCAAAGTCCTACAATTTACTTGAGCCTATAACCAAACCAAGACAATTAATAATGCCCCCGCCCCAAGTCGTTTACTCGGTATTCCTACGACTTGATTTCAGAATACGTGCACCCCAGGCATACGCCGATGCGTAATCGACGCTATCGATTAGGGGTGGGCCTTGTCAGGCACCAATAGTACTATCCAAATATTCCTTTGGTTTCTCTTTCCTGAATTAATGATTATAGTGGGGAGGTCTCAACCCCGAGTGGCGATCTTTACTCAAGTATCCAACCCGTCATACAATCCCAACATATCTTTCCCCCGTAAAAACGTTAAATAGTTTAGAAATGGGGCCGTGAGACTCACCTGTAACTGTGCTCGGCTCAAAGAAGAAAATAGTAAAGTTTGTGATCCGGCACCTACAAATGTTCTAGGCGTATAAGTCACTACACCTATGGTGTATGTGCCTTGGCAAGTTGTACACCCAACTTCCCGACCACGTCTTTATCCCAATTCCCGTTTAATAGTTTCGTATCCTAGGTTCAATGGCGATGGATTACCCTTTCCTTACAAGTCATATATTATTCTTATTAATATTCTTTATGACTTGTACAATATTATACTCGACACGACTCTACCCAACGTATAATTATTTTCCCATTTAAATAATTATACTTAGGATCGTTTCGCTCGATATAATGTGATTTCTTATTATCCGACCCGACTCACTCTGCCACATATTTATTTTCCCATTTAAATAAATATGCTAAGTTCTTGTCGTTTGGTAACATATTCTTAACGCCCGACTAGACTCACCACACCATACATTTATTTTCCCATTTAAATAAATGTACTAGGATCTTGTCGGTATTCACACGTTCGTAGATATATTTCACCTACTCGTCTCGGTTTTCCTTCTCGCATATCTATTTTCCCATTTAAATAGATATACTAGAATTTCGTCGAGAACGAGCATATGTACATATACCATCGCGTGGATACTACTTGTTAAGTTCATGTGTCGTTTAGCGTTTTTAATTCGTTACGTTGTGTTTTTCCTTTCCCACGAATATTCTTTCTACACTTAGGAAAGTGTTTCGCACGTTTCACCCTTGCTATATATATTTTATTTCCTTAAAATATATATGTATATTTTTACCTTGACGTAATGGCATTTTTCTCATATGTCCGTTTACGTTAGTTCGTGTAACTAAGTTCGTTAGTTAGCGTTTTTCATATTTATTTCCATTGCGCGTCCTCATGGAAGTATTGTTCCTACTTCCGATTCCGAACGTTTATTTCTTGGAAAAATATACTTTGTATGTTTTAGCCCAACTTGTCCAACTTGTAACCCAAAAATGTTTCCGATACTTTTATATTCCCATTTATATAAAAGTATCCTATTTTTGTACAAGTCTTCCCAAGTCTTTATTTTATAAAATCTTATTTTATAAAATTCTTGCGTTACTCCTTTTATTTTTATAAAACTTCCATTTTATAAAAATACACTTTTTACACAAAATGCCCAAGTATGTTACTAGTATTTACCAAATCAACCTTGTAAAATTATTACTTACACTTTTGACACCAAACTTTCCATTGTTGTGTTTTTGGACTAATAGTTTCCAAAATATTTATTTTAGTCCCTCAACTTCCAAAGTTGCCATATTAGTCCTTTAACTTATACTTGTTGCATTTTTCACCCTAACTTCCAAAGTTAATATTTTTCTTCCATTTTAGTGGACTTTGAAGAACCATTTTCTTAATGCTTAGTTGTTTTTACTTCTTTTCACTTTTAATGATCTTCTAATCCATCCTAGATGTCATTAACATGTTTATTCCATAATTTCATCCAAAATACCCATTTTTCACTCATCCAAGTGAGTGGACTTTGAAGATGGGACTTTTTCACCTATGACTTTCTAACCCATTTTAATATCTTTTTGACATTAATATATCATTCTATGATGATTAAAATCATCTTCCATCTCATTCAAGTCCTTCTCATTAATCATACCCAAATCATCATTTTTCTCAAGTGTATGTGCATTTCATCATCTTTTCTTCAAATATTACATTTATTAATATAAATCCAAGATTCATCAATGTTATTATTATTCTTCCATTTTTATTCTAACAAAACCCATTAACTTTATAAAATCCATTTTATTACCCATTAATGTACAACTTGCTTTCATAGCACAAAACATGAACATTTAAGTAATAAAACAATGTAATACTTACTACTAGCTCAAGGCTAGGGAAGACAAAGATCTTGGATTTGGGTGAGGTTTAATGTGTTCTTCCAAGTGGGTTAAGCTCCAAACTCTTGAATACACAAAAGGGGTTTTGAATAATGATGATTTAGAGATGATTTAGAGGTATAAAAATTGAAAGAGAGATGTTAAAGGGGAGGTGCAAACTCACGGCCAACAAGAGGAAGAAGGGGAAGAATTTTTGTGATTTCTTCAAGTGTTCTTCAAGTGGTTATATTATCTTTCTCAATCTTCCAAAGATCATGTGTATCTTGCTTGGATTGGGTAGAGATCTTAGTGTAGGATTTTAGAAGATTATGGAAGATTATGAAAAAAAAAAATCTTAGGGATATTATTAGAGGGTGCTTGGGCCGAGTTTAGAGAGAGAGGGAGAGGTGGTGATTTGGTTAATCTTCTTGCCCAATACCTTTGCATGCAACCTTATGATTAATTTTAATTATTTGATATTAAGGAGGTGAAGAGTTAAAGTGGGATGATTAAAAGATTTTTCCCATTGGGTGGGCCATAGGCCGGCCCCCATGGGGTGTTTGGTGGGGTCCACTTTGCCAAATATTATCCCACATTATGTTTAAGTTAATCTCTTTCGGGTACCGTCCGGGTATTCTTGAGTTTTTAACCGTGTGTCACCCGAATATTAAAAATACCATTAATATTCCTTAAATTTTGCCCAGTTAAATTACTGATAATTTATTTTGGCTTTTGCCGGGTGAAATTTCGTGCTACACGCGTATCGGGTGCGGTACGCGCACTTTATTCGTTACCGGGAGATTTGTACAATAAGCTTTCACGTATG
Organism: Ambrosia x helenae; assembly: GCA_030844895.1. NCBI lineage: Eukaryota > Viridiplantae > Streptophyta > Magnoliopsida > Asterales > Asteraceae > Ambrosia > Ambrosia x helenae. Next base: position 38,395,206 of record CM061223.1, on the reverse strand, counting down.
GCTTTGGGTTTCCAAAACTCATTATATTTTGTGAAAATATTATTTATTTTATATTCCGGGTGTCCGGAGTTCGTTTCGCTTATTTAAGTTTTACCGGGTAATCGCCAGTGTCCATACCGGATAGTTTTGCTTGCGCATGATCCTATCATGCTTTGCTATTAAACTTATGCATTCCTATGCATTATTTGGGAACTTCTATCTTTCTAAGGCCTCAATTAAATATTCAGCACATAATTACGGTTAGTTACGTTAATTGCGTTTAATTAATTAGTACGGGATTACCTTAATTTTGCCGGTTGTTACAATTATTGAATAATTTAAATTGTATTACATTGATGAAATGGAAAAAAAATACAAAAGTCTGAACGAAACATGAAATTTGAAATAACTTATTAAAAGCAAGCACTAAAATCCAATGCTATGGAACTAAGATCAAATTGCACCTGAAACATGTACAAAATAGGTTTTGTCAACATAAGAAATGTTGGTGAGCATTCCTAGTTTTAATACATATAGTAAGTTGGAAAATGTTATACAATTCAAGTGCAAAGCTACAGTGCATTTATGTAAACTATGTATCATACAAATGAGCGAAATCAATCCTGTGACTGTATAAATGTACTAGAATGAACGGCGGTGTACTTATCCAATAAATGGATAATAACTTAACAATAACCATGGATTCTCCGATGAAAATGGGGGAGAATCACCTAGGTGGGTTGTCAATCCAATAGCGCTATCCAATGTTAAGGTCGGCTTGTACAATGTTAATGATTTCACTAAGTACAAATGTATTCTACATGTAATGTCTAAGCATAAAGCACGTTTGTAAGCAAATGCACATAGTACTAGAATTGCATTGTAAAGATGTGAACTTATATGTGTAATTTGTATAAGTGTACATGTAACACCCCAAAAGGGAATAAAAGCAAAAAGGGGATAGGAAATACTCACTTTCGCCAAATGACTAGATGACTAAGCGAGCGTGAAAATGCGAGCAATCCAAAGATTCATGATGTGCTAAAAGTGGTTTAGTAAAAACTAACTAAATTAACCTAAACTAGACACTCTAAGTTTTAAATTTATAACCTAAGACTCTCTAAACCTAAACCACACAACCGGCAAGTGTACCGGTCAGTGCAGTACAGCTAAAGTAAGTCCGAGTATCGAACCCACGAGACTCTAATGGAAAACGTAAACTAGACTCGACCACTTATCCTGAATATCTATTAAATTAATTTATTATTTTAAAGGGGGGTTTTACTGAAAAATAAATTGCAATAAAATAAAGAATAACTAAAATTACTAAACTGAACTAGAGACACGAACTTAGTTGAGCTGAATTCAGATGATGATGAGACACTACCTAGACCAGACTCCTAACTATGCCTGATAAGCTTCTATGGTTATGGAACTGAATTGGAACCGGGATCTTAAAATACTAAACATCAAGAATAAACTAGACACCCTCGACCCTTCTCAAGGGGAAACCCTAGAATATTTTTGTGCTGTTAAACTACCGGTTGGAGTACAAACCCTCACAGGTTATCTAACTCTTATGATCGAGTACCCGCTAGACAATCTATCTCACAGCGCGAAAGCCTCACTACACTAGGTGTAAGGGGTAATTATTGAAGCCTAGATCTAACTTGATATGCAGGAGTTGAAAGGGAAACTAGGCAGATCTTCTCACAAAGCCTCTAACCTAGCAATCTAACAACCTAGACATACCAACAAGTCCTCACCTCACAGCTATTGAACTTGGAAGAATACCTAAAATCTTCTAACCACCAAATATCACTCCTATGGTAAATTCACGACTATTGACCATAAACTAGTTGCTACACAAAGTCTGCAACCTAACTAGCACTCATACATGAAAGACATTCACAAAAGTGCAAGTGGAGTGAATAAGTGACAATAAGAAAATAATAAATACGCATATACACCAGATCTAGAGAAATCAAAATCTTTACTGAATCATAAATCCAAAACACGTTCCAAACACCATAGAAAAATCAAATCAAAACATAGTTATTTGTCTTGGCCTAGGTAGCTATTAAAAGTTTTAGCCACAAATCATCTTGAAAAGAAAAACAAAGCCAAATAAAATTTCAACAATCATTATATAGAACAAAGATAATAAAGGAACGAAAACACCGAATAATTGACACCCGAATAATCGCTGGCTTAAAACCTTTGATCTCTGGCCTGCCTCCTCTCTAATAATATTTGCTTCTGCGGCTCTCGTTGATTCCTCCTAATAGTCTTCTGCCGCTGTCCTTCAATAATAGATTCATATGTGTCTCTTCAATAAATAATTGTTCTACCCTCCAAATTCCTCTGCGCCGCCTTCCTCTCCAATTTATCTCTTCATGTGCACCGCCCCTTCGGCCCATTAATCCCTCATTCATGTTTTTCTTCGATGTGTTCCCCTTCAATTTGGAATTGGGCCTTGCCCTTCAATTTGTGACACAAGTCACAATTCACGTTTGTTTTATTGTTATATATTATTATTATTATTATTATTATTATTATTATTATTATTATTATTATTATTATTATTATTATATAGCATTCTAGCTCCATGATCTTGACTTGGGTGTTCTTGGCTTGATCAAAGTTGCTCGTTTACGCTCAAACGTCCATTCGAACACCTACCAAAATATAAAATAAATACATAAGTACTAAAAACGACGCAAAACTAATAAAAATCTATAAAAACCTATACTAAATAAATTAGACCGGTACAAGCCTAAAACTAATAAAAACATTATCTAAACGACTCGAAAACTGTACAAACTTTACACTGGAAATAGATGTATTTTACAATACATCAAATATCCCCACACTTATCTCTTTTTCGTCCCTGAAAAAGAATTATGCTATGGAATCACAGTTAGGTTTACATCCAGTTTCAAAACATAGGTTACTTAATTAATAATCTACTAACGTGTTGATTGCGATTGCAGGTATATTGATCCTCTTAAACCCACACCGGTTTTCAAGCCCCTTTTTATTTATGTTAAGTTCATGTTGATTAGTCTATCTAGGGTCTCACTCGAAGGAAGCCACAGTTCTTCCTAATCCCGCCTCAAGCTTATGAAGCTAAAGGAACGACCCATTGACCATTTCCCAACCGTCTTATGTAGAAAACCAAGAGAATTTAAAATCACTTTTTTTTTTTTTACATACTTAACTCAGAGGGTGTGACCAATCCAAGTCGCTATCCCAGTGGCCAGGCACCTTAAGCTTCAACATTTTTTTTTTATCTCAGCATACTTAACTCAGAGGGTGTGACCAATCCAAGTCGCTATCCCAGTGGCCAGGCACCTTAAGCTTCAGCATTTTTGCTTTGATTTCTAATTTTTTTTTAGTGATTAGAAATTCTAACGGTTTTCTACTTATAACGGTGCTTCTTATACTATTTTTGGCGATTTCGGTCTCCCCGTTTCTCCTAGATGAGAACCCACAAAATAGCCTAACATAATTAATTTATTACTTTTCAAAGGAAACCTTTTTACCGGCCGAGTCTACCAACATATCCCAAATCAGACACGTTTTCAATCAATTTTAATCTCTTATTATACATACTATTTGAAAACTGGACACCTAACTTTACCTATCATTTTCCATATTTTATATAATGCAAACTTCAAAATCAGGGACTTTTTTTTTTTAATTTTCTTCTTTTTTTTTGGGGGGGGGACTCAAAATGACTCTATATACAGACTAGACGACAGTTTCTATCCCCACACTTAAACTCTACATTGCCCTCAATGTAGGAATAGCAAACGACTCAAAACTAAAAAAAAAAAAAAAAAAATTCCGAATACAAAACTAAAAAGATAAGGGCAAATTGGAAAGGACTTAGCTGGTTAAATAACGCGTAAGCTCCAAAAACTCTAGTCCAATCCAGCTCGATCGTATAGCATTTCATTCGCGATCGGCTCTGACACAATGATAAACTCTCGGGTTTGCCTTGATAAATGATAACAGCTTCGGAATCACCCGAATGAAAATTGAGTACGGGTGGTGCAATCCAAACCTGCGCAAAACGAAACAAACAAAACCCGAGCATAATACCCAACAAAAAAATAAAAAGACTCAAACCACTAACTTAGACTCATAATATAACAACAAACAAGAAGACGTACCTGCTTGGCAGAATGACGGTGAATGGTGGTAGAACCAAATGGGTAGAAAGAAAAAAAAATATGGTTCTCGCTCAACGTGAAGGACACTGGTGATCACAACACGCGTTGCAAGCGACAAAAAAAAATATAACTTTCCGGGGTAATAGCTAGTCGCATGAGGCGAACAGGTCAGCCCAGACTCCTCTCATTACGTGAAAAGTCTTTTTTCACAGAAAGTTAATTAATTTTTTTTTTAAGAAAAATTCTCTTTTATTACCCAAACCTTTTTCAAAACTCCCACTCATAAAATATATATAAAGAAAATACATGGGATCCGCTCATGTGAAATTTCCTCTACCTAAGCAAACACGTAAACCTATAAACAGACTCAAAGACACAAAAACAAAGATAAAAACCTATGAACAACTACCGAAAGACGGACCACAAATAAAAAAAATGAACAGCTAGAAAAAAAAATAAGTATAAATAAAAATTTACAAACTCTACAGAGCATCCCCACACTTAAACATAATCAGGGGGCTTCTCTTTTATCTGGACCCGATCTAACCCGTTTAATTCCACCCGGCTCTCGTTAAAATTTGAAATTTTAATTGTGGAATTGAAAAATAATTTAACCATTCTTAACGGGTCAAACCACCAAAATTTAAACTTACCTGGATTGAACCGGATGCGTGACATGTAGCAAGAAGACTGATCGTGCTTGACTTCCATTGCCTTCCTCTTCTCCAATTCGTGCCAACTATTGATCCTCTTCCGGTTCCGATCTTTTCTTTTTCTCTTCTTTGCCCTCTCCCGTGATGCTGTTGATTTTGAAGTTCCATCTATCACTAATACCACGGGCCAGCTATGGTGCGCTTCTTCTACCACCATTTCCATGGGATGATCCCCACACTTATTTCTTTCATCTGGTGCAGGTTCAGTCATGTCTGTTGGTTCACCTTCGAGTAGGGCATCCAGGTATGCCATATCTCCATCAGGATCAGACTCCCCTAAATCTTCATAAACAGGCAAACCCTCTAACTCCAGATCTAAAAACTCATCCTCTTCAGACAATGACTTCTCGCCCATCTTATTGTCTTCCTCTGCACCAAACATCATACCAACGGAATCTCCCAATTCCACTCCTTCTTCTATCACTTCTCTCTTCACTAACGACCTTTGATACGCCGCCCATTCTTCTTCGTCGCCCTCTTCATCAGAGTCACTCCCAAAATCATATATAGTAACCTGTGGCACCGGAGGTGGAACTTCAACGTCCATTTTCGTCTCCGTGATTGGGATGATCTCTTCATCTGACTCATCTGCGTAATCCATGATCGGCTCTTTTCCTTCTTCTGGAAACGTTGGGAACAACTCCCCTCGAGCGTTCATGTACCCGAGGTAGTTGCCCTCCTCATCATATGTATAACCAACTTTCGGCACCTGCTCTTGCTGAAACTTTTCTTTTTCTTCTTCTAATCTCCTAGATATGTCTTCTACTGTTCGTTTAAGATCTAAAAGAGCAGCCTGTCGGTCTTTTATGAGGATGTCATGGTTTTTTAGGAGGGTGTCCTGCTCTGCTAACATGTTCTGGGTATTGGCATCCTTAGCAACTAATAATGTCAACAGACTCTCAATTTTACTCCAATCATTACCACTATTCTCACAAGAATTGCTTCCAGAAAATTGATCAGGATACTGATTAAAATGTGGTTGTTGATACGAGTCATCATAATAATATGTAGGGCACCCCTGTGAATAATATGGCTGCGGCTGCACAAAGGAATTAACACAATAATGTGTAGAGGACCCCGCATTTTGTGGAAATCTAACGGTAAAATAGGGTCCTCCACAAATTTCAAACATATTTACAGACTCGACAGAAATTAAAATACAAAAACAATTAGACTCCTACGACTCACTATACAAAAAGACAGACTCAACACAAAACACAAGTAGCACAGATATAGCAGATAAGTGTAATCAAAGCTAGTAAACGCAATCGCCAAGAGTCCCCGGCAGCGGCGCCAAAAACTTGATGTGCTAAAAGTGGTTTAGTAAAAACTAACTAAATTAACCTAAACTAGACACTCTAAGTTTTAAATTTATAACCTAAGACTTTCTAAACCTAAACCACACAACCGGCAAGTGTACCGGTCAGTGCAGTACAGCTAAAGTAAGTCCGAGTATCGAACCCACGAGACTCAAATGGAAAACGTAAACTAGACTCGACCACTTATCCTAAATATCTATTAAATTAATTTATTATTTTAAAGGGGGGTTTTACTGAAAAATAAATTGCAATAAAATAAAGAATAACTAAAATTACTAAACTGAACTAGAGACACGAACTTAGTTGAGCTGAATTCAGATGATGATGAGACACTACCTAGACCAGACTCCTAACTATGCCTGATAAGCTTCTATGGTTATGGAACTGAATTGGAACCGGGATCTTAAAATACTAAACATCAAGAATAAACTAGACACCCTCGACCCTTCTCAAGGGGAAACCCTAGAATATTTTTGTGCTGTTAAACTACCGGTTGGAGTACAAACCCTCACAGGTTATCTAACTCTTATGATCGAGTACCCGCTAGACAATCTATCTCACAGCGCGAAAGCCTCACTACACTAGGTGTAAGGGGTAATTATTGAAGCCTAGATCTAACTTGATATGCAGGAGTTGAAAGGGAAACTAGGCAGATCTTCTCACAAAGCCTCTAACCTAGCAATCTAACAACCTAGACATACCAACAAGTCCTCACCTCACAGCTATTGAACTTGGAAGAATACCTAAAATCTTCTAACCACCAAATATCACTCCTATGGTAAATTCACGACTATTGACCATAAACTAGTTGCTACACAAAGTCTGCAACCTAACTAGCACTCATACATGAAAGACATTCACAAAAGTGCAAGTGGAGTGAATAAGTGACAATAAGAAAATAATAAATACGCATATACACCAGATCTAGAGAAATCAAAATCTTTACTGAATCATAAATCCAAAACACGTTCCAAACACCATAGAAAAATCAAATCAAAACATAGTTATTTGTCTTGGCCTAGGTAGCTATTAAAAGTTTTAGCCACAAATCATCTTGAAAAGAAAAACAAAGCCAAATAAAATTTCAACAATCATTATATAGAACAAAGATAATAAAGGAACGAAAACACCGAATAATTGACACCCGAATAATCGCTGGCTTAAAACCTTTGATCCCTGGCCTGCCTCCTCTCTAATAATATTTGCTTCTGCGGCTCTCGTTGATTCCTCCTAATAGTCTTCTGCCGCTGTCCTTCAATAATAGATTCATATGTGTCTCTTCAATAAATAATTGTTCTACCCTCCAAATTCCTCTGCGCCGCCTTCCTCTCCAATTTATCTCTTCATGTGCACCGCCCCTTCAGCCCATTAATCCCTCATTCATGTTTTTCTTCGATGTGTTCCCCTTCAATTTGGAATTGGGCCTTGCCCTTCAATTTGTGACACAAGTCACAATTCACGTTTGTTTTATTGTTATATATTATTATTATTATTATTATTATTATTATTATTATTATTATTATTATTATTATTATTATTATATAGCATTCTAGCTCCATGATCTTGACTTGGGTGTTCTTGGCTTGATCAAAGTTGCTCGTTTACGCTCAAACGTCCATTCGAACACCTACCAAAATATAAAATAAATACATAAGTACTAAAAACGACGCAAAACTAATAAAAATCTATAAAAACCTATACTAAATAAATTAGACCGGTACAAGCCTAAAACTAATAAAAACATTATCTAAACGACTCGAAAAATGTACAAACTTTACACTGGAAATAGATGTATTTTACAATACATCAATTCAACAACGAAACTAGTCCAATTTAGAAGAAAAGAAACCGAATAGGAAAAATATCAAGCTTCCAATTCGCCAATTACAAGAGCTTATAATCAAAGCTTCAAAATGTAGAAGTAATATACTCTAGAAGAAAGGTATGAGGGAGAGTTTAATCGAATTGAAACAATCGATTTAGAGGTGCAAAGTGTAATGGGTCATAGGTGGGTTTTTATATTAGTTTTGGATTCAATTAGGCTTTAAAATTGGTCAACACAATAAAGTAAGGTTTTAAGATAAATTGACTATTTGACTAGGACTTTGACTAAGACTTTGACTATGATTTTGACTGAGACTTTGACTAGGATTTTGACTGAGACTTTGACTATTTGACAGTCTCAGCGGACCGCGAGGGCTAAAAATAATTGTTCTAATTTAATCAATTTTAAGTTCTAGACTTGTTTCCTTCTGTTTCTAAGTTAATTTAGGATCGAAAATTAAGGGCTTTGAGTATCAAGGTCTGAAACATACGTGCTCGGGTGTAGATGTGAGTATAAAACGTGCATACTTTTACTTATAAAAATTATAAGTTTTATTAAATTGTGAATTTTGGTCCTATTAAATTACGAGGGTTAAAAATGAAAATTTTGAAATAGTTGAGGAACCAATTATGCACATTTATGAAAAGTGAAGGGTGCAGGTTGTCACAACAATGAAAACTAATCGGCCACCTTAAGCTAACATATGGTAACAAGAGCCGAAACATGTGTTAACTTTATAATGGACTTGAAAAGGGTTCTAAACATATGTTAAGCAATGTTTTCTCAAAAACCAACCACACATGGTGATTTGATGCCAACATACGGCCCAAATACCCCATGTGAGGCCCAATATGGTTCACCAGGAATATTACATTTCGAAACAACAAAGTTTTGGAACTATATGTTTGTTGGAACATTTATAAGTATCATGAACAATGAAAAACACACTAAACACAATGGTCCACAAGTGTCGGGTGAACAATTTGTATGATACACAACATCCAGATGACTTACCATGTCCATAATGATCATAGGGTATCATTTGTCAGGCCATTGATCATCTACTAGCTCACTAGACCCCACACGACTAAAACATGTGAGTTTTCTATGGCCCCATTTTACTATTTTACATTTTGGGGGAAATACATGCATCAATATTTGTGTCAATTTCAAGTGTGTATACATTCTAGCATGACTACCATGTGGAACATGAGACATTTTGGTTCATGAGCTCACTAGTCCTCGTACATCGTTCACTGTAACCATTAGCTAGACATTTAGCCATGGAACACTTTAATAGATCTATTGGGTTGACACCCCCACTCTTGGTTAGTCGCGCTAACCGGCCACATGCAAAAGAGTGTCAGTATTCTACTATACATAAATTGTCTTTAGTGTACAATGCACGAGGTACCACAGTCAAGAGGTTTGGTTACAAGACTCATGGTTCTCACAGTGATCATTTGCATAGCTAGCTCATGATTGGTCAAACACGGATGACACGTTCATTTCACAGTACATTCAAAACCCATAGACTCACCAACATTATTGTTGACAAAATCCTTTATGCATGTGTTTCAGGTAACTAATGGAGGGCCACAGAGGATTGAGGGAAGGGTTTGAGCATACACACCGTGGTATCACTTTGATGGCTTTTGTCAGCTTCAAAACGTTATGTTTTCAATTTCCATAAGACAATGTTCATGTGCTTACACTATGCTTAATTTTCAATAAAACCATGACGAATTCCATCGTTATGGTGGTACTATTTTGAATAAATGTGTATTGCTTGAAAACTTTTCGATCGTTGCACTCCCGTGTTTCCGCCTAGGCAGGGTGTGACAGTTTGGTATCTGAGCACGAGGTTATAGCGAACTAAGATTCTTTTGAGTCAACTATAACTTAAAAGTATTTTTTGAAACGTTTTCACCAAGTGCCACGAAGTCTCGCCTTGCACCCCTCAAACCTCAAGCCGCTCCACGAAGACATACGGGTACCATGGTTTATTTATCCATATGATTATTTACATATATGTGCATGTTGTGACAGGAAACATGGCCATTACTATTGATCTTGTTTCTTCACCCGAGTCAGAGTCAGATTATTTAGTAGATGATCCCCAGGGAGATGACTTAGCTCTCACCCAGCCAGCCCCCGAGTCCCATCATAATGGATGGCTATCCTAGTCTGAGATGGACATCGACTCACCTCCGGTGCAGAGTCGTACTTCCGATGACGAGATGGACGATGACACTCCACCCCTAGCTGTCTCTGACCCCCATCCTTCTGTCACCGATTCTGTCTCATCTCCACCAGCCAGCCTAAACCCCTACTTTCGCTTAGACACTTCGGGACGTTTAGTCACTAAGTGTACTCCTCGCAAGAGGATCCGACCGACCTTAGTGATAGCTATACCTGCTGGGACCCCGATTATCCCTACTGACCCTGTCCCTGTTCCTGAGCCCGTCCAGCCGACTATTTCTGAGCCTATACCCTTAGCCATCGAGGTAGGTGAGCCATCGAAAAGGCTCAAGAGGCGTTCACAGGCCCGCAAACGGCCTTACCTACCTAGTCTTACCAGCGACCTTGCGCACCGAGACGAGGAGGATGACCTCGAGGCCATGAGCTTGGAAGGCTCATCGGGGAGGCCCCTCCGCTCCGAGCCCAGTGTACTCATATCCCATGACGTTCAGCTGGTGGCTCTGGAGGGCCGAGTTCGGGAGCTCGAGGATCGTTTAGCAGAGTCCGAGTAGGGGAGGTTAGCCGCCATATTAGAGCGATCGGAGATGGGTAGACGAGTGGAGATATTAGAGCGCAGGGCGATGGAGACAGATAGTCGTATGAGGGAGGCTATTATTTCTCTTGCTGCTGCTTTCCCACCCCTTTCTTAGATTATGGTTTATGATGATTATGCATGTGATTAACTAATGATGTTTTATGACTATGGATGTTATGATCTAAAAATTAGTTGCGGTTCACCCGCTTGTTTTGTATTAAAAACCTAACTGCTTTTGAGAAACTATGACATGATGTGATGTAGTGATGTATGGTTTAATTTATATGACTATGTTTGTTATGGTATGTTTATATGTTATACTTATGTTTATTGTGTTCCATCATTTAGTTATGCAGACCCGACATTCCACACGAATGACCGAAGGCGAGCCACTACCATCCACACCTGTCGAGTTGGCCAGGGTAATCGCCGAGTCGATTGCTCGACACGATGCAACCCAGGCCGACTCAAGCGGAGGATCTGGTGGTACCGGGCGTCACCGAAGCAAAACAGACCACGAGGCTGAAAACTCTAGTCACGGTTGTTCATACAAAACCTTCATGGCCTGCAAACCATGGAATTTTCATGGTAATGAAGGTGCTGTAGGAATTGTTCGGTGGATAGAGAAAACCGAATCAGTCCTCGACATTAGTGGTTGCTCCGAGGATCAAAAGGTAAAGTACTCCACCTGTACCTTTCAGGATGAAGCCCTCACTTGGTGGAATCTGCAGGTACAAACCCTGGGCAGAGAAACGGCATACAGTCTTGCCTGGGCCGATTTCAAAACAATGCTCATGGATAAGTACTGTCCTCGAAGCGAACTGCAAAAGCTGGAAACCGAGTTCTGGAACCTTGCAAAGGTGGATGCCAATGTGACTACATATACCACTCGTTTTCACGAGCTCTCTCGACTGGTCCCACACATGGTCACACCTGAGTACAAGAGAGTCGAGAGGTATATCTGGGGTCTGTCCCCAAAGATCTGCAGTATGGTCACAGCATCGGCACCCTCCACCATCCAGGCTGCGGTTACCCTAGCTCAGAGTCTGACCAACGACGCGGTACGCATGGGATCACTGACCCAGAAGGTAACAGTTATCAGTGAGAGTTCCGGGAACAAGCGCAAACGTTCCGACAACCGGAAGAGCAAGCACTCCTCTCACCGACCGCAGGACGCTATGAAAGTCTTTGCTGCTACTGCTACTGAGGAACCCAAACGCAAGTAAAACGGACCTCATCCTCACTGCAGCAAATGCAACTACCATCACATAGGTGCTTGCGACAACATTCTGTGCAAGAACTGCAACCGTCATGGTCATTCTACCGCTAACTGCAGGGCCAAAACCACCAACACTCCTCCTGCCCGAAACGTGTATTTCGAGTGTGGTGCGACAGGACATTTCCGAAAGGAGTGTCCCAAGGCCAAGGATCAAGCCCGTGGCAGAGCATTTGTGTTAGGAGCTAACGAAGCACGAGACGATCCTAATGTAGTTACTGGTACGTTTCTCCTTAACAATCAATTCGCATCAATACTTTTCGATTCCAGCGCAGATTTTAGCTTTGTGTCCACCAACTTTAGGAAATCCCTAGGATTAGAATCTTGCAAGTTGGACACACCATTTACCATAGAGCTAGCTAACGGTAAATTAATCTCGTCCGATGAGATCGTTAAGGATTGTATTCTGGTACTCGACGACCACGAATTCAGTATCGACTTACTGCCTATCCAATTAGGAAGTTTCGATATCGTCATTGGCATGGATTGGTTGTCAAACATCGTGCAGAAATCGTCTGTCACGAGAAATTGGTACGAATCCCCTTGTCAAATGGTGAAACCTTAATGATTCGAGGGAGTCAGGGTTTACCCACTCTTCGTATCATCTCCTGCATTAAGGCCCAAAAATGTTTAAGGAAAGGTTGTGTCGCATTCCTCGCACATGTCATTGAACAAAAGCTAAAGATCGGAAACTAGTGGACATCCCAGTGGTGCAAAATTATCCCGAAGTCTTTCCAGAAGACTTGCCAGGACTTCCACCACCACGACAAGTCGAGTTTCGCATCGATCTTGTTCCGAGAGCTGCCCCAGTAGCCCGCACTCCGTATCGCTTAGCCCTATCCGAGATGCAGGAACTGTCCAATCAACTCCAGGAGTTACTAGACAAAGGTTTCATTCGTCCGAGTTTTTCCCCGTGGGGAGCACCTATCTTATTCGTGAAGAAGAAAGACGGGAGTTTTCGCATGTGCATCGACTACTGGGAGCTGAACAAACTGACGATCAAGAACAAATATCTGTTGCCAAGGATCGACGACCTGTTCGACCAGCTGCAGGGATCCAGCTACTACTCAAAGATCGATCTACGGTCAGGATATCATCAGCTACGAATCCAGGAGGATGACATCCCGAAAACTGCATTCCGAACTCGTTATGGGCATTACGAATTCCTGGTTATGCCATTCGGATTGAAGAATGCTCCAGCAGTTTTCATGGACCTCATGAATCATGTCTGCAAACCCTACTTGGACAAATTCGTCATTGTCTTCATTGACGACATCTTGATCTATTCACGAACTCAAGTGGAGCACGAAAAACATCTACGATTGATGTTGGAGTTGCTCAAAAGCGAGAAGTTGTATGCCAAATTCTCGAAATGCGAGTTCTGAATTCGAGAAGTCCATTTCCTCGGTCATGTGGTGAACGAGAAGGGTATACAAGTTGATCCTACAAAAATCGAAGCAATCATGGATTGGGCTGTGCCCAAGACACCAACTGAAGTGCGACAATTTTTGGGATTAGCCGGTTATTACCGACGGTTCATCGAGAACTTCTCTAAGATTGCCCAACCACTGACTGTCTTGACGCAAAAAGACAAGAAGTTCGATTGGGGAATCCGACAGGAGAATGCGTTCCAAGTATTGAAGGACTGCCTGTGCAGTGCACCAATTCTTTCCCTTCCTGAAGGCACAGATGACTTCGTAGTTTACTGCGATGCTTCGCATCAAGGTCTTGGATGCGTACTCATGCAAAGGAATAAGGTCATTGCCCATGCATCCCGACAACTCAAAATTCATGAAAAGAATTACACTACTCATGACTTAGAGTTGGGTGCGGTAATCTTTGCACTTAAGATTTGGAGGCACTACCTTTACGGTACCATGTGCACCATCTTCACCGATCATAAGAGCTTACAACACATCTTCAACCAGAAGGGGTTGAAAATGCGGCAACGCAGATGGGTTGAACTGTTGAACGATTATGATTGTGAGATTAAATACCATCCGGGAAAAGCCAACGTTGTGGCTGACGCGTTAAGCCGGAAGGAACGAGTTAAGACACTACGTGTGCGTGCACTAGGTCTAACCATCCGTACAAATCTCACAACCCGTATTCGCGACGCTCAACAAGAAGCTCTAAAAAGTGAAAATCTTAAGAACGAGTCGCTATTTAAGATGGTTAATCTATTGGAACCAAAATCTGACGGCACAGTGTATTTCGCCAACCGGATTTGGGTGCCACATTTCGGTGACTTACGTAATCTAATCTTGGAGGAAGCTCACAAGTCTAGATACTTTGTACATCCTGGTGCCGACAAGATGTACAAAGACGTAAAGGAACTTTACTGGTGGCCCAATCTAAAAGGTGAGATCGCCACATACGTCAGCAGATGCCTTACCTGTTCAAAGGTCAAAGCTGAGTATCAAAAGCCATCTGGTCTGCTCCAGCAACCAGACATCCCAGTGTGGAAATGGGAACAGATTTCCATGGAATGCATCACCAAGTTACCTAAGACGTCCAGTGGTCACGATACGATTTGGGTCATTGTTGACTGGTTGACTAAATCTGCGCATTTCTTGCCGATTAAGGAAACCGACAAGTTGGAGAAACTTGCCAAGTTGTACATCAAGGAAATTGTAACCAGACATGGTGTGCCTGTTTCAATCATTTCCGACCGAGACAGTCGATTTACCTCCCGATTCTGGCAAACACTGATGGACGCACTAGGCTCTCGCTTAGACATGAGTACAGCCTACCATTCGCAAACAAATGGCCAAAGTGAGCGTACAATCCAGACATTGGAGGAAATGCTCCGGGCATGCGCAATCGATTTCGGTGAAAACTGGGATTCACACCTACCATTGATTGAATTCTCCTATAATAACAGTTACCACACCAGCATAAAGGCTGCCCCCTTCGAAGCCTTGTATGGACGCAAGTGTAGATCTCCTCTATGTTGGGCAGAAGTTGGAGACAAATATTTGACTAGCCCCGAGCTTATTCAAGAGACCACCGATAAGATCTTCCAGATCCGTGATCGCTTGAAAGCAGCTCGAGATCGTCAAAAGAGCTACGCTGATCGCCGTCGTAAACCACTCGAGTTTTAAGTGGGCGATAAAGTACTCTTAAAAGTCTCACCCTGGAAAGGTGTACCACGATTTGGAAAACGTGGGAAACTCAACCCCCGATACATTGGTCCATTCGAGATACTCTCTAGAGTTGGTCCCGTGGCATACAAACTCAAGCTACCCGAAGAGCTGAGTAGTGTTCATGACACTTTCCACGTATCCAACCTAAAGAAATGTTTATCCGACGAATCTTTGACCATTCCTACCGAAGAAATTCACATCGATGATCAGCTCCACTTCGTCGAGGAGCCAATCGAGGTGACTGATTGGAAAGTCCAAAAATTGAGAAGGAGCCGCACTAAACTTGTGAAAGTCGGATGGAATGCAAAGCGTGGTCCCGAATTTACATGGGAACGCGAAGACCAAATAAGACACAAGTACCTAGCTCTTTTCCCTGAAACTACTAACACTAGTAGGGAAACTCGATTTCGCGGACGAAATTTCCAAAACAAGGGGAGAATGTGACAACAGTCAACGTAACAGGTCAACGTCCGTACATGTTTCAGTTATGACTTCATTATATGTGCATATTTAGACAATTTGCCTACATTATACCCCCCCCCCTCAGGATAGTAGAGCATGAGTTAAACAGAAAAACTCAACACAGTGCACTTGTTTAGTCATACAACACCCGGACACACCATCAAAACAAGCATTACAAGAGGTTATGCCCTCTAACACATGCTAATGCACCCTTAACACACGATTGTGAACACAAAGATCATCATGGGAATCATTCAACAAACCCATGACACATGTGAAACAAAATACATGTTAATATCATCATCAAGAGGTATAGAATTTAACCACCTCTTACTCTAATGAGACCGGATGATATTCCTATATCAAAGGTGTAACACCCCAACCGATGGCGGAAACATCGGGATGTCACGTATTGATGATTGTTTCAGTAGCACATGGTATAAATTGAATTTTAAATAATTTATTCAAAACATAATATCCAATATAAAATGATGTCTAGGAATTCAATACATGATATCAAATAAACAAAACTTCAAATAACTTCAAATAATAACTTCATGATAAATCCTCATGCAAACTCAAGCCTCAGCTTCATTGTTACCTGAAACATGTTAATTTTGAAAATATTTTTGGGTCAACAAAAGTTGGTGAGAATTACATAGGTTTTGATAATCGAATAAAATTGTTGTGCAATTCATGTGTCATGGCAATCTAGTCCATATGTGAAAACATACTAGAAGTAAATCGAGTGCATAATCAACCATTGTGACTGTTGTATTGTGGTACATCCCATACGCTCACGGTTCACTCGTTTATATTGCAGTAACAAACACCCACGCTACCTTTGTAGGAGGCACGTATCCGGGTGGGATTGTCAGTCCAATAGATCTATCATTGTATACCGTCGGCTGATCAATGTTAATGATTATGCTAGAATTGTGCTTACCCTAGTCATGTTTAAGACATAATGCAACATAGAAAAACACATAGACACTTTGATGATTGAATTGCATATAGAATGTTGTAACATGTTTCACCCCAAAAATGGTGATAAATAGAAAAGGGGCTATGTAAAACTCACCTTAGCAAAGTATTAAGTCTCGAGAAATAGAATATGTGTAGCCCCAAAGTTGCCCATTACAAGAGCTTATAATCAAAGCTTCAAGTGTAGAAGTAATAGACTATAGAAGAAAGGTATGAGGGAAAGTTTAATCGGATTGAAACAATTAGAGGTGCAAAGTATAATGGGTCATAGGTGGGTTTTTATACTAGTTTTGGATTCAATTAGCCATTAAAATTGGTCAACACCATAAAGTAAGGTTTTATGATGAATTGGCTATTTGACTAAGACTTTGACTGTTTGACTAAGACTTTGACTAGGACTTGACTATTTGACTCAAGGCTTTATTTAAAAAAAAATCTTATATGTGAAAAAAAAAAAGAGAATTTAGAATCATATTATTATTATTATTATTTATATACATTTATGTATGTATATAAGTTGTGAGTTAGGATAAATAAAGACTTAGGCACATTTGTATAATATTAATGATAAAGGTGTAATAAAATATATATATATATATATATATATAAGGGCTTTTTATGTATTAAAATTTTGGGGAAAATTTTGCGATGTTACAAAAGGTGTACTAGAGGCTATACAACGAACAATCACAACACTATTAACACGAATAAGCCGATTTATTCAACATAACATGTTAATTATTGGATCATAGCCAAGCTTAATGTCTTAGAGACTATGCAAGCTATGCCCACATGTGTACACACACATATACACGACATTACATATATACACACATGCATGCCCACACATACATGGATATAGATTAGTTATTATCTCACTCCAACTACATAGGACTCCTACCTTTCTTTATCAAGATTGGGACAAACATTCTCCTACTTTGCATAGTATGCGGCCGAAAAGGAGTTGACAAGAGAACTCATGAGGAAAAGGACAACACATAGAAGCTTCTAACTATCACCCTAGGCATTTGTCCTCTTTCTTTTGTCTTGAGCCGATCACATGGAAGCAAGAAGGAGACATGATTGGTTAGCTAAGTTTCACCATTATAGTAATAGTATAAAGCTTCCACAACCCACCTCTTAAGTCAACCATACCCATTCCTATCCTCTTACACCTCACGGCCACAAGACAAGAAGAGAACAATCCAAAGGTTTCATAGAAATAGAGATAAAACAAGGAATTATACTCCATTCCCAAGACTTAGAAGCTTACCCCTTTGAGAGGGATTAGGATCGGCCGAATAGAAGCACGTGCACAAGCCATTGATTAGTTGTCATCTTACATAGAATTAGGATAAAAACAAAACCTTAATCCTTTCCTTGATGAGTCAACCTATCCTCTTTGGTCCATATCTATCCAAAATCAGCCAAGATCAAGTGATAACAACCATACTTAAGATCCTATCTAGCATATATACATCATTAGTCACCTAGGCAATGACAAACTCCAAGAAGCTAATCCATACCCCTTTGGGATAGATCACAAATCGGCCATAGCTAGGAGAGTGAGACAAGAGATCCATTGTGTTGTCAAACCTTATCATTCTTTAGTGTATACTAGGCTTTAATCGATCCATTAGCTAGAGCATACACTACCATCTTTGTTCTTGTCCATACATGAGCCGATCCCTTATAAATAGAGGCCATATCTCATTCTCATTTGCCACACCAACACATTCTTTCACTCTCTCAAACTTTCGGGTATTACTCTTAGAAGTCTAAGCGTTGCAAGAAGCTTGGAGGAGTCTTGGAGACTATCCAACCTTCGATCCATCTCTAGGTAAGATTACTATACTTCGAGCTACATTCTAGTTTAGTTTACCCTTTTTAATTGATCCTAGTTGCCTTAGACACATGAACACATACACATTGTCTTAATACTAGTACTTGTTCATATAATCTTATCTTAACATCACTATAATCGGTCTTGCTATAATCACGAGTAGTCAAACACTACAAAAAAAATGCCATTTAGTGACACACATTTTTAATGGCATTTAGGGTATGTGACACTAATAAGGTTTTTAGTGACACTTTTTGTGTGTCATACTTGCTTAACACGTACTTTTAGTGGCATTTAAATGTTATGCCACTAATTTTGATTTTTAGTGACACTTTAAGTATGCCATAGTTGTTTGATACGTACTTTAGTGGCATTTATTTTTGTGCCACTAATTTAGTGACACACATTTTTAATGGCATTTAGTGTATGTGACACTAATAAGGTTTTTAGTGATACTTTTTGTGTGCCATACTTGCTTAACACGTACTTTTAGTGGCATTTAAATGTTATGCCACTAATTTTGATTTTTAGTGACACTTTAAGTATGCCATAATTGTTTGATACGTACTTTAGTGACATTTATTTTTGTGCCACTAATATCATTTTGTTAATGGTACCACTAGGTGCGACAAATGTTGACATGAACCGTACTCGACACGAAAAAAGACAGTTTTTGGGTCGACAAATACGACCCGTTTAAAAATTGGGTTGGGTTCAGGTTGACTCATATTAAAAACAAACGTAGTTCGGGTTGACTCGTAATAATACAGTATTAATTTGTGGTTATGATTTATGTTAAAATAATATTAATTTGTGATTTATGTTAAGCTATATGCACTACTACAAAATATACCTTCCTTAACACGCGAACAATGACACACACTCTTTTTATGACACTCAAAAGTGTGTGTCATAAACAAATTGTCATGTTTTATGAAATCTAATAAATTTATGACACATTTTTTTTGGGTGTCAATAATTTGATGTCAACCAACAAAAAAACATGACACATGAAATGTTGCGTGTCATGCTTTTGTGTTCCCAAAATCTATATTCCCTCCCATATATCCTGCCCATATTCCAAAATCAAAAGTAGCAAACCCTCCCCCTCTCTCTCTCTCTCTCTCTCTCACCCTCTATGTTATTATTCTCTTCCCCAACCCTCTGCTTATTCCCCCCTAACCCATTTTATAAACCTTTCAACTCCAACCCCAACCCCAACCCCAACCTTTGCTTATTACCATTCGATTTCCCTGCCTAGGTTTTTTCCTTTCTTTCTTCTTCTATACTTATTTATCCATCGATCTGGGTTTTATTTTTATTATAATTGCAAAATGGTTATTTGATTTAATTTAATAATATATATATTTAACAGAAAGCTCTGATGCACCGAAACGTGAACCAGGTGCCGATTCCCGTCCCCGAAACCTTCTGGGGATCGAAACGTGTACGGGTACGGGCTGAAACGTTTCCAAGCCGATTCCTTGACCGATTCCATACGTCAACGCCGTTTCTGCAAACGTTTCCTTATTTGGGTACCGTTTCTGCAAACGTTTCCTTATTTCCTTTATTTATCATGCAAGTTTCCAAAGTAACAATAACAAAAGAACGATTAATTGAAGCTTACCTGCTGATTCATTAGGTTAGACAGAGACGAGAGAGAAATGGAGATGGAGGAGAACTTATTAGTTGTGGCGGCTGATTAGGTCAAATAGATCCATTCTTTCTTTTTCACCTTTACTATTAAATTAACTATTTTCACCCTCAAACTTATAGTTTTTTATGATATATAACCCTATACTTTAACATACTAGTGAATTACGATGTTGTGGATATGATTTATTAGATTGTAATATTTTAAAAATAAGTAAAATTTATTTATAGCTAAAATTTTAAAACCAACGGTATTTTGTACTGGAGCGTATCAATATATTTTGGGGTTTGTGGTACATTATCTATAATATATATTAATTTTTTTATGTATTTATTTCCGTACCCGTGCCGTACCCGTTTCTTGATTTTTTGAGTTTTGCCGTTTCCCGTTCCCGTACCCGTACCCGTTTCCCGTTCCCGTACCAGTTCCCGTGCAACATAGACAGAAAGGAGGAAAGTGGAGGGTGGTTACGATGGGTTGTGGCTTCGAGGCGACGACAAAGGTGTCGTTTATTGGCAGCTGCGGTGGTCCAAGGTAGGTCGTGAAGATGGAGGCGGCAGTGAAGTGTTGTAAGTTATTGTTGTTCTGATTTAAGTATTCTTTTTCGTATTGTTATTCAAATATTTTGTCATTGTTACTTTTGTTTAATGTGTTGTTTGGTTTTCGGTTTGTATTGGTTTGTATTGTGCTGCTTTTTTCTTTTTTAGGCCTTTTGCTGTTTGTGGTTGATGTAATATCCAATGAAGTTGATGTGGTGTTTGGTTCTTGCTTTGTGTCCTGTTTTTTGAAAAGTGCCTATCGGTTGCTCGATGAAATGCATTTGTGTTGTGCTGATTTTTTTAGGCTTTTTGCTGTTTGTGGTCGGTGTAATGTCCAATGAAGTTGATGTGGTGTTTGGTTTTTGCTTGGTGTCATGTTGGTTGAAAGGTTTAAAAGTGCCTATGTGTTGCTCGATGAAATTCCAATAGTGATGTTTTTTTTAATTTTGGCTGGCTTTTTGTTGTTATAACAGATATGAATTAGTGTGAAGTATTGTTATATTGTTTCTATAGAAATCATTTTGTTTCTTCGTGCTTTGTGGTGTGTTATGTTGTGTGTACCATAATATTGTTGTCGTTAGAGCATGTCATATTAGTTGAATGTCATATTTTTTGATGGCCATAATATGCTTTGTGGCTTGTACTGTCTTTGATATAAGCTAGCATTCGGTATGTGATCATGAAATCTATTGCAGTTGACTTTGAAATTCCAGTTAGCTTCCAAGACACAAAATCTAGGATGTAATTGATTCTTACTTGCAAAAATACTTAGTCTACATGGTATGTTTGTCTCCTGGTGTTAGTCATCCGGATTAGTCAAGTAACCCGCCCAATCCATTTGTTGCTCAGGTTATTTGGATTAAGTAATTCAGTTTTGGTTAATACTATATATAAAGTGAAAATATAATGATGAACGATGTTTGTTATCAAACTTTTGTTGTCATTTCTAACGGGCCACCTTTGCTTACAAATCATTTTGTTTCTTTGTGCTTTTGTGTACCATAGTATTGTTGAGATGATATCTACAAAGATTATACTGAGGCAATAAATAGTAGGCTGATAATGGTAGTTTAACAATTTAAATATGACATAAGTGATTACTTATTTACAAATGATTATAAATTTTGAAGAATTGAAGTAGATAAGTAGCATTATAAGGAAATAAATGAATTTTATCTTAATGTGAATATCCCTTGAATACATGTCAAAGAAGGTGTACTGATTCTTTGTTAAGGTGATGGTCCTTCAACTTTAAAAAGCAACTTGTGGATGATTGGAAATTTGTTAAATACAAATTACAAGGTAAAATTTTAGACAATTTGTAATGATGTTTAAGAAATAAAATGATAGAAGATATGTTCAAACTGTATTATAATTTGTAAATTGTTTTTCTACTTGTTTTCTTTCTTTTTTTTTTTTTTTTTAATTTCTTAGGTGCTCCTAAAAAGGTTAGAGGCTATACACAGAAAGCTGAAACTTGGAAGATGGATAGTAAAAAAAAAATAGTTGTCACATTCAACAAATTAGGAAAGCCTGTAGGGGATGAAGGTACTGAACTAGTTCAGGCTTCATTAAAAGATATATCATGGGTGTGTTTAATTTTTTTATGATTACGTATTTTATTACGTGTTCAGGCTTCATTAAAAGATATTGCCAATGAGTCTACAACCACACCCGGTGATCCAGAAGATTTTACAAATGATGACTACTCAAAAGTCAAAGGCCCTGAGAAAAGAGGACATGTTCGGTTAGTGGGAAGGATGCCAGCCGAAAAAACTAGTGGTACATCTTTGAAAGATTCACAAACTATTGATCAGCTAACGAGTGTTGTTAATGCTATGGCTGTTATCATCCAAGAACATATCCCAAATGCAAACCTATCTTCGATTCTTAGCAATAAGAACATACAGGTAATTACATGCATGAACCATTGTTTGTTCTTTTACCATTACATATTTATGTACTATTATTTATTTAATTTATATGTTTTAGGTCCCTGGTATTGGTTCTTTGGTACGTAACAACTCTTTACCGGTTAACGAAATATCGTCTTCAAGAAGTCATGATGATAATGGTAATTACTATTAACTTTTTACTTTTAACTATTTCGTAATATTAAACGAGCGTGCTTCTTAGTTTGAAATTGATTAGCCAAAACTTTCCATTTTACAGGGCTAGAAACACGTGTGGACAATTGATCTATAACTCTTTTTGTTGACATTGCAGTTAAGGTAATATGTTGATTTTTTGTATACTTGTTAGGTGTTTGGACAAATTATAAATGGCTGCCTATTAATTATATGTTGGTTTTTTCTCTAATTGTTAGTTGTTCGATCATATTTGTTTATACTGGATTTTCCTTTGAATAGGAACAATGAGTTTCATAAATTAAAGAACTTTTAGATTCATTGAATAAATACTAATACTTATTTATATGGTTTATGATTGCAGGATATATATCATTGGAAATTTTGGAGCTTAGTTCTATGAAAGTTGAATTCTCTCCTAAAATAATGTTTAGATTCGTCGTGCAAGCATTTGGAATATGTTATTTATTACATAATCTTTTGCTAACATTTGAAATATGTTTCGGATTGAATTTTTATTGAAGTATATTATGATAATTTTTACATATACAATTTAACTGAACATTTATTTATATTTTATATTGTATATCATTTGATTTGTGGCAAAATTATGTGCCACTACAAATAGTACATATATATATAACTAGAAATGGTTTTTACCAACACAAAATTGTACCACAAAAGTTTTTATATTGTGGCAAAAAAAAGTGTCATTAAAACTAGTATAAATATGTAATTAGGATTACTTTTTAAAGACACAAAATATGTGTCACAAAAGTCTTTTTTATATTGTGGCAAAAAAAAAGTGTCATTAAAACTAGTATAAATATGTAAATAGGATTATTTTTTAATGGCACAAAATATGTGTCACAAAAGTCTTTTTTTATATTGTGGCAAAAAACAAGTGTCACTAAAAGCCAACAAAACTTTGTGTGATAGAATGAAAATGTGTCACTAAAAGGCTTTAGCGTCAGCACTTCTAGTGACACTTTTTTTGTGTGCCGCACATTCCTTCAAGTCCCTTTAGTAGCACTTTTTTGTTTTTTTGTGGCACTTTTTGTATGTCACTAAATGGCATTTTTTTTTGTAGTGAAAACACGCTTTTGAAACCATGCATGACTTGGATCACCATGAAATGAATCGGATTTCATAAGTGCAAGCTCACTTGGCTTAAGCTTCAAGCTAAGGCTAACCACATGGTGATCAAGACTTAAAATGATGCAAAACTCACAAATATATCATGTAAAGGCTCGAATGAGCTTAGAAACGGCTAAATTGATTCATTAACCAATCGGAAACATCTTCAATACAATGAAAACTAATCGGCCACCATAAGCTAACATATGGTAACAAGAGCCGAAACATGTGTTAACTTTATAATGGACTTGAAAAGGGTTCTAAACATATGTTAAGCAATGTTTTCTCAAAAACCAACCACACATGGTGATTTGATGCCAACATATGGCCCAAATACCCCATGTGAGGCCCAATATGGTTCACCAGGAATATTACATTTCGAAACAACAAAGTTTTGGAACTATATGTTTGTTGGAACATTTACAAGTATCATGAACAATGAAAAACACACTAAACACAATGGTCCACAAGTGTCAGGTGATCAATTTGTATGATAAACAACATCCAGATGACTTACCATGTCCATAATGATCATAGGGTATCATTTGTCAGGCCATTAATCATCTACTAGCTCACTAGACCCACACGACTCAAACAGGTGAGTTTTCTATGGCCCCATTTTACTATTTTACATTTTGGGGGAAATACATGCATCAATACTTGCGTCAATTTCAAGTGTGTGTACATTATAGCATGATTACCATGTGGAACTTGAGACATTTTGGTTCATGAGCTCACTAGTCCTCGTACATCGTTCACTGTAACCATTAGCTAGACATTTAGCCATGGAACACTTTAATAGATCTATTGGGTTGACACCCCCACTCTTGGTTAGTCGCGCTAACCGGCCACATGCAAAAGAGTGTCAGTATTCTACTATACATACATTGTCTTTAGTGTACAATGCACGAGGCACCACAGTCAAGAGGCTTGGTTACAGGACTCATGGTTCTCACAGTGATCATTTGCTTAGCTAGCTCATGATTGGTCAAACACGGATGACACGTTCATTTCACAGTACATTCAAAACCCATAGACTCACCAACATTATTGTTGACAAAATCCTTTATGCATGTGTTTCAGGTAACTAATGGAGGGCCACAGAGGAATGAGGGAAGGGTTCGAGCATGCACACCGTGGTATCACCTTGATGGCTTTTGTCAGCTTCAAAACGTTATGTTTTCAATTTCCATAAGACAATGTTCATGTGCTTACACTATGCTTAATTTTCAATAAAACCATGACGAATTCCATCTTTATGGTGGTACTATTTTGAATAAATGTGTATTGCTTGAACCTTGTGCTTGAAAACTTTTCGATCGTTGCACTCCCGTGTTTCCGCCTAGGCGGGGTGTGACAGATTGGCAACGACAATATTTCTACGAGCAAGGGCCAACTTGGTAAGAAGACGGTCCAAAAACGCACGCCACATAAATATATTGCATTTGGTCGGCATCCACGAACTCCAACAGAACTCAAAAGGAGCAGCACTAACCGGAACCCCACGTAACCAACTCTTGACAGCCGCCGCCTCGAACCCACTGTAAGCCCCATGCGACCACTCCCATGTGTCCTCTCTACCATCCAAAATCACCGCATGTAATAAATTCTCCAACGAAGACTTCTCCTGAATCTCTTCTGGAGTAAAAGGAATTCTATACCATTCCCAAAAAATAGTTCTATTGCCCCTATTGAACTTCAGCCATAGATGAATCAGGACCCTTTTAGACTTCTCAAGCGCAAACAGTAAAGGGAAAGCATTTTTAAGAGGCTCGATCCCCAACCATGTGTCTAGCCAAAATCTAATACGTCTACCATCCCTAGGCTTTCCACGAATAATAACTTTTATACCAACCCCCTCGAACTTGTGTTTATTCCAAAAACTGACACAATTTTTCCACACGCCCGGAATAGCGTTGTTGCACGGAGCGATACCCCAACTCCTAGAAGAACCATGAATGGAAGTGACCACTTTTCTTCATAGGGCATTAGGCTCGTTAAGAAACCTCCAAAGCCATTTGATTAACATCGCATTATTATTAACCTCAAGAGGCGCTATCCCCAACCCCCGTCTACAACCCGTTTAGTGACAATCTCCCACGAAACCCAACTCATCTTTCGGACCTCCTCCGAACCACCCCAAAGAAAACGTCTCATCAAACCTTCATGATCACCAATAACCTTCTTGGGAGCCTTAAAAAGGGGAAAATAATAGGTTGGTAGGCTTCCTAACACCGACTTTATCAACGTTAAACGACCGGCAATAGAGAGTGTATCAGCTTTCCATTTCGAGAGACGACGCTTAAACGTGGACACCACTGGTTCCCAATTCGTCACTCTATTCATATTCGCCCCAACCTTGATGCCCAAATACGAAAAAGGCATTGCACCCTGCCTGCAACCTAACTCCTCGGCCATACCAACAATCTCGGCGTCTTTGACACCCACACCATAAAGGACCGATTTGTGTAGGTTAATCTTCAAGCCAGAACATAAATAAAAGATGCGAAGAATACGTCTCATGTTACTGAAATTAAAAGATGACCACTCCCCCATAATCATAGCATCGTCCGCATAAAGAAGATGCGACATGGTTGGCCCATCGTTAGGAAGCTTGACACCACGAAACGCACCAATATCACACGCCTGATTCATCATCCCCGAGAGAGCCTGCATCAAAATAATAAAAAGAAAAGGTGATAACGGATCACCCTGACGAATACCTTTTTGACATCCAAACTCGAAGGTAGGAGACCCATTTACTAGAACAGCAGCTCTAGAAGAGACTAAAATGCCACGAATCCAATCACACCAAGCCTCGGGGAAACCCATTTGATCCATAATAGATAACAAAAACTCCCAATTAACATTATCATACGCCTTATCAAAGTCGATCTTGAATAGAAAAATCTTTCTATCTCTCTTCTTTGCCCAAGTAATAACCTCGTTTATCATAAGAGGACCATCAAGAATATACCTCCCGGATAGAAAGGCCGACTGATGCTCAGAAACAAGACGGCCCAAAACTGACTTCAAACGAATCGCCAACACCTTAGAAACCACTTTAATAATACTTCCAATAAGACTGATCGGTCTAAAATCCCCCAGATTTGAGGGATCACCAGTCTTAGGAATCAATGTAATAAAAGAAGACCCAACACCTGGACTGAACCGTCTCACCTCATTAAAATACCCCATGATAGCAAGAAAGTCGGACTCGAATAAGCTCCAAAAATGTCTAATGAATCTAAAATTAAATCCATCAGGACCCGGGGCTTTATCCGCACCACAGTCATTTACCACACGCTTAATTTCCGGACTTAAGAAACTAGCAACCAAACCGTCGGCCTCCTCACTAGTCAACATAGACAAACCATAGCATACCAATTTCGGCCGAATACACATTGATTCCTTAAACTTCTTTCCGAAAAAACCTATAACCTCCTTTTTTTATAATAACCGAGTTCGTCTCCCACCTCCCATTAACCTCCAACCCGGAATATGATTAGACGCCTTACGTTTGTTAATGAAACCATAAAAATACCGGGAGTTGTCGTCCCCATGAGTAGCCCAATTACACCTAGCCTTTTGCTTTAAGTCACGTTGTCTAAACTCATCTAGCTCGGCAATTCTTCGCTTAATTTCTGTCAACGACCATACCTCCTCATTTAGCGCTCTAGATTCCAAAGCTTGATCAAGAGCATTAAATTCACCTTCCAAAACCCGACGCTCCTCCAACTCGAGCGCCTTAACCCCAACCGCCCAATTAGTGATGTTTTTACGTAAAGCCTTAAACTTTAATAACAAAACCCAGGCCAGATTAAATAAATAAACGTTTAATTAGTCAAAATTAAATGACACCTAAATCTTGAACCAGTTTGCAAAGCTTGAACCTTTGACCAAGTTTAGATGAACTGAACATGTGCGACCTGTGTCACATCAACAGTCCAAAACCATTTCACATTCATAACAAGTCATTATTCCAACACTTAACAAAGTTATCCTGCATGAGGTTTTTTTGGTTCAATAATCCAATGAGAGGAAGAAATTTAATCATCTGAACTTCATAAAAACCTTCCTCATCAACTGAACATATAGATTTCAACATAACATATTATTAGAAAAACAAACATCAAGAAGCATTCCTTCAGCTTACACAGAACAAAAACGATGTTTACTCTCAAACGTTAACGGATACGATAAGACACGTGCAAAAAAACTGGAGTGCGGGCTGATAAACGATTGCTCTACAAATATCATACACCAAGAAAGAGACATGCGCTTCAACCAGGTTCAGAACTCATTTAGATACCGCTGCACGAGAACCTGTAGCAAAGCAAAACCAAAACATGATCAAGTGGATGATGTACAAAACACGTCTAAATATAGCCGGTAAATCCACAAAAATATCGAGTATTCTTCTATATTTCTATAGAATAGATGTAGACGGTGCACCAATATACAAAATCATCAAGATCAAGGTTAATCCACATTGTTTGTATCGCTCGGGGTGTTCACAGCGCAGTTCAGCCAGTTTTAGTGAAAATTTTGGGGTGAACCGCATACAATTAGGGAGAACAATACATTGAAAAGTCTGGGTTGGTTGATTCAGCAGGACCGGCCTAACCGTTACGATTCGGTGGTCTTAACCGTTTTTAAGTTTGTTTTTCATTTATCAACAATTTGTATTATATTATTTAAAAGTAATCAAAAGGGTTTGTGAATATTAAGCATACACACAACCGCAAATTCCAAAAAAAAAAAAACAAAAAGGGTTACACGGCCAGTTTGACCGGTTACTAGCTCCAGACAGTCAGCCGAACCATTAAACCCCGTTTTCCAAACTGTAAACTGTGGACCGAACTGTATAAATCTCGAATTGGAAGATTTGATTCCGTTTAAGCAGTTTAGCTAGTTTTTCAACAGCTCATGAGCACCCCCACCTAGTGCTAATATATTCCCTTTGTACAAAAAAGTATCTGCAACATTTACTTTTTTGACAAATTCCAAAATCCGAATAAAGCAATTGCCCATTACAATTGTTAGTAAGAAACAATACTGATTTTCGCCCCATTGGATTCTCTTAAATGTATCATAATTACAAATGTTACAGTGAAAATGTTGTCAGTTGAATGCCTTAAATGCCATCTAATTATGACAGATATAGCGAGCTTGGTTAGCGCGAGGCGCAATAAGGCGTAGGTCTTAGGCGTTTTCGCTCAGCACCTAAGCTAAATACAAGAAGCGCCCAAAAGACGCAGAAACATGTTGTACTTGTACCTTTGGTTTTTTAGCTTGTACATGTAGGTAACATAATATAAAAACCTTATTTATAGCTATATTTTTTATAAAGGAAACTAAAAACCTATGGGATATACAAAAACAATTATATAATTATCTTGCGCCTCAGATACGAAAAGCCCACCGCTTTTGCGCCTCGATTTTAGATCTTGTCGTTTTGTGCGCCTCTCACTTTTAAAAACCATGAGAGCGAGACCTTGTGAATCAAATCAATATATTATAACAACATAATTGCAGCTTGGAAATTTAGAAAGAAAAAGAATGCAACTTCATAAGGCATCCCACCAAAAAGGAATATTTTGCAATTTCCATTAGAAGCGATTATGTAACGAATATTTAAAAAGTATGGTAACCTAGAGAAGAAAGAATATAATCATTGTAAACTAATCATACAAATTGCAATGCCTCAACCCTTCATCAATATTTTAATCATATCCAAGAGCCATTCAACTCTAATGCTACACTAAAACACCCAGATCTAGTTTAGCACATGTAAATAACTAGCTGTTCAAACTTTATGTAAAGAAAAAACGCCTGATTAAGTCAATATGTAAACTAAATTTACCATCTTTTACTAAAATCCTTCAGATTTCTATTCCGATAAGATACAAGAACGGTGCAAAAGGTTTTATGCTCTCAAGAATGTCAAAATAAAAAGATTTAATACTTAAATAAGATGAAGTAAATCCGAAAACGAACCAGATTAAGTAATGTAAAAGATAAGTGATTATCGTTTAATACCTTTTCGTTTTGCTCGTCCACCAGATTGATTAGCTACAAGAATACCATCTTCGGTTGTACAACCCGGAAACTGACTGAGCAAAGAATTTTGGTTCCCCAAACATTGCAGACTTTCAAACTCACATCCGTTGATAACCGGATCATGTATCGATGCATTTTCTACATTTTTTCCATCTACTTCGGGATGAAGGCAATACACCTGATCCCCACACTGCATATTACACGGATTCATCACATACCCACCTGTCAAGTTAGGATTACCTATGTTATGATTAGCCGGCACTTGCTTCTGGTAAGGAAAAGAACCGATTTCCCCTTCAATCCTCCCTCTAATATCCACAAGCAAACACTTCAATCTCGCCACCTCAGCTTCCAACCCAGCCTGACTCTGAATCCTCTTCATTAACTGCTGATTCAACGCTCTTAATCTAACAACCTCATCCTCTAAAGACGCTGCACGCGCTTTCTTCTTCTCACGATACTTTCTAACCGCTTCACGATTACCCAACGGCCGTTTCTTCCCTTTTTTATCCGCCGACTCAGCAGTATCATCCGTCGGGGTCTTGTCATCATCACCGCTCATAGCGGGCACAATTTTAGTATGCACATGGTAACACGTGTGGGTATGTGACGAATCAGGGCCCGGTGGGTTACACGTATGGGTATGCGTACACGCATGTGAATCCTTGAACACCTCATCAAAGAAGCTATCGAGCGAATCATTGCTCGGGATATCTCCCAAATTTGCATCAGTAAACATGTCGTTGGTTGAGAAATCAAGTTCTCCGTCCTCCATTACCGCCTACTCAACCTACAATCGCCTACCGATACAGAAGTCGATTATTTCACTCAATTAACTTCACTTATTCCTGTTAAATAAATAATAACAGTCTTATAAGTTTAACAAATTAGATCACTGGACTTTGATGCATGTAAAGGCTAACGAAAAGTTAATCTTTAAACAAGTAGAATAATATGATAAAGCAATCAGTACAAAAAGAATCAGAGTAATCAATTAAAAAAATTTAAAGAATATATTCCTCTTATTCAAAACCCTAAAATCATAATAATTATTCAACAAAGCTGTAAAATTTATAAACCAAAATGATCACAAATCACATAATCGATCAAAAGCTAAGCAATTAAAAGAGCAAAACAAACCCTAAAATCTTGAAAAATATAAGTTCACACCAAATTAATTAAAAGAATATTAATTTATGCAATTCCCATCAATGTAAAAGTAATTAATTAAAAGTGTGAAAAATTGGAATAAAATCAGTAAATTAAGAGAAGAAAATTACCATTGAAAAAAACCCTAGAGTGGAGTGTAGAAGAGGTTGAAATTGGGGATGGAAAAAGAGTGATATTAATGGTGGAATGGAATGGAATTGATTGAAGGAGGACCATTCGTTTTAAGGAATCTGGTAGTACAGAGGAGACCTTGTGATGGTCGTACGATTAGTAGGAACTAAAATCAACTATAAACTCTAGGAAACGTGTTGTTCGGTCAAAAGGTTTTTTTTTTTTTTTTTTTTTTTGAATAAAATTTACTTTCATTCCAGGACAAAGAAAATTACATTAAGATAGCGGGCAGGCGGGCAATAAGCTGCGCCGCCACCTCTTTTTGAATTGCAAATCCTAATCTACTAAAAACATAACCATGTCCACCGGAGCCGAGACACTACTGTGAATAACCCGCTGGACCCTGATCAGGAAACGCGTAACCTCCGGTGCCAATGAGCCAAAGGTATCAAAAGCCAAAGGTACAAAAACGTGTTGGTTCTCCTCGCAGGCTTTAGCATGTTTTTCTACCTTCTTTGCCTCTGCTTTTCCGGACCGCTTGCCCTGCTACAAAGCCACTATCCCTCAACCCAACTAGGGGAGATACACCCGTCAGGTCAACACAAGCATGCTTCCCCCTGGCCCACCCAAAGACAAGGAGATCTGCTGGTCGTAGGGTGGATCTCCCTTCTGCTGGATCCAAGAGGAAGTTTACAGGGGCCTCCTTCTTGGCTGAGATCCCAGCCCGTCTTAAAATGTCCCACAGAATGTCTCGAACCCAATCATGCCGATATTTGAAACCGGGTAACTCCTTACAATGAACCGCATGTTTCCCGTATTCATCCAGGCAGGCCTTGCGACAAATCGGACAGATTTCATCCTCCTGGTACATTGGGATCATCAGACGATATTTAAGAATGGCCCTGTATTCAATAGCGGACATGCTTTGGCCTAAACCTTCGATCAGGATAACAGTTAGGAAATCTTGGGCGTGGGGGATTTGCAAGCATTCAATAACTGCCCTCTGACTAGGGGTGAGCAATAAACGGTTTCGAACCGTGAAAACCGTGAAACCGACCCGGAACCGCTAGAACCGAACCGAATTACTGTTATAGGTTCCGGTTCCGGTTCTCATATTTTGGCATAATCGGTTCCCGGTTCGGTTCCGGTTAGAACCGACGGGTCCAGTTAAGAACCGTTTTAAATTAAATTAAATATTTAAATATTCTATTATTAGTTTGAAATAGAATGTGTTGTTTCCTTCTTTATAGTTCTTAACACTTTTAAAGTGTTTTACTTGGTAGGAATGTAGAGTATTGCCTTATGTGATGGTCAGCAGTCAGCACAGCTTATTCTGACCCGTTTAATCTGTATAAAAAGAATGATCTGATCTGAACAAAACATATTTTGATACGTAAACTGCTATACTTTTAGTAACCATGTTTAACACAAACTGTTGATAATTTTTTTAAGAAAAATCATTGTTTTTGTTTATTTTTTTATTTAATTGTTAATGTTAATTTTAGGATTTTATTAACAACCAGTTCCGGTCTAGAACCGTTTCATGAGAACCGTTTCACCCGGTTCTGGAACCGAACCGTTTAGTAATTATCGGTTCCGGTTCCGGTTCTCATATTTTGAAATAAATGGTTCGCGGTTTGGTCCGGTTCGGTTCGGTTCGGTCCGGTTCCGAACCGTTGCACAACCCTACCTCTGATGGGGGGACAGACCAAAAACTTCACCCAGGTTCTGAGCGATTTTGCCATAAAGGGCATTCACCAAAGTTTTCCGAGGCTTTGGGGGGGGGGGGGTGTCCTTGTTAGAAAAACCGCCAATATCAAAACCTGGGAGATAGTCATTTGGCTTTTCGAGGGTCTGCACGTAGTCCAAGTCTGCGCCGAAAACCCCGCTATTTCGTAGGATGTGGTCTTGAAGGTTCTAGGACTGAGCTCGTGACGCCACAAACGCATACATGTCGACATCCTTCGCAGAGAGGAGCCCTAATCCTCCCACACGCATCGGCAAAGACGCCATCCGCCATTGTAGGTCACCAAAGAAAGGCCCCCCACATACCACTATGTCTTCAATGGCTTCCCTTAAACCTTTGTCAAAACATGATACTGCTTCATCCATCATGGAGGGTTGGCAGGTCCGTAACCCAAAAAGCAACTTAGCAACCCCCATACATGACCTGAGCAGGAGGAGTTCACTATGGGGATCCCTAAGGCAGGGCAAGAGTTGCATGAGTTCAACAGCGCGCGATGCCCTCCGCCTTGCCAATTCGCAGATAAAATAAGGGTCACGGCTAACAGCCCCTCCGAGGAGCTTCATCCCTTTTTCTGGCCTACCAATCCCGCTGGGAAAAAGCCCATCCTGAAGTTTCACCCCATTACAAGACGGCCAAAAAACCTCCGTTTTCTTAATATTAAGTTGAAGCCCCAAGGATGGCCCCTCTAGCCGGATAATGTCTAAGGCTTTAGCAACTTCGGTGGCCTCACCAATAATCGTCCCATCGTCCAGGTACCACGCATGAAATGGGAGTTTACAAATTTCTTGTACCCGGAGAACCATAGGGTGTAAAGAAAGGGCGAAAAGGAGGGGACCTAAAGGGTCCCCCTGCTGAACCCCCGTAGTAGCCCCTATACAGTCATTACCAACATACAATCTAGCTGGCTGGGCATATAGGAACTGGACCCATGAATAGATAGACGGGCAACGTTGATGGATCTCTCGAAGAAGGGCAGTGCGGTCGATCATATTAAACGCGTTCGAAAAATCCACCGTGAGCATAGCCAAGGATCCGTCCGCATGAAAGGAGCTTAAGAACCTGTTCGCGCTGTGAAGCACCGCCTCCGCCCCATTGGGTGTTTCCACCCCAAATTGAAAGTCCCCAAGGTACTTAGCCATTTCCTTCCCAACCTTCCTCATAGCCACTTTAGAAACTAATCTGCGTCAAATGGCCCCTACGGCAATGAGCCGAATCCCGTTATCAGGTTTCAATAAAGGGGTAAGGGGGCCGAAGAAATAAATTCAGCTAGAACCCTTGGGCACAAACCCCCTAGCCAAAGGTTGACGACTTCATTAATAGCTGAGAGCAACCCCGTGGAAGTCGCTGACCCTTCTCCAGTAAGAGCGCCTAGCAAATGTTGGGCCCTCAGACCATCCCTCCCACAAGAAGTCCCTTTAGGGAAAGACCGGAGACATCCAAGCACACAATCCATATCCACAATAAGGGCGGGCATGACGTCAGAGTTGGTGGGCAAGGACGGAGGAGGCATCACCGGATGTTTGTCAATAAGGGCTTTCATGGTAGATTCCCCCAAAGGAGCAACCCCACTGGAACACAACACCTTAACAGCAGTTGTAAAGTGACCGTCCCTAACTTTTCTTAGGCATTATTTGACATTGGGGCTCTCTTCAGAAGACTTAATCCCCCTTACACCCTGGGTAAAGAAAACACCCTCCCCCGCACTATCAAAAAGGGAAGAAACCAAATCTGAAAATCCAGAACCGTCTTTCCACAAGGAAAGCGCTTGCAGGATGCTACTACACTACAAGGATTTCCTATTCCCAGACCTCCGCTCCTGCCTAGTGGACGGTTTGACCACCCGCAGAGTACACCTCGGCAATAAAAGCAATTTGACCCAACTTTCTACAGACCCTGGAGAGGCCACCACCTTTCGTAAGGCACCTGTCAAAACTTGGGCGAACGCCAATCGACAGCTTGGCGGAATGCTTTTGACAGTTTGAATGGGCAGAGAGAAAACCTTTTCAAGGAGGGATAAGTCCACGACAACCCCTCCTGAAGGACCTGGTTCCATATCAGTAGCCGCACACCGAGGTTTCTGAATCCCCACAATGAAATCTTCCACATCCCCTGTATTCACAGAAAAGGAGAAGACATCATCAACGCCGTGGTTACACCTTTTGCTAAGAGCATGCATCACCATGCACCTCCTACATAGCCATTTGGCCCCATCTTGAAGGGCGCCCCCAACATCCATAAAAAGGTCCAAATCTTGAGACATGGCATCTCGCAATGACGCCTTCCGATTTTCTGTCTTGAAATGCAGACTCTGCATGTGCTCGAGAAGGCGGAAAAACCCCAAAAACTCCGGTTTACCATCTTTACACTCATGGAAATGCTTGAAGGGGCATGATCTAAGCCCACTGCTTGAGCCAGGGCCCGAACCTCCTGGATTACCAATCCGATCCCTTTTTTTAGGAGCCATAAACACATCCAAACCAACCCAACTAAAAAGCAAGAAAAACCTAAAGGACCCCTACTCGAGGCAAGGTGGGGCAATAAACCGATGAAAACAAGGACTTAAAAACTCCAGGTAGACAACGAGAAAGTAGAGGGGGAGCAACCAACAATTGTTCACCTCCTACCCGTTAACCGCAACACCCCTATTTATACCATCATACTATATTATTATTATTATTATTATTATTATTATTATTATTATTATTATCATTATTATTATTATTATTATTATTTGTTTGTTTGTTTTTTAGGCCAATTAGATTGTAGGTTAACTTTTTCAAGTCAATAGAAAGTCAAGATTACATATTATTATTATTATTACATTAATTATATAATAAATATGAAAACTCAAACAGGGGCGAATGGGAGGAGAAGGGTTGGAGAGCGATTAAGGAAGAGCAGGCGAGTAGGGTTTGGGGTTAGGGGCGATTGGCTAGATGATGTGCAGGAGGGGCGATTAGGCTTAGATTGGGCTAGGAAGGGGACGATTGGGATGGAGGGGGCGAATAGGATTTGAATTCAGACCGTTGCAGGGGTTGAGTTTTGTAGGCTCGGTGGAGGAGAAGGTTAGGTACGGTGGTTTTAGGTGGGGGGAAAGGGCGACGGTAGGTGGAGGAGGTGGTTTCAGGGAGAGGGATAAGGGGGTTTAGGGAAGGCCTAGGTGAAGGAGGGATGTAGGTGGAGGAGGTGGTTTCAGGGAGAGGGGGGAGGGGGTTCAGAGAAGGCCTAGGTGAAGGAGGTGGTTTCAGGGAGGGTGGTTTCAAAAGGTTAAATCAATTTTAAAAGAACCTTTCTATTCCCACCCCCACCTTCTATTTCAACCCCTTTTAAAGCACCTAGCTTAGGCTAAAGTTAGGTGCTTCGGTTCAAATCATACGAGCTGGTAGGAAAAAGCTGACATTTTGATCCAAAGCGTCTAGCTTTGGCCTAAGCTAGGTGCTTTGTATCAAAGTTTTTAATTTTGGTTGTTTTTTTGATACTTTGTAGTGTTTTTTATTTTTTTCATTTATTTAATAAAATAATTAAATTAATTAACTCTAAAAGTGTTTATTAGAAACTGGTACGGTTTCTTGGGCACGGCGCCCCGCAAGGGTGTTTGCCACACAGTTGTTCGCCGATCAAAAAAAAAGAAACCGGTACGGTTCGTTACCAGGCAGTTAGTTTGAAACCGGTACGGTTCGTTACCGGACCTGATCGGGTCGATACGATCTGGGTGGATAACGGGCCGGTCAGTTCGAAACCGGCATGGTTCATTACCGGACCTGATCGGGTAAATACAATCCGGGTGGATAACGAACCGTATTAAGGATGCTATCACAAACAACAAGCCCAAGTCAAAGTGTCGGTCAATGCTACTAATTAATTACCCCATATTCGGTTGCTTGACCATTGACTGTTAACACCAAGTCAAGCCAAAGTCCTTGTCAAGCTACTAATTGATTACCCCAAATTCATCTCATTGACCATTGACTGCAATTATGTTCTTACCTTGACCATTGACTGTAATAATGTATTTATACCCTCATCTTGTATGTAAAGTTGTACAACAATTCACAAAAATCATTCTCTATGTTTACTAGATTTATAGATACGACACTCGCCCCATTTCCTCTCTCCGCTTTCTAAAAACTACCATATTTTTTTAGGGAAAATCACGAGAATAGCCCCTTGACTGGATGACTTAGAGAATAGCCCCCTCCCCTCTCTTTGGATAGACGGTTCACGTGTTCCAATGCGTCTGAGGCGTCTCTCGAGAGCCTTTGGTTTCCAACCAATAAAAGACCAACACGTGGTGCCTTCTCCCACTTCCCTAGACGACTTGGTGTCGTCTCCTACTCCCTGAGACAACTTTTGCCGTATCCCACTTCCCCGAGACATCTCGGTGGCTTTGTTTCAGTTTCCACTAGGACTTTGTGCCGACCAACACTGTATCTGGTAATGAAACGATGCATCTAGTTACCGGTAATTTATTATGTAATTCACCTCCCTCCATATATAAAGCCAGAAAAAAAATTCGAAGCTCCCACCAACCTCTACCCCTACCAAAAAAATTCGGAGTTCAAACCGAATCCTTAACACAAGAAATGACACCCACTCGTTGGACTGAGAACACGAAATCGCACTTGTAGCTGCCTGGACGTTTGTCAAAGACAACCCACATCCGGGTAACAAATGGTACCGAATCCTCAACGAGTTCAATCGGTTGGTAGGGGTTCGAATCGAACCATTGACTCCCTCAACCGAAAATGGACCGATTGCGCACCAAGTGCCAACTATTTAACGGGTACCATAATCGAAAACTACGAGAGGTGCCTTCGGACACACCCGAAGATGTGGCCATCAGAATATATAACAGAAATCGAGTATGAGTCCAAGCAACACAAAGAATTTAAACACGTCTCTGCTTGGCAAATGATGAGGGATATGCTTAACGAGTAGCTTTTGTGGTTGTCTGTTTTGTGGTTTAATTATGTTTAGTTTGACAATTAGTTTTTTTTCTTGTTTAATTATGTATTTATTTTATCTTTTTTTAATCGAATGACTCGTTTATTTTATGTTTATTTAAGTTGACAATTAGTATTTTAAATAAATTTTATATCATAATAAAGTTATAAAGTTATTACATAAAATAACTTTTAAAAAAATATTGCGGCGGAGGGCATCGGTTCGAATCCGGCAGGTCTGAGACGTCACCGGAGACGTTTCAAAACCTACAAAAGACGCCACTAGAGACGTCTTTTGCAGGTTTGAGACGTCATCGGAGACGAGTTGGTGGCACTGACACGTCTCCAGTGACGCCTAACACTCCTCAGGATCAACAACACTACGTGTTGGTCTTTTATTGGTTGGAAACCAAGGCTCTCGGGAGACGCCTTAGATGTCTTGGGACACGTGAACCGTTTCTTCAAAGAGACAGAAGGGGGCTATTCTCGTAAGTCATCCGATCAAGGGGCTATTCTCGTGATTTTCCCTATTTTTTCTAGTTGCTCAACCAAAAACTACACCCACCCTCTATGCCCTCCACGTCCCGTTTCTCTCTTTCAAACTGTGAAAAACTCGTCACTCGAGAAGCTCTAAAGGGTCATGCCTTAGAGCACTCACATCCCATATACCAAATGTATGTGAGTGTGTCCACCAAATTATATGGGGTGAGTGTAAGTGGTTGTGAGATAAAATATTTAGTAGAAGCACTGTTCCACCCTAAATATGAAAAGCTACTGTTCACCCCTATATATATTTTAGAGTTAATAGCCATTTTCGTCCCTTCTGAACAACCATCATCTTCAACCCCTAATAAAAACCCTAGTTGGAACCTGGTCCTCCGCCGCCTGTCACCACCACAGTCACCGTCGTCGTCCTCCTTCTCCTGTTACTCGCCCTCTCTCTCTCTCCTCTGTCTGAATCATCTCTCTTCCTCTCTTCTCTCTCTCTCTCTCTGTGTGTGTCCAGATCTCATCGTCTTCTCATACTTCAGTAACTCCAATCATCAAAACCCTAACTAACCCAAACCACACCATCACCACTTCAACATTATTATAACATACTATTATTTTAAATGATAGTATCCTATAACTGACACTTTACAACATTTAACAATCACTCAATGGGAGCCAGCAGAAAGCTACAAATAAAGATCGATAAGGTTTTAAAGAAAGTCCAGGAAGGCGTCGATGTTTTCGATAGTATCTGGAACAAGGTTATTATTATTATTATTATTAAGTCAAAATCATTGTGCAGAGATTTAGAGAGAGAGAGACAGTGAAAGAGAAAGAAAGAGAGAGAGAGAGAGTGAGTGAAAGAGAGATAGATATAGGGTGGGGTGGGGATATGGTGGGGTGGGGTGGGGTGGGTGGGGTAGGGATGGGGTGGGGTAAGATTTTAATTAAAATTTTAAATTGTAAGTAAAAAGACAAAAATACCCCTGGCATTAACGAGTTTTTTAACTGGGTTAGTGAAAAGGACGAATTTGGCAAAAAAATCCAAACCTCAGGGAAGGAATTGCAAAAAAAAAAAAAAAAAACTTTTGTACTGGAGTGGCAAACTGGCCCAAACCTCAAGGACGAAAATGGCTATTAACTCTATATTTTAATATTTTTATAAGTAGATGTGAGTGAAGGGAGAGAAAATGTAATGATAAAAGTATAAAAAAATATTATTATTTTAATTAGAAGAGAAAAGATTTAGGGGTGAAGTAGTGATTTTTAATGTAATTTGATGAATGAGATTTGGTGGAGGGGATGTGAATGCTCTTACGACCAATTCAAACATCAGAGCAAGGGAACTCATCAAAGAGCAAATAATTGAGTATTGAATACGGCTCCTTTAGACGGGGTTTAGAATCAAAAGACGGGGTTGTGTTGATTTTTTTAAATGTTTTATTATGTTGGCTTATAATATTCCTGTCTTTAATTTTTTTTAACCCTGTCTTTAGCTCGCTTTTGTAGGAGTGCTTGGATACTGATCGTCTATCTATAGATGGATGATTTGACCACTATGTCAAAATTCAACACGTTCAATCATTTAATGTCATATGTAACGTTAATTATAAGATATAGTCATGGTTATATCTTAGAACATGGTAATGTCCTCTAGATAATATGTCTTATACTTTTCTCGTCGTGCACGTTGTTATGTACATTAATAAAGTCTTGGATTCCAAATCCCCTCAATATAGTCTTATGTAGATTTATACTTGCACTAGTTTGTACGGCGTTGATAATAAGAGCATATAAAATAAAAGGACCTAACGAATCTGACTACCAAAAGTTGATTATTTACGAACTCGGTCATCAGTTTTTAATAAGTCGAACCTACAACACTTATCCGAACCATGATTATCTGGTCAGCAAGTCACGGTCAGCCTGTCACTTAAAAGACACATACCTCACCTTGTTCTATATTCATTAT
This sequence comes from Ambrosia x helenae, assembly GCA_030844895.1. NCBI lineage: Eukaryota > Viridiplantae > Streptophyta > Magnoliopsida > Asterales > Asteraceae > Ambrosia > Ambrosia x helenae. The sequence continues at coordinate 38,354,790 of CM061223.1, read as the reverse complement.
TATCTTTTTTTGGACTTCAATGTCAAGAAGTTATTTATATGATTCATGTGATTATTTATCTCAACCACCCTTTTAAAGCATGTTGATTGATTTGAATATTCGTAAATAGGCTAAAACTAAAGTCACTGTTTAAATCAATTGGTTTATTAATACAGTGTAATTCCATAAAAGGATAACATTAGAAACTCTTTACAAATATATACCGCTTCATTCTTGAGCTCGACGAGTATACCTGACAGATAATGAACCGTGCATGTGACAAAATTTTAACAAGGCATAGGTATGAGATTAGACATACCCGACCTATTGTCATCCTTATTCGTCGATTAGGATTCACTGTATCTTAAAATAATTTAATAATAGAATAGATGACCATATACATATCAAAGTTTTAGTAAAAAAATTATCCAAAACGTATTGTTTTGCGTCAAACGTAAAGCGTATAATGATTATATGTGGAATCGTAAGCATTTAAATGTCTGTAAATTGCTGAATTTGTCTTAATATTTATAAAAGCGAAATACCTGTTTCGTTGTACATAATAAAATAAAACGTGCCTACACAGAAACATTTATCAAAACATTAATTTCATTATGACTAATGATAAACAAACCGATAATGGTGGAAGGAATGTTACGGGGAGCCATCTCCGAGAGAAAACTAGCCACATACACCGCAGGGCACCGCAAGGTGGTCGGGGACGGTCGCATCCCCGAGTTAGCAAATCCCCGCTCTCTCACACACGCCATTCCCTGCCAGATAATCAACATATATTATAAAAAGATATGAGCAGACACCACCCGATACATGTATACGATCAATTAGCGTCTATTAATATCCCTTGTTACGACTCATGTACATACATCTATGCCAAATAGATAAACTACACTCTTTGTTTTGAGAGTGTAGCCCTGCTTGTGACTTTCATGATGACACTAATATTAATAGACAACATACATGCGCCGAAAAAACATGTATATATTTGGTAGTTCACAAGTGATCTCATTGGGAATATGACACTAAATCAATCACTAATTTAGTCATTTAAATGAATGATTTATAGATACTTCTTATAATTAGTACTTGCTTTCTTTTCAAATAACTTTTTTGTTAATATATATGAATGGAATACAAATTTTCAAAAGATGTCCCAATCTTTAATAGGTTCATAAATCATAACCACCGTACGTCCGGTAAGAAAAAGACGATCGGGTAAGAGTGGTGTACCTTTAGACGCACACAGCGTGGCACCATAACCATGATCATAGCCATGGTTCCACGCTTGTGTCCGCCTAAAAACCATCCTCTTAATTAAATCGCCCCTCTTCCTGTATTTTCATGATAAGTTGAGTGAATGTTTTTCTTTCAAGCTATTGGAACATTAATGCATGGATATGTATGTGTATATATACACACGTATACATTTATAAATATATAGAAAGTTAATGATTAAGGAAGTGATAATGTGAGATATATGATCAAAGGTGGTTACGCAACAGCGGTACGTTCTTCAGGATGAAGCTCCTATAGTGTGCATGTGACACAAGGCTAACTAATTGTAATACACGTGTTGCTACGTGACATAAACACGAACACCACCAAATGGAATTTACTAGATTAAACTTTCAAGTGGGTTGATTAATATCGGTTTGCTTTGAGTGTAGTTTTTCTTTCAAAAAATTATATTAACTTTGCCAAGGTTTTGCTTTTAGACTACTCGGAGTGGGAGGGGGGAAAGAGGGGAATGAAGCGTCATGTGGCACTTGTGAGACTCATGTGGGGGGGGGGGGGGGGGGAATTGTGGGGAGTGGAAGGGGGGAAGGGGGGGGGAAGGAAATAATATTATATTGTGTTAAAGTTAAAAAAAAATAAAAAAAAACCCTGACTAATCAGATCATGCCACGTCACCCACCAAAAATGCCCCACGCCATTGGACTGCCCACCGCCCCTTCCCACGCCTGGTTGCGGCGGTGTCCCCCCCCCCTTCCGCCCTCACTCCCGCCCCACTCCGAGCACTCTATCCAACAATTCAGAAGTTTTTGGCATTCAAGTATAATCGAGCAATTTGACAGAATAATTTTTGTTATATTATTTTTAACAAAAGCAGTGGCGGATCCAGGATTTCCAGTGGGTTCACTGTTTTAGGGTTCAATTTCTTATGATCGGACATAAAAAATTTGGCTCGGTTCAACGTTCGGGTCGGTTATGGACCTATGGTTCATCACATAATAAAAACATGATACAATAATAGAAAAACATCTTTATTAGAAATTAAAAAACACATGATAAAAATACCATGGTCGTTGCAAATTAGAAAGAAATTACCAATAGTTGTTCCCTACAAGGCTACAAGTTTTCATTTTCTGAAAACGTTGTTACCTACAAGTTTGATGGTTATCTTTGGAAAAAGAATGTGTCAATTCTCTTCATAACTATATTAGTGGGAGTGCCCGCACGTTACAGCGGGTGTCCCAACTAACAACAGATTCAGTTATGATGCCTATTCGTATTATGAACCACAAGGGAGGAGGATCCCATTGTCTCAAGTAAGAATAACGAATGAACAAAAAGAGATAAAAGCTAGGGGGAGTACTTTAAATAGATATAATAATCACATACCAGACCTTTAATCCATGTACATAAGCACAAGACAAACACAGTATCACACCATATGATGTACTCACATCTAGTGTAAGGATCATTGAATGATGAACCAAGAATGAAATATTTTGTCCTAAATTTTGTAATACAAATTCTACAACTTATCAGCTGTGTCATAAGCAATAAATGGACCACGAAACAACCAACATCACAATTTTTTTAATGATGATCCATTTTATTTATGCTATTCACATGTCTTGAAATAAAAGAAAGTTGCCGGATCGAACACTATTGACACATTTTATAGTTCTAGTAGATGAGGAAGAAAAGAAATGACACATACATTAAAGCCAAAGCAAAATCTCAAAAGGCTAACCATAATCATATTGTACACCATTAAGGACAGGGCATTTCATGCCATCATCAGGCCCGTTAATTAGTTCCATGATCTCAAATACATAAAACAAATACCTAGTGTGATATGAACATTACTATGAAACCTAGTCATTTAACTACATAACATCTAATAGAAAACTCTAGTCATTGATTAAATTTTTGTACACGGCATACCAATAGTTAAGGTATCCAATAGTTGTTTTAAAATATTTTAGGCTATTAGATGTTAATATTCAGCTGAAGAAAAATTGTTTAACCGGGTCAAAAATTGGCTGGATGCCAAGCAAACTTAATTTACCTTATTTTTATTTTAAATTAATCTGTTAGTGAATACAAAACTACTGTTGAACCACACCATGAGTCAACATTTTCAAAAATACAACTAGCTTGGCTTCATCTAAGTTTAGATTAAAAAGATAAAATAATAACATCTCTAATGACACATATGGATCCAAATATCGTACTTCAAATACTAAAACAAAAGTCTAATTTTTTGTCTCAATTGGAGTTTTCCTATTTTTACACATGAAACCTGCTACTTATATTTTTTTCTTTTCAAATTCAAGTTTTTCATAATAATTAATTGATAATACTAACTAAATGAACCTCAAGAATTGAAGGTTCTATTTGTGTTCTGGACAAAGGGGGATAAATACCTAGTGGTTTCCCATGATTTTTTTTATAGGTAAATTCTCATTTTATTTCACCAACATATATACAGAAGGTTGTTTCCAGAAAGGTTCTGGCAACAACCAAGTACATCACCATAACATTCGCCCAATTACAATAAGCGTACAAAGATCATGTGATCGGAACATCAAAAGCGACCCATTTCTCCCACGTCCATGATGCATCTTTTGCTTTATGTTTCACCCATGAAAACGCCGTGGCTTGTACCTCTCCAATAAGTCCTTGAACATTCATCCTCTTTCCTTTGAAATCGCCTCGTTGCGCGCCTTCCATAAGGTCCAACTTCCCACTAAAACTATCCTTTGAATCAGATTTCTTTTGTATGCAGTGGCATCGATAAACCTATGAACTTCCAAGAGGTCTCTCACAGTGTGTGCATATAACGGGGGGACTTGGCACCACGAACTAACTTTTTGCCACAACACGGACGCCACGTAGCAAGAAGTAAATGATTCGCATCTTCCTCGCCTTATCCACATAGTTTACAAGTAGCCGGGCCATGATAAATCCTTCTCCTCATTAGTTCTTTAAGGGTTGGTATACGATTTTGTTTTGCTCGTCAACCGAATACGCTAATTTTCCGTGAAACACCTTTTACCCAATGAAAAGGGTAAAAAGGGACAGCACGCTGAGTAAGTAATTTTCTGCACAAACTGACCTGTGAATAATAAATCATTGAAATACCAATACAAATCATGGTTGTAAAGATTTTGTACCTCAACATACATAAACTTTATCAAATCCTCCTTTACCAAGTTTTCTTTCTAACTTGTATGAAGGGAAATTGCCAATTTGAACCTGAAAACGGAAAGCATGTCGAAACTTTGATATTATGTCAACAACAAAATTCTTTGATTTCTTAATAAATTCTTTTGATCACAAATGTAAAGACAAAAGCATAAACTTGTATAATTACCCTTTCACCCAAATTACACGAAATACCCTCGACCATACTCGCATTTCTGAATGTTCCAAAGAATTAGGAAAACTCAGGTAACTAACTAACTTGCTGATGCTTTTATAAAAATGTTGATGGGTAGCTATGTAATGTAACTGATTACATGCTATTTTCTTTAGGGGGTTGATGCAGAAACTCTGCAGTGTGAAGTTGAACATGTTAACATATAAGCAGAAGTTAGCATTCTGGATCAACATATACAATGCCTGCATAATGCATGTACTGTAAGAGATCTTACTAAAACCAAAAATCGAATCTACCTAATCATTTAACTGAATCAAACAAGAGAGTTAAATTATTTAACCATTTGTTATGACAATCTAACCAACTTAATGACTAATCATAAACCTGTTAAAACTGTTAAACAATAACCAGGCACCATCATCGACGATGCTACCCGTCGGCAACAACCTACGATCGAGCCATTGGTAGTAAGTATCATTAACAACTGACCCGAGCTGTTCAATCTCAACTGAGAAACTAACAAGTTCCTCTTACTCGTATTGTCAAACCAACCTTCAAATATAACAATCGGCTCTTTCAAAACACACATACACACTTAATTTAATAGAATACAAAATTACAAACAACAGCAAATTATCAATAGGAAACACACTTAATTTAATTTAATAAAACACACTACACATAACAAAAAACGCAATGGAAAACCAAATGAAAACAAAGTTACCCTAACAAGATGAGTGTATAGAACAACCGGTGGTGAGAGAATCAACAATTATTCAACAAGCAGCTGGGAATGATGTGAGCTTCAACAATCAAATTTACGGGTAATAATTGGTAACCGAAGTATTACAGTTCTCTGAGATAAAGGGGGGATTCAATGGGGTTACGAATTGAATGATTACTGTAATGAAAGAGTTCAATGGGGTAACGGTTATGTGATGAAAGATTGGTTTAGGGTTGATATCGCTTCAGAGTACTGTAATACTTCAATTCTTTCATTCATTACCAGGAAGTTGACATTAAGGCCATGTTTGGCTCTCTTTTTCCATTTCTCCTTATAACTTTTCCTCCTTCAAAAGTTACTTATCTCATAAGTCACAATTTGTGACTTATGACTTTTCCCCAAAATCTCCTTTTCAAAGCATAAAACCCCTCCATAAGTTACTTTTCAAAAAACCATCCAAACACTTTTGTTTAACTTATGACTTATTGAATAAGTCAATAAGTTAAAAGGAGCTGTGGAAATGGAGAGCCAAACATGCACTAAAACATTAAATTGGCTTTATGATTTAGGAGCAAAGTGTATTATAGGGGCATTAAGGGAAACAATTTTCTACTTTTAACTAAAATGGCACTACAAGTTTACTAATATACCCTTCTAAGTGTCTTAATGTTCCACAAAGTTCCAATTATACCCTCATTATGTAAGCATAAATCACTTGTGCATGTTGCTTCTTAAGTTGTACGGAATTGAATACTCCATATTAGTTTATCAAGTCCATATCTAATATTTTCATCTACCAAATCGTCAATGCGACAAGCTTTTCTACGTAAAAATGTGTTCTTAAGCATTAAAAAAATCTTCGACTTTAAAGTCTACCTTTCAAGAACTTAAGCAAGATCACATCACTTCTTCCATCTTTAGATCCAGATGACTTCAGTCATATATTATACAAATTTTAACCTGGGTATAGTATTATAGCAGACTCCACAAGTTCAATTTTAATTCAATGAATTGGCGTTAAGCAAAGAAAACATAAGTTCCCATTATCACAATTATGATGAAACCAAAAGGTCTTGTTATCAATCAACATATCATACTCATTATCCATGAAAATTTAAGTGCGTGTACTATGCAATGTGTTTTCAATCTATATTTCACATAGATGTATATAGATAACATAATGCTTGTGTTTGTAATGTTGGTAACATTGAATTAAATATGCCTATTTATACATGAAGTATATCATTTACAAACCATCCAATTGAAAACCAAACAAAAATCTAGTTGCTTTACAGTTTTGCGTAAATATGGCACAAATTAATAACTCTCAAAGAAGGAGAAAAGTAAACAAAAAATATGAGACTTCAATCAAAAAATGAGATTAAATGTTTTACAATTTACAAATTACACTTTGGCAAACTTTTGACCCATCTGACCCATTTTAACAACATTCTTCCTGTCTAATTTTATTTTATTTTACCTAGTTGGCCCATTAGAGAGTAAAATAACCAAATTCATAGGTCAAGAAATTACCTTTCAGTTTGCCCTAGAAGAAATTCAAGATGCTTATCAAGAGCTTTTTTTCTTCTTTTGATCAAGCTCTAACCGATGCTTGTACAACACTTAAAATGACATGATATTTTATAGAAAATAAATATGTATCAAAATTATAATGTAAAACAAACCCCTCATATATAAATTACATATATGACTTACCAGCTTCTCAATTTTTGTTCAACATTTCTTCACATCCTTGGAGATATTTAGTGCAACTTTTTTCATTTGGAGCTCTTCTTCCTAACCATTGAAGATAATGAACTTCAATATCAAGAAGATGACATATACACTTCATCAGAGGCACTCATGTGACACCCGACATGTTTAGGTCAACATTTCATAAACACAAAAAGTCTACCTTAGTGAGAAACGTTTATTAAACATACTTGACGGGGTTAGTCGAGTCGGAACACAGTCCGTATTGTCCAGGGTTCAATGATTTGGAGGATCATTGGGTTAGTCACACACACACACACACGTTACGAGTCCCGTGTTGGTGAATTACATAAACTAAATTAGGTGTTATGCGTAGATTGATTCTTATATGGAGGATTATGTGCAAATATGTGTTTAAAACGATGTGTAGATGATTATCCATGCTTATATATGTTAAACATAGATTAAGATTGCATGTTCATGTGCTATGATGCGTTAAAATGTGTTAAACACGACAAACTGGAGAATCTGGAAAAGGCACTTCCTGGTTCGACCGTTCGAAGGGTCGAACCTGGCTATCTGTTTTAAAAGAACTACATTCGACCACTTAACTCTACGTTCGCCCACATGCAATGGTCGAACGTGGACATAGTATAAATACCACACTTTGTCATTTTTCATCATTTCACAAACCCTAAACGCCTCTAAACACTCTCTAGCAACTTTAATCACTGAGGAAGGAGTTTTTGCTCTTGTTTGCCATAATCTAACCTACAAACATCTTCTAAACAAAGATCTAAGGTGTGTTCTTCATCCTAAATCATTTTTAAAGCATTTCAATTCGTTTTCATTAAACCCCAAGAGCCCAGATCTGATTCAAACATGTTTTCATGGATAAAAACCTTCCTAATATCTTTCTAAACAAAACCTATTCATAAACAATGAGTTTTCATACAAATTAACTTGTGTTAATGGTGTTTTATGTGGTGTTATGTATTGTTTGATGATTTATTGCTGTTTAGATGATATAACAATGATCTAGGACTATTATTGATGATGATTTATGATTGAGATAGGTTACAATTGATTATTGATGATGTTTTGCTCATTTTGGGGATTTTGGGTTAGATCTAGGGCTTGTTCATGATGATAGTGATAAGGATATGAATGGGGGTTTCTTGTTCATGATAATCTGAGTATATTAAGTTGATTATGGATTGATTTTAGAAAGTTTCCTAATTGGGTAAAGATTGCATGCGTTTGATTAGGGGTGAGCAATAAACGGTTCCGAACCGCAAGAACCGTGAAACCGACCCGGAACCGCTAGAACCGAACCGAATTAATGTTATAGGTTCCGGTTCCGGTTCTCATATTTTGGCATAATCGGTTCCCGGTTCGGTTTCGGTTAGAACCGACGGGTCCGGTTAAGAACCGTTAGAACCGTTTTGAATTAAATTAAATATTTAAATGTTCTATTATTAGTTTGAAATAGAATGTGTTGTTTCCTTCTTTATAATTCTTTAACACTTTTAAATTGTTTTACTTGGTAGGAATGTAGAGTATTGCCTTATGTGATGGTCAGTAGTCAGCACAGCTTGTTCTGACCCGTTTAATCTGTATAAAAAGAATGATCCAATCCAAACAAAACATATTTTGATACGTAAACAGCTATACTTTTAGTAACCATGGTTAACACAAACTGTTGATAATTTTTTTTAAGAAAAATCATTGTTTTTGTTTATTTTTTTATTTAATTGTTAATGTTAATTTTAGGATTTTATTGACAACCGGTTCCAGTCTAGAACCGTTTCATGAGAACCGTTTCACCCGGTTCTGGAACCGAACCGTTTAGTAATAAACGGGTTCCGGTTTCGGTTCTCATATTTTGGAATAAATGGTTCGCGGTTCGGTCCGGTTCGGTTCAATTCGGTCCGGTTCTGAACCGTTGCACAGCCCTACGTTTGATGTGACATCTCCATAATTTTCCATTTCGGGTAACTTGTAAAACGGACGGATTTCGGGGTAAAATTGGTAGGGTTTTGTAGGAATATGTTAATGATAGTTGACTGCTGTGATTGGTGATGTTTCGTGATGTTTTTGGACCGTTTAGATGCGTTTTGGTGCGTTTTATGAAGTTCTGCAGCAAACGGTCGAACGTGGAACTCATTCGACCCTTCGTGTGGTCGAACGTGGCTCAAAAGGGTCGAACGTGGCTCAAAACGGTCGAACGTGGCTCAAAAGGGTCGAACGTGGCTCAAATGGGTCGGATGTAGAACCATAGGGTCGAATGTGGGTGTCTGGGGGTCGAATGTGGGTGCCTGGGGTCGAATCTGGGTGTCTGGGGGCGAATTAACACGTGTTAGGGTCGAATTAACATACATTAAGGTCAAATTAACATATGTTAGGGTCAATAAACATGTGTTAGGTCAAATGAACTTGTGAATAAGTTGAATGAACATCATGAGGGTTGAACCAAGGGTCCATGGGTTGAACCAGAAGCCCGTGGGGGCGAACCAAACACAGGAAACTCCCGATTCGACCTTACGACTTCGTATATGTGATTTTTGATGCAAACTAAGTGTTTTATGCTTGAAACTTATGTGTTAACCTTATGTGCATGACTAATTGATGTAATGGGTCACCAACGGGATGTCGGGTCTGTCTGGTATGTCCGGTTAACGTTTAAACACACTTTTAACACACGTAGTCAAGATCTGGACAATCGGGGGACTAGTTAACCTTCGGGTTAGTAGTCAATACACTTATTCGAACTCATTGATAGGTTTTAACTAAGTTGGGTCATCATACACGTGTTGGAATTCTAAGTATCTGAAGGCGCACTCTAAGGTGAGTTTCACGGCCCCTCTTTTATACACTTTTTCTCGGGGGAGAAGCATGCCACACGTTTTAACAAATACAACATTTATGTTTTGAAACGCAACGCTTTTGAAACGCAACTCTTATGAAACGCAACGCTTATGAAACGCAACGCTTATGAAACGCAACGCTTTTGAAACACAACGCTATTGGAAACGCAACGCTTGTTTTAAATTACTATACGACGAAACACAACGCTAAGTCCTTAATAAAAACCATGAATGTGCGGGGCACAATGGGGGAAATGTGGATAGATCTATTGGGCTTGACGAACCCCACCCGACGGCTGGGAGCCGGGTGGGTGCATATTGTCTCTATTTTCGGCAACTCAAACACGGGCGACAACACATGCAACGCCTGTCAGTAATGGTTTCGGCAACACAGTCGTAGTAGTAAGGAAACGTTTGTTATGTATTTAAAGGTTTTGCATACTTGGTACTTTTGAGATGAAACTCTTTACGCTTGAAATGCTTTGTGAACTTAAAACATGTGAACTCACCAGCATTATATGTTGACGTCTTTTTGGCATGTTTTCTTAGGTCGCTAAGGTAGCAGCATTGAGTTTAGGCGCACGGAGTCTCACGGCGTCTAGGAATCATAAACATGTTTTGTTAAACATTTCAGACTTTGAGTTTTACTTGTGAGTTGTAATAATACATTTTGCTTCCGCTGTGCTAGAACGGTTTTAGAAATAATCAGAATTTTCATTACGTAATAACCAAGTTACATCTGGATAATGGGTAAGCGAGCAACAAGCTGCGCCGCTATCCCCTTTTGAATCGCAAACCTATTCTACTAAATACAAACCCTTGGTTCCTCGGGCTTTGCGAGTCACTGTAGACCACCTTCTGTACCCGCTCCAAAAAGCGAACTGCCTCAGGGGCAAGTGATCCAAAAGTGTCGAAGGCAAACGGAATGAACACATGCTGATTCTCTAAACACGCTATCCCCTTTTGAACGGTTTTTGAAACTCAATGGCAGTTAACGTTGTTTTCATATCATATAGTGTCGTTTATTGTGACCGTTGACTTGGATCCTGGTTTGTCACGCGCCTCGCGGTAAAACTTCGCAAGTGGAAATTTGAGGGTGTGACAACTCAAAGGTCTCACCTTCCAATAAACACAATGAAAATAATTCTTAAAGACAATTCAATAGATATCTATTGGTATGGTCATGAGGGCAAGATTGGAATAGAATCTTAAGATGTGAGTAAGATAATGATGGTAAAATTACAAATATATCCTCCTAAGTGTCTTAATTGTCACAACTATGCCCATAATACCCTTAAATTTCTTGCTGAAGTATGTTGTACATATTGCTTCTTAAGTTGTACGGAAATGAAAATGACTATGTTAGCCATCACTCCTCCTTAATAAGATAATATAGATATAACCATCAAGGTTCAACAATTTACAAATTAACATCCCTAATTGTCTAATTCGAATTCACTTTTTCACATAATCATACAAGTTGATTAAACTAATAAACATGTTCAACAAATTAACAAACTAAACATGTTCAAAAAATTAACAATAGAATTAGTAAGTTGGTAACTAAGTAAAAAAAAAAAAATTGTACCCACAAAACAAAAATTATCATATAGCCATATTGCTTGACAAAATTACCATATAGGCATTTCAAATAAAAATTTATCATACAACAGAGATCAGCAACAACAAGCTTACGTCAAACCATATACGTTTTAACAAACGGTCTGGACGGATGTTTCTGGTTACATGAAGCCATGAAGGAAAGTAGGAAAGGAAGATTGGTTGGTGGGAATTAGATGAAGGAAGGAAAGGGGGCTGGGGCGAATGTTTCTGTTGGAGTCTTAGGTTAGTTTAAAACTTAATGGGCTGGATGCTGGACCCTTTCACAGTAAAAAAATGAAACAAAAAGGCGCTAAAAGACAGGTTTGAACTCAGGACCTAGAGTTTAAATGGTGAAAGTCTTAACCAATGAGCCACTTATGATATATGTCTATCCCAATTTTTCTTATGGGTTCATAGCCTATTTTTCATATACATTTCTACTAAACGTTAAAAAACCGAGTGGGTTCGGCTGAACCCGTCGCTCCCTATATAAATCCGCCCCTGAACAAAAGTAATCACTACGAGAAAATTCGTCTGATACGTCGCACCTCTCCCGATGACATTTTTCGTTTTAACAGATAGTGGCAACATGTCGTCATCACAGGGTACTCTGTTGTTGTCGCCGGTACAGCTAATTACCAAATTTTATTTTACATTAATAATAAAAAATCAATTGTATTTCAAACGAATCTATTACGGCGACATGTCGCCGGTAGAGTGTAACCTCTCCCGGCAACGCTATTCCGACGACCTACCTTACTGTTAGGATCTGAGTTTGATTGTTTTGATTTGTTTAAGTAGAGATGAGAAGAATGAAGTGAATTATAAATGGAAAGTGCAGCGGAATGATTAAACTATAAATCAAAACAAGAGAACAATTGTTTTTCAATCGAATGCTTTCATTAATTGAAAGATTACAATATTACAAGTACTCCCCCTCAGCCTGATCACTCTGTGATTTGTTTCTCTGAGAGAATGTTTCGAGTGATGAATAGAACAGTACAAGCACTGTTCTATTTATAGACAAATCTAAACCACTGATGATCTAAGCTGACGTCACCTAAGACAATGACCTCTAACAGAATAGCACCAGTTCATCCTTGTCATCAATAGTGAGCAGCTTGGTTGTGCTCATGGGTGTACTACATGGCTTACAGTCATTCATCTCGAATCTAGTTAACAAATTTTTCACATATTTGTTTTGATGAATGAATGTGCCATTTTGCAGTTGCTTTATTTGGAGACCAAGGAAGCACTGAAGTTCACCCATAGCACTCATTTCAAACTCTGCTGTCATGAGTTTCCTAAAATCTTCACACATTTTTTTACATGTGGAACCAAAAATGATGTCATCCACGTATATTTGAACAATCATTAAATCTTTCCCTCTCCATTTTAAAAATAAGGTTTTATCAATTTTACCTCTTGTGAAACAATGGATAAGAGAAAGGTGGAAAGAGTTTCATACCAGGCCCTAGGTGCTTGCTTGAGTCCATACAAAGCTTTGTTAAGCTTGTAGACATAATCAAGATGGAATGTGTCTTCAAAACCAGGTGGTTGACATACATAGACTTCCTCCTGAATTTTGCCATATAGGTATGCACATTTGATGTCCATCTGATACACCTTAATGTTGTGGTTGACAGCAAAGGCTAGGAAGAGTCTGATAGCTTCTAGCCTAGCTACAGGAGCAAAGGTTTCATCATAGTCTATCCCCTCTTCTTGTCTGAAGCCTTGAACCACAAGCCTGGCTTTGTTCTTGACAACTATACCCCTTTCATCAGTTTTGTTTTTGAAGACCCACTTTGTGCCAATTGGACAAACATCCTTAGGCAGTGGTACAAGTTCCCATACTTGTTGTCTTTTAAACTAAAGGAGCCCTTCCTGCATAGCTTCTACCCAACTGTTGTCTTTTAGTTCCTCTTGGTACTTGACAGGTTGTGTGAGAGATAGAAAGCCTGCAAAAAGACAGATATTTGAGGATTGGCTTCTTGTGAGCACACCCTCTCTGATGTTGCCAATTGATTTGATCTGGTGGATGAGCTCTTAGGTAGATTAGATCTCCCTGATGTGGTATGATGGCATTTTGAGGTGAAGGACAGAGGTTTGGTGATTCTGTTGATGTAACATCTGTTTGCACTTCTGTAGAGCCAACAGATGTTTGAAATGGAAGTGGGGGAATGGGTCCAAGTGGTGTAAAACTGGACTGACTTTTGTCAACAAGGTTGACTTTTGTCAACAGATGATTGAGCAGTGGATGTAATTGGTGAGGTAGTGGTTTGAGGGTAATACTGGCCAACAGTGGCTGACTCAGCTATGACAGAGTTTTGACAGGTGTTTTGAACAGCTTCTTCCTCTGATACAGAATAGACTTTATAGTGACTTGGAATCACAACATCTGTTCTGTAATCTTGTTGTGGTGATTGTGAAATACCTGCACTGTTAGTTTTGACAGTAATATCTTCAAATTTGAATTTATCTAAATCAAACAACTCAGCAGGATTTGCTGGGATGTTTAGGGATGAAAGTTCATTGAACTTTACATTCAGAGTTTCTTCTATTGTCTTGGTCCTTGTGTTAAACACTTTATAGGCCTTGGCAGTAGAAGAATATCCAGAAAATATCCACAATCTACTTTGGCTGCAAATTTTGAAATGGAATCTTTAAGATTTAAAATGAAATATGGGCAGCCAAAGATTTTGAAAAATGAGATTATTGGTTTGATTTTGAACAGAATTTCATAAGCAGTCTTTTATGTCTTGGGTTGATTAAAACTCTGTTTTGAACATAGCAAGCAGTGTTTACAGCTTCTGCCTAGAAGGACAGTGGCAAACCAGAATCTGCTAGCATAGTTCTTGCAGCCTCAATGAGGGTCCTGTTTTTCCTTTCAACCACCCCATTTTGTTCTAGTGTTCTTGGGATGTTGTATTGCCTCACAATCCCTTTTGACACACATAATTCATCCAACTCCTTATTTTAAAACTCTGTCCCATTGTCACTCCTAAAGACTTTTACTGGCAAGTCATATTGTTTTTCAACTTTGGTGACAAAGTCCTTCAAGATACCTGCAGTCTCATCCTTAGAGTGTAAAAAGTAAGTCCATGTAAACCTAGAAAAATCATCAACTATGACAAGACAAAATCTTTTTCTTCTTAGACTCATGATTTTAACTGGGCCAAACAAGTCCATGTGCAACAATTGTAGACATTGACTCGTATTACCAAAAACATAGTCATCGGACACTTTTCCAAAGTCCTGGAGCTTCTTTTTCTGGTTAAGCTCTCTCTCATAGGTCAAGAGCTTACCATGAAGTTGGGTCAGTGATAGGTCCTTGAATCCAATTGAGTTTCTCATAACTATAGAAATAGTGTCCCATTTATCTAGTAGTGATCTTAAAAACCTATGGTTCAAAGTTGAATGTGGGTAAGTTAGACCAATCAGTTTTAGTTCACTAATGAGACAGTTAAACCTCTCAAAATGTTGAGTTAATGACTCTCCCTTAACATGACTGAATGTTTCATATTGTTGGTTAAGTATTTCACGATTGTTTTCAATAACCTGTTCAGTCCCACCAAATTGTTCTTTCAGTGCATCCCACAACTCCTTTGCACTGTTACAGTGTAACAACCCAGCATAGATATCATTTGGTAGAGCCATGGCCACAATACTGAAGGCCTTAACATCTAACTCAATTTTTTGAAAATCCTGATCGGAGTAGTTTTCTAATTTCTTTGGCTCTTGAACTTTGGGATCTTCGGTACTCGGCACCATCGGAACATGTGGTCCGAAGATAACCGACTTCCAGCACCCAGTGTTCTGTTGAGCTAGAACATGGCTCATCCGACGTTGCCAGATATTGTATTCCGATCTGACAAGCATTGGTGGCTTGTTGTTCGTGCCAATGTTGTGTGGATCGTGATTGATTGAAGCCATTATCTGATTTTTCAAAAAACAAAGTCTGTTTATAAACGGTTGAATCGAAAATAAACAATTACTCTGTTTTCAACCCGACAAACAAACGATATCAATTATTGTGAGTTGATCTGTTTATATTAAATTGATTGGTTATATCGAATTTAATTGACCAAGCTCTGATACCAATTGTTAGGATCTGAGTTTGATTGTTTTGATTTGTTTAAGTAAAGATGAGAATAATGAAGTGAATTATAAATGGAAAGTGCAGCGGAATGATTAAACTATAAATCAAAACAAGAGAGCAATTGTTTTCAATCGAATGCTTTCATTAATTGAAATATTACAATATTACAAGTACTCCCCCTCAGCCTGATCACTCTATGATTTGTTTGTCTGAGAGAATGTTTCGAGTGACGAATAGAACAGTACAAGCACTGTTCTATTTATAGACAAATCTAAACCACTGATGATCTAAGCTGATGTCACCTAAGACAATGACCTCTAACAGAATAACAACATAAAACATCTACTATATACAAACTACTGTTACATTGTAAAACTCTGAAAGGTAAACTGCTGTTGAGGAAAACTCTGATGGTCTTGAATCATCTGTTGGAGCCTAAGTGCTGTTGGCTCCAACAGACCTTTAGTCTTCAACACTTGATCATCAGTTGTTCTTCATCAGACCTTTAGTCAGCAGTTGTTCTCTATCAGTTGTTATCCAACAGTCCTTTGTAGCAGCAGTTGTTACAGCAGTTGTTAGGGTCAACAGTCTTTTGGGAGGAGTATGTTGTAAATGCTGTTTATTAATATTGATCAACTGAGTAGTATATTTGGCTTTTCAATCATCTGTTCTTCTCCAGGTCAGCAGACCCAACACTAACCTATGGCGTCGAATCAGTGAGGACGAACCTTTTCCCGACGACATGTCACCGGGAAATGTTGTACCAGCGAAATGTTGCCGGAAAGGTCGACGTATCAGACAAGTTTTCTTATAGTGAATGCTAAGGGGGGGGGGGAGTGCGCACACGACAAAGGGTGCGTGGTTAGGGTTGCTGCGCAACAGCACCGTCGTAAAGCCTTCAGCAACGGTGAAATTGTTACTGTTTGGCAAGATGTAACTGATCGGCAACGGTGAAAATTGATGAATTTGGGTGTGGAGTTGACATGGCAGAGGAGGATTAGATTGTGCTAGGCAAAGTTGTCGTGGACACCCTGTCCCCTTAACTGTGGGTCTAATTTAAGACTCGTCATCTTAGTGCGGCACATAATTCCAAACCTCTACTAAAAAACTATTTTTTTTGCTCTAAACCTAATAACCAATCCAAACTTCCGAATCATCTACCTCATCACCTATTTTTTCTTTTTGTATGTGGTATCTTGTAAGAAAGGTGGCGATCACATTTTTATACCAAAATATCACATATACGACATTATGATTAACAAAGAAGTGACATAATTTGCTTTGTTACTTATAAAAATGTTTTATTTGAAATACAATTCTGTTTTAATAAATTATACATCTGAAGTTGAGAAAACAACTTAACCATGTATAACTACTAGAAAATTGGCCATTTGCTACAAAAGTTTTCATACGGAAAAAAATGCGTTACAAATTTTGACAAAGTGCTACGCATTTGTAACGACAAAAAAAACTTTAACTTTTTTAACAAATTTGCTACACAATAAAGACAAATACTTAAGAAATTGCATAGGAAATGATGTAGGGAATGCGTCACAAATTTCCTACACCATATATTTGTAGGAAATGCGTTAAAAATTGCGTAATAAATGTGTAGTAAATGGTTTCCGATGAGGTTTTTTACAACATCAAGATTTCGTTGTAAATGCGTAGCAAATTAACGAAACCTACGCAATTACAACAAAATCTTGATGTTGTAAAAACCCACGTCGGAAACCATTTACTACACGTTTACTATGCAATTTTCAACGCATTTCCTACGAATATATGGTGTAGGAAATTTGCGACGCATTTCCAACGCTATTTCCTATGAAATTTCCTAAGTATTTGTCTCTATTGTGTAGCAACTTCGTTAAAAAAATTAGAGTTTTTTTTATCGTCACAAATGCGTAGCAACTTTGTTAAAAATTGTGACGCATTTTTTTCCGTAGGAAACTTTTGTAGCAAATAGCCAATTTTCTAGTAATGTATACGTATTTAGTTTTTTTTTTTTTTTTAATAAAAATGATAAAGAAAGCAAAATTGTTAGAGAAAAAAAAGAAATAGATTAATATGTATATAGTTCGTAGTATAATTATGTTTTTACTAAAACTTGTATCTTAAAGTTGACAAAACCATAGTTGTCAAAGCGCCTAGGCGTACTCAAGGCGCATAGGTCGAGCCCGGAGCCTAGGCGCAAGGCGCATAAAAAACGACAGCTTTTTATAATTAAGCGCATAGTATAAAATACATTTTTTAGGGATTCTAGAGATATTTTAGGCTTGTTTAGGGCTACTTTAGGATGTTTTAGGGTTGTTTAGGACTTGTTTATTACTCATTTAGGATGTTTTAGAGGTTTATGCAACTTTTAGCCTGAATTTGGTCGGAAATCAGCCCTGATAGTGCGCCTTAGTGCCTAGGCGCGCGCCTCACAAGGCGCAGCGCACTTGGTGCGCCTCGAGCCTAGGCGCGCCTAGGCGCGCTTTTGACAACTATGAACAAAACAACTAATCCCGTATTTGGTTTTTTTATAAAAAGAAACAGAAAAAAGAATATTAGAGAAAAACAAAATGAATAAAAAGTAGTTCTGGCCAATGTCAATGCTTACTAAAACATATAGCACAACACCATATCACAGGCGTTGGCGCACATTTACTGAATTCGTTTATACATACTATACGCAGCATCTCCATATAATTTACATAGTTGGGCTGGCTAGTAATGCTTTCTTCCTTGAGCCTTCGGTCCCTTCAATGCGGAACTATTTCCTTGAATGCCTATAGCATAACACGCATGGTAATAATTATAAAACCAAATACATAAAAGAAATAGACGAGTTCAAACCATAATCTCAGAAAATCATGATTGTGCATAATCATACAGATGTTTAAGTTGCAGGCAATAGCCAATCAAAACCAATAGTTGGATGAATTTGTTAGCAAATATAATTATGGAAGACATTTATTTATATTAATTGTATATCTTTCCTAATTATTAGAATGGTTTGTTTCCATTTTTATTGTAATCTCTGTTTTTTTTAGAGGTGACTTTCAAATTGCGTGGCATAGATCATTACGTTGGCCCAAACATGCCCCGCTAGCCACACACTCAACGACATCAGACAGGCAAAGCCCCGTGTCGCGGGAGTGGCCGGCCCTTCGGAAGGCTAAAGTGCTGTTTGTTTTTTCTGCAGGAAAAGGTCTGCAGACTGCGGACCACATCTGCAGACATCTGCAGGAGAAGAGGTGGACAAAAGGTCTGCAGTATGCAAGAAGAAGACTGTTTGTTTGTTAACGTCTGCAGGCTGCTGAAATAAACTTAAATTTAAACAAACTGAGTTTTTACAACAGTCTGGTGGTAGATGGTGGTGGTGGTGGGTGGACCGTGGTGGTGTGGACCATGGTGGTGGGTGGTGGTGGACGGTGGTGGGTGGTGGTGGGTGGACGGTGGTAGGTGGTGGTGGACCGTGGTGGTGGGTGGTGGGGACGGTGGTGGTAGTGGTGGTGGACGGTGGTGGGTGGTGGTGGTGGACGGTGGTGGTGGACGGTGGTGGGTGGTGGTGGTGGACCGTGGTGGTGGTG
The DNA here is from genome assembly GCA_030844895.1 of Ambrosia x helenae. Lineage (NCBI taxonomy): Eukaryota > Viridiplantae > Streptophyta > Magnoliopsida > Asterales > Asteraceae > Ambrosia > Ambrosia x helenae. The sequence goes on along the minus strand of CM061223.1, from coordinate 38,335,598 downwards.
GGTGGTGGTGGTGGACCGTGGTGGTGGTGGGTGGTGGTAGTGGTGGTGGACAGTGGTGGGTGGTGGTAGTGGTGGTGGGTGGACGGTGGTAGGTGGACAGTGGTGGTAGTGGTGGACCGTGGTGGTGGTGGTGGTAGTGGTGGTGGACGGTGGTGGGTGGTGGTGGTGGTGGTGGGTGGTGGACGGTGGTGGGTGGTAGTGGTGATGGACCGTGGTGGGTGGTGGTGGTGGTGGGTGGTGGTGGTGGTGGGTGGACCGTGGTGGTGGTGGGGTGGTGGTGGTGGTGGTGGACCGTGGTGGTGGTGGGTGGTGGAAGTGGTGGTGGGTGGACGGTGGTGGGTGGTGGTAGTGGTGGTGGGTGGACGGTGGTAGGTGGTGTTGGACCGTGGTGGTGGTAGTGGGTTGTGGTGGTGGTGGGTGGTGGTGGACGATGGTGGGTGGTGGTGGTGGGTGGTGGTGGACCGTGGTGGTGATGGACGGTGGTGGTGGTGAACGGTGGTGGTGGACGATGCTAGGTGGTGGTGGTGGGTGGGTGACGGTGGTGGTGGTGGTGGTAGTGGGTGGTGGTGGTGGTGGGTGAGGAGAAGAGAAGAGGAGAAGACCTTTGAAGACCTTAGAAGACTTTGGTCCAAGTCTGCACCAAGAAGAGGTCAGGAAGAGCTTTTGGAGTGAAATGTCTTTCGAAAAACAAACAGTCTGCCCGCCCCAAACGTCTGCCCGCGTCTGCGCGACGCAGACAAAAGAGGTCAGAAGTGCTTCTGGGAGAAAAACAAACACCACCTAAATACCCCCTGTGCACTAGGGCGCTAGGGCTCTCCCCTAGAAAATTTCCCGCCATCTGCCACTTGACATATGTTGCACCCTCCACAAGAAGCAAGCCTCTCTGGAGTAAATGCACGGTACTAGAAAACCGGGGTGGCCATCATAATCGAACCTGACACTGGCATGCAGGCTAGTTTCGACCATCATATGGCAATTTCCTCACAATACCACCCATGGGGATCGAACCCAACTCTCTCCAAAGAGAAAGTGGGTTGTCCACCACTGAGCTGTATGTGAAGGATTTTATTGTTATCTCTGTAATTATATGTTCCCTAATGTTAATGAGAATACACACGTTTGATAAACTTTCATGGTATCAGAGCAGTGATAACTATGTCGTCGACATAAAGCAGTAGATAAGATGTTTGTGTTCCATGCCTATAAATAAATAGGGATGTGTCGCACACGCTACTCTTGAAGCCACACTGCAAAATAAAAGACGAAAAACGTTGATACCAGGCACTAAGAGCCTGCTTTAGTCCATATAAGGACTTATTTAACCTGCAAACAAAATTAGGATTGCTAGAATCAACAAAGTCCGGGGGTTGGTGCATCTAAACTGTTTCTTTCAGGTTTCCTTGAAGAAACACATTCTTGACGTCCAACTGATGAACGGGCCAAGAGCGTGAAACGGTGAAACTCAAGACTGTCCGAAGAGTCGTTGGCTTGACAACAGGACTGAACATCTCATCACAATCGACTCCAACAGTTTGACTTTTACCATTGACATCCAGTCTGGCCTTATATCGTTCCAACTCACCAGAGGCCTGAAATTTGTGCTTAAACAACCACATACAACGAATTATAGGGGCAGACGAAGGCCTCAGTACTAACTCCCACGTATTAATCTCTAATAAAGCTTTGTATTCGGCAGCCATGGCAGCGTTCTAGTTTGGATCCTTAAGGGTGGCAATGTTGGATTTGGGAAATGGTGAGATGTGGTTGGTCAAGGTGGAAAGGTTGAAAGGCACGCGAGGTTTGGAGATATCGGCACGGGACCGGGTGACCATGGGATGAGTCGGTTGAGGGTCAATAGACGAGGATGGCTGAGGTACGGGACTTGGTGTAGAGCCTGGTGGGCTGGCCGTAGACAATGGGCCTAGTGGGCTGGTCATGGTTGTGTTGGAAGTAGAAGGAGCATGGTGTTGGGCTGGACTGTTGGTGGGCCTGGGTGGGAAACCTGGTGGTGGCCAGTAGGTTGGACAGGAGTGGGTTGAGAAGATGGGTTGTATCTAGAAGGAGGTGGGTGGACCGTGGAGATGTTTGTGGGTGCAGGTGGGTTTGGGCCGGCAGTAGGGGTATGGGAATGGGCCGAAGGGTGTTAATGTGAAGGAAGTGGGAGGTGGGTCATCATAGAAATTGAGTGAGGGTTTTGGGTCAGTGGATGAGGCCATGGGAAATGTGGATTTAGCAAAAGTAACATGGCGTGAAAAAAATGGTTTTGCCGGTTGAAAGGTCAAGACAACGATAACCCCGATAGTTCGCCGGGTATCCCAAAAAGAGGCACATAGATGACTTCGGGTGAAGCTTGTGCGGACGAGTAGAGGACTCGTTGGATTAACATGCGCACCTAAATACCCGAAGGTGTTCGTAAGATGGGTGGCGTTGATAGAGGGCCGAACAAGGGGTGAGGTTGTGAAGGGTTTTAGTAGGCAAAGTGTTATGGAGATAACATGGAGTGTGTATAGCTTCGAACCAAAAACGAGAAGGCAAGGAGGCATGAAGAAGAAGGGATAGCATGATGTCATTAAGACGATGTATCATGCACTCCGACTTGCCATTTTGTTGAGATGTGTGGGGGTAAGAAAAGCGAAATTGAATACCCTGTTTATTGGCAAAGTCAAGGAAGTTGTGGTTATTAAATTCCCCACCCATATCTAATTGTAAGCCATGCTTGACAACGGATGAAGTAGGATCGAAATTCGGCACCGAATCTGGTGCGTCTACTATTGATGGTATGCTATATCGCAGTCTTGCTGGTACACTGCAGTACCTCACTATTACTCGTCCTGACATCACCTATGCAGTCCAACAGGTTTGTTTATTTATGCATAACCCACGTGAACCTCGTCTTTAGTTTCTTAAATTCATACTGCGTTATGTGCGTGGCACTTTTGACTTCGGTCTACACATATCCCCGTACCGGTCCACATCTCTCACAGTTTACTCCGTTGCAGATTTGGGCGGGTGCCAAGACTCTCGGCGTTCTACGTCTAGTTATTGCATTTATTTGGGCGATAACCTTATTTCTTGGAGTTCTAAGCGACAGCCTACCATTGCTCGATCCAGTGCAGAAGCCGAATATCGTGGCGTCGCTAATGCCGTTGCTGAAGCGAGCTAGATATGCAATCTTCTCTTATAACTCGACATTCATATCCAACAGGCAACGGTTGTGTATTGTGATAATATTTCGGCTGTGTATCTTATTCAGAACCCTGTTTTGCATCAGCGTATCAAGCATGTTGAAACGGATATACATTTTGTTCGTGAGAAAGCTCGTATTGGTGATGTTCGTGTGCTTCATGTCCTCACTGATTTTCAGTACGCTAATATCTTTACTAAAGGACTATCCAAGCTACTATTCACTCGTTTTCGGTTCAGTTTGTGCCTTTGTCAGGCTTCGATTGAAACTACGGGGACTGTTAGCAAACATAATTATGGAATACATTTATCTGCATTGATTGTATATTCATTGTATATCTTTCCTAATTATTAGGATATTTTGTTTCCATCTTTATTGTAATCTCTGTAATTATATATTCCCTAATGTTAATGAGAATCCACACGTTTGATAAACTTTCAAAAACAGGTAATAAATATGTATAATATGATTATGTTTCATGTTGCGCACGAATAAATGTATGTTTGAGTAATTTATAAAAAAGGAAAATAATGTTATATATTTTGCATCCTGGAGGGATATGGTACCAAAGCATTACAAATACCATATCATCGCCCAACTAGAACCGGCATTACCTGGCGTCCATCTGCCCGTTTTACGTCAGCGGATCGTCTAGCATCCAACCGCCCGTTTTAAGTCAGCGGAACGTCTGGCGTCCACCCGTCCGTTCTACGTCGGCGATACACCTGGCGTCCAACAGACGTCAGACATAGTCTTACTCGCCCGTTTTACGTCGGCGAAACACCTCGCGTCCAGATGACGCCAGGTGCAAGCTCGTCCACCCGTTCTACGTCGGCGGACCCAATATGTTTTGAAGCTTCCCGAGCAAGTTAAAGGAAGCTTTGCCGACACAACTGGAAGATGCCTTTTGGGGCAGCCTAGGGACTCACCCCTGCCCCAGACAAAATATCTCTGACGCAACAGGCTGCCCATCAGAGTTCCTCTCCTATCAGTGACGGCTCTCAGTCTGACACACAGAAAGGACGACGACGTGGCAGCCTCCCAGCCAAGACATCTTCCTGACAGCAGGCTTTCTCAACCTGTCTTGAGGTCCAAGAAAAAGTATGATTACCCACCGCCCTCGGTCTATCAATAGGCGTGCGCCACGTGTCCGCCGACCATCAGCGTCCGCTCGATGGACGCCACGTGTACAATCGTCAGGACGGTAACATCTCCCCTTAGCATTTTACTTTCTCTTTTTTATCAAAACCCACTTGCACCAAATGGGCTTAAGTACTTGGGACGGATTCTTGGAGACACCTATACCTGGGTCGGGCCCCATCAAGGGTAGAGGATAGGCTGAGAAAGTGTGATTGCAAGGTACTATAAAAGGAGGAGCTCTTTCTCCTTTTGTTGGCATCTAACATCACATACACTTTCACTCAAGAAGAATACGAACTCCTTCGTACCTTTTTCACCCCCTTGTTTATTTCACTAACCTTTAGAGGCTCGGCTCTTCTAATCGGTAGTCTCATGAATTCCTTGGTCTTATCTTTAGACCCACACGTATATAAACACACTCTCTTTACAAAATACCGTAGAATCACCACCTGGGTTAGCGTCTATACGGTAAACCAGGATTCGTGTTTCTTCACATCCTAAAGTTTTTATGTTGATTTTCTATAAGCTTGGTATGTTAAAGCTTGGAATCAACGGATCAAGGTTGAAGTTAATGTTAAACTAACAAGAACCTTACGGCCAAAGGCACGTTAATTATACATTCCTTTTAAAAAGTTATGTGAATTATCAATATGTTTTGATATTTATATCTTATCAAAGAGGAGACGGGTCATTTAGACCCATTAGATCGTATGTTTGTTTTTATGAATTTAAAGAAAGTGAAAACGGGTGTTTCAGCCAAAGTGGGGCTAGCCCACTTGGTAGAGACATATGTCTCTTAGTTGGGAGGTCCAAGGTTCAATCCTTAGCAAGGGTGTTGTAATTTACAATTATTGGTGTAACATAAAGGACATATGTCTCTTAGATGGGAGGTCCAAGGTTCAATCCAAGAGTGTTCACTCCCTCTAGGGTCGTCGAGGACATCACTGACGTCACCCCAGGATCTAACCCAACATCTGGGGACCACGACAACAATCAACAACACCTCGTCGTCACCGCCAGAAACCTAGAATTCCAGCTCACCGATCCAGCACCTCCAACCGAGGAGGAGATCGACGACCTGAATAATGACTGGTACGAACGCCAGAATCAAATTCTGGACGCCTAGCTGGAACGCCGCCGACGCACTGGCAAGGCTATCATGCGTTCCTCCTCCAAGCAACCCGCACGAACGACGGATGCTGCCCGTCACGGGGAAGGTCCGGGGCAACCCCCTATGGACCAGGCCCGTGCAGAGCACAACCAGTTCGACAACGATGACTATAACGAAAGTTCATGGGAGGACGATGCCTCCAGGGACTATCGTCATAGCCCATACTACAGACGGGAACGATTAAACAGATACAATGACGACGCCACCACAAACTTGTCAGGCCTTACCGACCCTGATGACCACCTCTGTAACACCCCAACCGATGGCGGAAACATCGAGGTGTCACGTAGTGACGATTGTTCAATAGCTCATGGACTAAAAGTGTAAATATTTATACATTGATTGAATAATTTATTACATGAGAAAACAAAGATACAATGATTCCAACTAACTATTTAAACTGAAATACAATGAACCAAAATCTAAATAAGAATCCAAAAGCTTAAAAGTGATCTCATAACAACCTGAAACATGTACGAAAATAATTTGGTCAATACAAAAATGTATTGGTGAGCATACCCTGTTTTGAATAAATATAGTAGAAAAATGTTTCGCAATTCACGTGTTATACTGTCTACAATTTAGTGTTCAAGCTATGTACAAATGCTACCCAAAATCAAACCTTTCGTTCAAGGAATCAAGAGTCACATATATATAGTATTCGCTCATAGTAGGCGATGAATAATCGTTCACACATAACAATAGTTAAGTACTATTTATTGCTATGCTAGGCCGCCCAGCGGTTAATGATTCAGGTCATAAGTACACACTATCAGCGAATCAACAAGTAAAACACATACAAGAATTGCGATTGTGAATATAGAATAAACCATGATTAAGTGAATGAAGTAATAAACGTACATGAGTCACCCCAAAAGTGTAAAACATGAAAAAGGGGAAAGATATACTCACATTCGACAATTAGTAACTTGACTAAGTGAGCGAGCATAAGCGAGCAAATCCAAATGTTTAACCTAAAGTTTAAAGTGTTCCCAAAATAAGTATTTAAACTTAAAAGTGTCTAGGGTTTCTATTCTAAGGCACTTAGGATGTTAGGTCTATATTTGGGTTTTTAAGTTTATCGAACATTGCGAAAATTATGATTTTTTTTACTATCATGTGTTATATAAAAAAAAATATAAGTTTGGTTTTTCTAACACATGCATTTTTCTAAGGTTAATAATATTAAGTTTAATTCATAAAAATATTTGAAATAATATTTAAGAAGTCTTTTATTATTTTTATATCAATAACAATTACACAAAATCATAAATAAACTAAATTCACTTTGAAAAATAAAAGTTTTTATGAAGAATCAAACCTACTGACTTAGAATTTTCCAAAATAATTTTGATAGAATTTTGGGGTTAAAATAGATTTATTATAAATTTTATTTGATTAAAGCTTATTAAAAAAAATAAAAAAAATGATAACATATGAAAACGTGTTAAAACTGAGAAAAATGGTTATGAAAATTGTTCTAATATAATGGAAAATATTTCCACCAATTTTCATGACCAACGCATTATCATTGATGTAATAAGAATTTAATATGGTTAAAACATATAAAAATCACTAAAAAAATATTATATAATGCCTAAAATGCCAAAATGGAGTTCTAAACTTCCTAAACAGCCATACGAATCACCATGTCAAATTTCATAATTTGAAGGTCAATAATAACGAGTTATGAATTTTTTTTTAAAGTTCAAAAGATTTTTTTATTAAAAAAATCCCAAATACTCCTAAGAACATCCTAACCTTAGAAATTCAATTGAAGCCCTTAAAGACTATAATTGACCAAACAAACATAGGGCTTTTGACCTACAAATGAAAACTAAGAGTATTCTAAAAAGGAATTGGAAAAACTTACAACGTAGCTAGTCCAACTAAGAAGAAAAGAAAACTGAATAATAGAATAATAAGCTTCCAAATTCGCCAATAATACGAGATAATGATCAAAGATTTCTTCGCAGAGATGATAGACAAGAAGAGATGAATTTTTGGTGGGATTTAGTAACAACTGAATTGTTGGTGAACTTGAAAATGGGTCAAGAACTAGTTTTTATATTAGTTTTTGGCTTAATTCATCATTAAACCAATCATAAAAGCTACTAATGGTTGGAGTTTGAAAGGTTCAACATTTATCATCATTATGTTGAGCTTAATTGTGCATTAAAATCGAATTCGAAACAGAAATGACCATAATCAAGTCTAAGACTCGTAACAGCTGCAGAGGACGGGTGCTCGAGTGTAAATGTGAGTATAAAACGTGTATACTTATAATTATATTTGATCTTTTTAGACTACAAGGGTTAAAGATGAACAATTTAAAATAGTTGAGGGACCAATTGTGTTCATTTACAAAAGTTGAAGGTGCAGATTGTCACAACCTCGGCATCTTTAATCAAGCCGGGGCCGTCATCGGATGGACTCTATCCATCTGGTGCCACATGTTTGCCCAGACACTTACCGGAGCCGCCAAGGTCTGGTTTGACAACCTCCCTATCGGAAGCATCGAGAGCTACGAGCAGCTGATCTACAAATTTTCGCTCCATTTTAGCCAGCAGCGTCGCCACAAGCGCGACAAAAGCCAGATCTCTCTGTGCAAACGGAGAGACACTGAACCGCTCGAAGACTTTATCGTGCGGTTCAATAAAGAAGCACTCCAACTAGGGACGGGGATGAGGTAAGTCGGACCTCCTTCCTGGCCAACGTCAACGACGATGGCCTCCAACACACCCTTCAAGGGAAAGATGGCGTCCCAGACTCCTGGGAAGAGGTTGTCCGCATTTCAAAGTTATGCGCGGGCAACCAAAAAACGATGCGTCAAAACCAACGAGCGAGCTCCAGCAACAGCCGCAGCAACAATTGAGCGTCCGTCTGGAACCATATTTCAGGTTCCACCGACGAAGGACGATACTCAACCTCCGGCGACGCCAGAAACATTATCGGTAGCAAACAGACGCGCGACCAGCACAAAAGCGGCCGCCGGAACCAAGACTGGACTCCCCTCACAAAGACACCATCCCAGGTACTGTCACAAGTCCTCTCAAATGGAGAGGTAACTTTCAAGCTCCCAAAACCATGGGCACAAAACGAAAAAAACGTTGACATCACCAGATTCTGTGATTTCCACAAAGACGTGGGTCACGACACCGATAACTGCTACAGCCTCAAGATGGAGATCGAGGCGGCCTTACGCTCCGGGAAGTTGGCCAACCTGGTCAAAAATGTCCGCGCCGGCGCACGCCGGCAAGACGAACCCGGAAAGACCATCAAAGACCTCAAAACACACCACATCCGCGGCGCATACAACCAACAGTGTAACATGACGCGCAACACCAAGCGGAAAACAAACCTCGCCGACAGGGTGAACACGTCGCAGCAAGCAGAAGTGACGACATCTGGAAACTGGAGGAGGCCCAGGTCATCCTCCCGATAATACCAGGGGGCGCAAAGTCAACAACCCCACTCACCATCACAGCACTATTCGGACATTACCGAACTTACAAAATGATGTGCGACGACGGAAGCAGCTTCAACATCATGTACCAGCAGTGCTTCGACCAACTCGACAATGAAGAAAAAGCACGCCTGCAACCAGACACACCTATCGCAGGTTTCTTCAATGAAGTCATCCACCCTATCGATAGGTTCGACTTTACAGTCACACTTGATGATGGGACCCACACCCGCTAAGAAGTTTGCACCTTTCATGTCATTCTAGCCAACTCCTCATACGACATATTGCTGGGTAGACAAGGCCTGGCAAACTTCAACTCCACCGCATCAACTCCCCACCAAACCATGGGTTTCCCAACACCCACGGGGATTTCGTACATCCGAGACAATCAAGAATGCCTCATGACAACTGAGTCGGCAGCAGATACTGCGTCGCCAACACCACAAGCCCTAAAAGAAGAAGAATGGGTTCTCAACCCGGCCTTCCCGAACAAACCATTACCTTGGGGCTGACTCTGTCCCCTCAAGTACGAGTACACCTAAAACAACTCTGGGTGGAAAACAAAGACATCTTTGCCTGGCAGTCATCAGACATGGTCGGTGTCCCAAGACACATAGCTGAGCATCGCCTCAACACCTATAAGGACGCTCGCCCAGTAGCCCAGAAAAAACGTCCACTGGGCCCCGACAGAGTCAAGGCCATGAACGAGCAAGTCGATGACCTACTCGAAGCAGGCATCATAAGAAAATGCAACCACCAAACTTGGGTGGCTAACCCCGCCATGGTCCTCAAGAAGAACGGGTCTTGGCGCATGTGCGTCGATTACAAAGACCTTAACAAGGCATGTCCAAAGGATCACTACCCCGTACCAGAAATCGATCTGAAGGTAGACTCTGTAGCGCCGTTCAAATACAAATGTTTCCTCGATGCCTACAGGGGATATCACCAAATCCAGATGGCTTATGAAGACGAAGAAAGAACCGCCTTCAGAACTGATAAAGGGGTATACTGCTACACCAAAATGCCATTCGGGCTAAAAAAATGCAGGCGCCACTTACCAGCGCCTAATGGACCACGCCTTCATCAACCAAATCGACGTCAACCTTGAGGTTTACGTCGATGACTTGGTCATCAAAAGCACCAAAGAAGACACCATGCTACTGGACATCCAGCGCACCTTCGAATAGTTGCAAGAAATCAAGATGAAAATCAACCCGGGCGAATGCTCCTTTGGAGCTGAAGAAGGGAAATTCTTAGGCGTCATTGTAACCAATGGCGGCTTCAAACCAAACCCGGAGAAAGTTCAAGCCATCACCAAACTCAATAAAGGACATGCAGACACTCATGGGACGCCTCGTCGCCCTCAACCGATTCCTATCAAACTACGCGTCCAAGTCTTTTCCTTTCGTTCATACCCTAAGAAATGTACAAAAAAAGACACAATTTCGTTGGACTCCAGAAGCGGAAGCAGCTTTTCGTGAAATGAAGCAGTGTTTGACTTACTTACCAACTTTAACAACACCCCTCCCAGAGGAACCATTAACACTGTACCTATTCGCATCTGAAACAGCGATAGGCGCAGTACTTCTGGTAGAACGCAACAAAGTGCAAACACCGATCTATTACATCAGCCGCACCCTCGTAGACGCAGAAACTTGGTATTCCACAATGGAAAAGCTAGTTCTCGCACTCGTACAGGCTTCACGACGCTTGCGACGATACTTTCAAGGACACCCAATCAATGTCCTAACAGATTACAGAATCAACACCGTGCTCTCAAAGCCAGAACTCTCAGGCCGCCTAGCAAAATGGGCAATCAAACTTGGCGCCCACACCATCATCTACAAACCAAGGTCCGCGATCAAAGGGAAGGTGCTCGCAGACTTTATCGCAGAAACTCCAACCGATAAAATACAAGACTGCAAAGATGAACAAGATCCAAAACCTTTCCCAGATTCCTGCCTAACTTGGTCACTATACATAGACGGAGCCTCCAACGATCAGGGCGCAGGCGCAGGTCTACGACTCGTCAGGCCCGAAAAAACAGAATTTACATACGCCGTTCGCCTTGAGTTCCCAAGCACAAACAACGAAGCGGAGTAAGAGGCATTCCTTGCAGGACTACGCCTGGCTGACAAAATGGGCGCAAGATATCTTAACGCCCACGTCGACTCAATGCTTATAGCAGGTCACATGAATGGTGTCTACGACGCCAAAGACCCGGTTATGGCTCAATACGTCGACCAGGCCAAGCTCCTCATCAAAAGATTCACAACTTGCACAATTGTCCACATCAACCGAAGTGGCAACAAGGAAGCCGACGCCCTCAGCAAAATGGCCTCCACTGCTTTGCCGCATATAGCCAAAGAGGTACGTATGGAAACTCTAGCTCAACCTTCAGTACCACTTAGACAGGTTAATGTAACACAAACGGGCGACGGGTCATGGATGACCCCGATCCAAGCATACCTAGCAACAGGCACCCTACCACTTCAAAAAGCAGAGGCCCGAAAACTCCAATATAAATCCGAACACTACCAACTCATGAATGGTGTCTTACACCGACGCTCCTACTTGGGCCCTCTCCTGAGATGCGTGGATACCACGACGGCCACCTCCCTCATAAAGGAGATCCACGAAGGCATATGCGGCATCCACGCAGGCCCAAGAATGGTCGTCACCAAGATCATGAACGCCGGATACTACTGGCCCGGGATGCACCAAGATGCTGTCAAGATCTTACGCACTTGCTTCAACTGCCAGCAACATGCACCAAATACACTACGCCCAAAGAATGATCTGGTCCCAGTCACCGCCGCTTGGCCATTCCAAAAATGGGCTATGGATCTAGTCGGCCCGTTCCTAATGGCCCTTGGAAAGATACAATACCTTATCGTCGTCGTAGACTACTTTACAAAATGGGTTGAAGCCAAGCCGGTCACATCAATAACTGCCGAACACATCAAAAAATTCATCTGGGAATTCATCATCTGCCGCTTCGGCCTACCCATGGAAATCGTCACAGACAATGGAACGCAGTTCGCGGACAAAAAGATTCAAGCCTGGCTAACACAGTTAGGCGTCAGCCAGATCTTCATATCCGTCGCCCACCCTCAAGGAAACGGTCAAGTAGAACGTATCAACAGGTCGCTGGTCGAAGTCATAAAGACACGCCTAGGATCCAAACGCACGGGATGGGCAGACGAACTCCCACATGTCTTATGGGCACATCGCACCCTCACAACGACCAGCACAGGCGAAACCCCTTTTAGTCTAACATATGGCTCTGAAGCTGTAATACCAACCGAAATATCATTCCCATCGCCAAGGGTCCTCAACACCGCGCAAACAGATAACGACAAAGAATTGCGCCTCAACAAGGACCTCTTAGACGAAAGACGCGAGATCGTCGCTATACGCGAGGCAAACTATAAAAAACAATTGGAGCACTATTACAACTCCAAAGTAAAATCCTGCGCATTTGACATTGGGGATTACGTCCTAAGAGACAACTACGCGTCTCATACTGAGCGCCCGGGAAAGCTAGTGCCCAATTGGGAAGAGCCTTACAAGATTCAACAAGTACTAGGAAAAGGGGCATACGCGCTAGAAAGACTCGATGGCGCGCCCATACCTAGATCATGGAATGTAGCGCAATTGCGCCCATGATACTTATGAAAATCTCAGTTTTTGAAGAAGGCACTCTATCACTTTACATTTTGTTCACAACTGCGCAATTATCACTTTGGCTCAAACCAATGATGTTAATTTACTCTTCATAAAACTAGATGCCAAACATTGCCATACTTCTAACTTATGAAGCTAATTTACTCTTCATAACATAGAAACGACAATCTATTAAGCCCTAAATTGTGAAGCTAATTTACCCTATACAATGGACGCTAAGCTTACTCATAACCTATGAAGCTAATCTACTCTTCATACACATAGCAACTTATCCCACAAAGGCATTCAGCACAAACATCAACAAATATCAAAGCGTCAAAATTCCTTTCCATTTCAAAACAAAAAAGAGTTACACGTACAAAGGCAAAAAAGAATGGACGCCACAAACAAAAACCAACCTACTGAGGAGGCTCATGCGCCGTCCCCGAACTACCCAACCCGGCAGTCTTGTCCGCCAACGCCTTCTGGGCCTTCTCCCGCCCAAGTCGATCCGACTCTTCAACCCACTGCCGGAAGCGACCAATGGGATCCGAATCCATCAGACACTTGCCAACCGTCTAAAGAACAGGAAACTTCATCTGCTCTAGCTTCTTCAGCTGGTCTACCAGCTAGTCCTCAGGGTTGATATCCTGAAATGGCTCCTCTTCAACAGGGGCCTCATTCTTCGCCGCCAGGTAACTCTCTAACCAGCCTACGCGCAAACCAGTAACACGCGAAGCCTGTGCAATCTCCACCACCTGCTCGCCCATCTTCGGCTCATTCCTGCAACGGTTGAAGATCTACAACGGAAACAAACAACTTAGTAGGAGCATGAAATACTTAAACACAAATACAAGTCAAAGAAGAAAACGTACCGCTGAAACACCATCAGACATCATCCACATGGCCTTCTCTTCAAAAGCCCTCTTCTCAGCCAACAAACTGGCCTCTTCAACAGACCACGCTTCCTTCTCTTTGATAAGGTCACTAATCTGACCTTCCAGCTCAGACACTCGAGTGGTCATCCTCACCACATCGGCGTCCTTCGCCTTAAGGTCAGTCACAGCAGTAGCATACTTGGAGGACATCTCCTCCAACTCCTTGACTTTTGTCGCCTCCACCTTCTTCTGCTCCGCCAACGTAGACTCAGCCTTATGCACCAACTGACGGCGAGGCTCCAACTCCGTGTTCATAGTCACCGTCGAGTTGGCCCATGCCTTCTGCTTCTCGGCAGCATCAACATCCTTCTGGCGCAGGTCGGACTCTAACTTCCGAACCTGCTCCAGAAGCCGCTTGCGCGCAGTCTCGTATACCTCCTTCTCCCTAGCCAGGCGATCGGCTTCACCTGTAACCGCCTCCTGCTCATCCAAAAACTCACCCTCCCCGCGATGAAGGGCGTACAAATTCCCCAAGGATCGTGTCAAGTTCATACACAACTCGGAGAAGAGTGTACACCGGGTCTGGGAATGGTGATGAGCGCGCTCCGCAGGCGGAAGCGCGTAGTTCACAAATTCCTCAGCCACAAAAGGGTTGAGGAAACAGCAGCTCTCGGTTATACGCACCCAGGCGTATAAACCGGAGCATCCAACCTAAATGCAGGAGCACTTGAAGACGCTCCACCACCTTCAACCTTCTCCAGTTTCGGATCACCAATACCGACCCCCTGAGGCGACGTTTCTTGTACGTCCCTCTCATCCAGATCAACAAAAGCAGGCTCAGTTCGCGAGCCATTACCACCCCGAGCAACCATCCCTTGGCTTGCTCCCTCTTCACCTTCACCAAGTCTTCATGCTGTTTCAACAAAGCCAGCCTGCGCTGCTCCTCCTCTTCCTTCTCCTTGTCAGCCAAGGTAGCCAAACGAGCATCTTCGGCCGCTTGCACTCAACCTCCATCTGAAGAGCGCGGGCCTCATCCTCCTTTTTCTTTAGAGCGGCCTCAGCAGCACGCTTCTCTTCCTCCTGCTTCCGCGTCAATTCCAACTGACGCGCTGCCTCAGCGCGGGCCCTCTCCTCTTCTAGCTTCTTCTTCCTCTCCTCTTGAAATTGCTTCACAGACGGAGGAACAGAACCTACAAGCAAACAAGCAAAGACGCATTAAGCACTTGATAAAATCACCGAAAAAGAAGAAAGGTATTATAGAAAATACTTACTACCGATTTTCCTCAGAGCCTTTTTGTAAAAGGGCTCACGCTCAGGCGGAGGATCAAGCTCCAAACTCTCCGCAGGATCGATACTACCACCACCTGTGGCTGCCCTCTTCGGCGACGAACCTTGAGGCACGTCCTCCTCAACCACCTCCGGCTGTTTACGCTTGTGACCTACAAATAAAGAAAACAAAGCTAAGCCTACAAAACACAAAGAAAAGCAAAAAACTAAAAGGAAGTCAAAAGACTTACTCTCACTAGTCACTCCTTTAGTCGCACTAGTCTCACTGGTCATACCACCACCTTGTGTCCCGGCCACAGACACACTGGATCCACCGTCACCTGCAGATCGACGCGCACGGTGAATTAAAACGGACGATGACCCACTCGACTCATCATCGGATAAAAATACATAATCAATCCCAGCCGCCGTACGCACGGACAGCTGATCATTATTGATTAAGAAACCGACTTCAAGGTTAGAAGGCGCACCTTCCATCGGCGCGGGAAATAGGAAATTTTCCACCTTCAGCTCCAACTCGGACACACCCCCCTCGGGCACCGCCACATAAGTAGTCTTCGTGCCACGAGCGAAAAAGATCTCAAACAGCAACTCACCTGCAAACAACGAATGTGCGTCAAACGCAAAGGACGATACAAAGAATAATAATAAAAATGAAGAACTTACCCTCAATAGATAACGGGCCATCAACACCAACGGGAGCCACATCATAACCCTCCCTCACGCCCAGACGGCTCAGCCCCAATAGACGGAGTATACCCTCGTCCAACCTATCCATATCATCCAGGCGGGTAGGGTGAGCGCACAACTCCTGAAACCAGGCTTCTTCCTGGAAATCCTTCATCACCTGAAAGGACGGTGGCTTCTGCCCGGCCCGGAGCTCCAGCCTCGCCATATCTACAGGAATAACCTCCTTCTTCATGAAGAAAAAACATTTCTTCCACTCACGAAGAGTCTTGGGTGAACTCTTCGGCACGATCAGGCTCACATTCTTCGACCTTTCGACAAAAGACACCCAGCCGAACTCCTTCACTTCAATCTTGTAGAACACATTGAAGTGTTCAAACTCCGGCTCCCTTCTTAACGACCGGCAGGTAGCTTCAAAATGCATAACCCTCATCACCCCAAAGGGGCTCATCTGAGAAACATGCACCCCGTACTTCTACAAGACGGAGATAAGAAACCTGGAAACCGGCAGCCGGAAATGCCCCTTCTGAAAATACGCCTCGTATAGGCATATCTTCCCCTCCGGACAGTCAACCGGAGTCTGCCCCTTCTCCGGCAACTCCGGCTCCCACTCACGTAAAATTTTAAATATCTTGACCAAAGACTGAAACTTGTCCTTGGACCAAGAAATCTGGGCATCCTCCATCGTCAACTCGGCCTTCTTATCCTCAGAAGTCATTTTTTTTTTCAAAACAAAGAACAAAAGAAAAATAAAATTCTACTTCGGAAGATGATCGGAAAAAGCACTTAACTCGCCGAGATAAGTCGAAAAACTTCTTTGAAGAGGAAAGTGAAACGAATGGAGGCCAAAGGGAACATATATATACCCATCGCATTTAATGCAACGACAGAAAAAGAAATCATCACGAAACAGGCTTTTCGCGCAGGGGTCCAATGACAGACAGACACGTCAGACAGCCCACGTGACCAAACGGCTCACGCGTCGCGCGTGGCCCACTCGCCTGACGGTTGTTCTACCCCAGCTGGCAAACGATGCCGATGCTCGACACGTGTACGTCCATGTTTGAATCCATCATCAACAGCTGCGCTTTGTCGCGGGATTTGCACTTTAGATCTAGTTAATTTAGCTCAAAGAGGCTATACGTAGGCAGGGGTGTTGTAATGAGGGTGTGCAAAAGAGACCATCCAGTAGAAACCAACTATTTATAAAATATAAAGCTACATAATATCTGCTATATTTTCCTATCTATTGCAAGGCTAAAATATTATCTTCACACTTATGCAATAAATGAATTATATCAAAACTCAGCAGTACAATATGCATGAACTTGGTTTGTTTGTTTTATGTTTTTGAACTTATAAATATGAACTTTGTTTTATATACGATACGACGTACCAACTTATAGGGTACACCGTATTGCGCACCGAATTGGCGAACCGAATGAACCTACCCCATCGTACCGAATTTTAGAAACGCAACCGAGTACCCGTTTTCGTACCGCGATTCATGTGACTATGGATCAGATAGCATCACTGTGGCAAAGCATCAAACACCTTGCAGGCAACTAAACAACCACCCAAAAAAACAACTCAGAAAGATTAAATTACAGATCTACAGCAACGAAATCAATCAAGAACACAAAACCCTTAAATCAAGAAAAGAGTACAGCAGTTAAGTTAAGCAAAAATTGAAATTGTCAAAGGAGATAGATTGCACCTGGCTAATCCAATTAATCAAAATCACACAAAGATTTAGCGTAGAAAACCCTATGTTCGAGAAAAAATCTTCGAAGAAACACGACTCAAGAGAGATGACCAGGTGATGGAGATGAGTGGAATCGTGGAATCTGATTTGAAAGCAAGGGGTGGAGACGGTGCCACGTTATGGCAGTATGAAACCGTACATCCTCGGATAATTACAGAGAAAAGTGAGTCTGGATGGGTGACTGGTGAGCAACAACTCAAGCATCAAAAGCTTCTACATGTGGGTACATTAAGTAATGCACAAATGGGTTACTAAATAAAATAAACACACAGTGGAAACCAGATGTACATGTCCACCATATGCCACGTGCCCCTGTCAAACCAAGTCAACAGAAAAAAAAAAACAACCAAACCGGCGCATGATACGGGAGTCGATCCTAACCCCTTTCACTAACACACCAACCACCTCACCACTACACCACACACATGACATCTTAACCATATTCCTAACTAATTATATTTATCAGATGTTTATAATCTACTGTTCATTTCAGTTACTATTCAATCAGTTTGAACATTAATATATTTTAATATCAAAGTAAAAGCTTAGATTAAGTCTTTTATGGCTATGTAATAAAATGGGAAATTGAATATAAAGAATGAGATTCATTAACTTACATGAGACTAGTACTTAACCCACGTGTTGCAACGGGGTCGTAAATTTTGTAAGGCATATATATACTTTACGAAATAGTCAAGTCTAAGCTTCAACAACTCCACTACAGAAGCAACTACAATATCCTTAACATGATTTTGATTCTTAAACAAAGTTCTTGTACTCTATTAAGTACAAGTCATATCCTTAACATTGTACGTCAATCCCAATTAAATGCAAACGAATCACGTACAAATATAACATAAACATTTGAATCTTTAAAAAAATTACCCAAATAGAGGAAAAATCATGAACAAAAAGTTACGCATACATTGTCAGCCAAATTTTGATACTACACGTGATAGAAATATGGGTCAGTTGACCAGTTTGACTTGTTCAATAGAAATTACCCATTTGACCCGTTATATATATATATTTAGAGAGAGAGAGAGAGATAGGTGCCTGAGCGATGCGGTAGGAAACACAACACATAAATTAATGACTTTTTTTGTTGTGCACCAGGCGGTTCGATTCGGTTTTGAGCCATGATCATAACCAAAACAAAAATTTCCGGTTCGGATTAGTTTAGACATTAGTATGTAGTGAATATCCTTATAATTGTTTTGATATTGGAGTTTGATCAAGGTTTGTGAAGCACTTTGGCTTAGAACGTTTATGTGTTTTAACCATAAAAACCTCATAATTTTGCTTTGATACAGTGACTGAACCGCAAGTATGTATAGAGAATAAACGAATGTATGAACAAAGTAACAACCCTGAGGAACAAATTAATGATCCACTTTCTTAGAAAAGAGAATGCGAGTCAGGATGCTCACCTAAGGATCCAACAATTGAACAATTAAAATGAACATGCCAACAATTATACTAAAAAAACAATCAAAGTTGAAGCATAAGTGAGGGAGGGTTTGGATGTCTGATTTTAGTCGTGCAAAAATCCAACTTTCGAATAGCTGGTGATTATATACTCTGATAGAAACATGTGAAACATAAATACACAACACGTATCACAATAATAAATATTCGATCAATTCCATATAATACCACAAGTAATAACATACTCTTTTTTTTTTTTTTTTTTTTTTTTTTTTGTGAAACATCGTTAAGAATGTGCATTTTTTTTATATATAGATGCAACACATATGCCTACATTTATACTAATTAGATTAAACAAAATATATATTTTGTTTTATCCTGTATAAACAAATTAATAAAGCCATTTTAATAACATGACATTCAATAAGGTATTCTCTTTTTTTAGTGTGTCATGTGTCATCCCATGTGGCATTGAGATATTTTAGGAAAAAAAGAATTTAAAAAAAATTGGATTTTTCACCATCATGTTTCCTCCTATAATTTTTAAACGTTAATATCTTTAATATATGGGATTTTTTAAAGAAAAAAATTACACCAAACTAACGAGCGTTTTATTATCTTTTCAACGAGTACCATAGTGTTATATAAAAAACGGAGAAATTTTTTTGTGGGGTTTTGTTCATACAGGAAAAAAAACACAAAGTGTTCAGGTAAATCATTAATCATGTATAGGCAAGTCACTAATTATGTTCAAATCAGTAAATATGAATTTTTTTTTCAACCAGAGCCGAATAGGTTAATAGAGTTATACATTGTTTTAAGTTAGGTATCAATATTAATATATTAGAGTTGTACATTTGTTTAGTCTTTAGGATGAGTGTTAATATTAGAGTTACATTAAAGTTCTACATTCTTTTAGGTTAAGTGTTAACATTAGAGTTGTACATTGTTTTAGGTTAGATATTAATATTAGAGTTATACATCAGTTTATTTCATATGTAAAATTGATGTATCATATTAAATTTCTCAACTCGAGACGCTCCCAGGGTATAATCTAGTAGAACATATATACTGTTTAATTAATAAACTATTTTTTTTAAAAAAAAGATGCCGTTTTGAGATGTTAAAAAAAATCATAGAAAAATAAAAGTAGATAAATATATAGAACTTTAGCTTCTCCATAACATAAACCTTAAATCATTATAAAATTTTGAACATACATTTATTCTTTTAAACCAATGAACTAAGCTAGTGCACTATATTAGTGTAATGCATATATTTCGTATCGAACATAAAATCAGAATGAGTTAGTTATGATACCCACTTGTTGACACCAAAAGAAATCGGAATGACTAACGTTAAGTGGCACCGAGGATGAATGCGAAGAGCTCTATTTCTCGGTCCTATAATGACAACGACTAATAAACAATGAAAGACCACTCGGCCGATTGCTATCCCCGGCGACTGTAACTCGAATCGAAAGAACTTGAAAGATTTAGCAAGGATATATGTTTGAGAAAATTGCCAAAGAATTTGCTTAAATGTGTGTTGATGCATTGGTTTGGCATTGGTTTGGCATTGGTTATGAATGTGAAAGGCAAATGCATATTTAAATATGATTTATTGAATTGAATACTACTTAACTCATTTAAGTTTCACATTTCTAATCGATTAAAACATAAACAATTTCAATACATTTTAATGCAATTAAATACATTTTTATTTACTTACAATGCAATTAAATACATTTTTATATACAAGATAATAAATTATTAAGAGGAAGAAGATGATAAGGTAGATGGTGCAAAAAAGACAAGTTTGCCCTCAAACCAGTGGCGGAGGTAAGTTTGTAGGGACGTAGTCCCGGGACAGCAGTCTTTTTTGGGTTGTATATATACATGTATACATAGTTTTTCGAGTGACATCAATATTTTTTCGATAGTGACTACATTAGACCCAACCCAATTTCAGTTAAATGAGCTCAACTCTAATTTCTAAGTAGATACAAATATAACTTTTTACAAGCCCACTCCACTATTGAGCCATTTACTAATTAAAACCCCCAAAAAAGTGATAATAACATACATGTGCGGCTGTGGCGTTGTGCCTCCAACCGAACCGACTGACGCTTCAATTCTTTCAAACCCTATCTTCATGAACGATTCTTGCATTTGTTACATCGAAACAGAGTTCTTCCAACAAGTTTCGGTCGAAGATGTAATGCAACGTTTTCATAGTTTTCAAAAGATGAAAACTCGTAGGGAACAACTCTAAGTATTGTTTTTTTTTTTAAATTCATAAGACCATAGAAGTTATATTATGCGGTTTTTTATTTTAATTTTTAATGTCGATGTTTTTTTTTATTATTGTATCATATTTTATTATGTGATCAACCTTACCTGACCCGAACCATCAAACCGACCCACCCGAAAATTTTTATGTCCGGTTCTACAAAATTAGAATGTCTAAAATAATGACATCATTGGAAAAAATTTCTGGATCCGCCACTGCCTCAAACTAACTTCATTTGGTATTATACCACAAGCATAAAAAGTTATAATTACTTAAATTTTGTTGTCATTCCTCTTAAACACTTTATAATATAGTAAAGAATAGATGTATGTCAATGGTAGGAGAATTATGCATTATTAAAGTCGTTTTTATACGTGTCACTTTGTCAGGCTGTGTCTATGTATCACTAATGTGTATAGGTTGGTTTTAACCAAGAGTAGTTGAAGCGTACGAAGGTAAATGCATGTTCAAATGACTAAGACCATTCGGAGTGCCCTCGGGGAAGTATAACGGGGTGGTGATGTGGCCTATTCCCCGATCGGGAACACCGCCCCCCTAAAATATTTCGGTGACTTGGGGGAAATTTCCCCCTTCTCCCCTTGTCACATGATTGGTCCATTTTTTTTTATTTTTTTTAATTAAACTTTATATAATAAAAAAATGAAGGGGGAGTGGGGGAATTAGGGGAATACCATTTCCAAACTTTGGGGGAGAAAATAGGGGAAATGATGTGGCGCTGATGTGACACTTGGGAGAGTTGGAGGAAAGGGGGGGCACACCATATAGTCTAATAGGTTGAAATTATGTTATATATCTCGCAAGTTCAATCACAAGTGTTTGATAATATGTTACATATTATCAAACACTTGCAATTAAGCTTGCGAGATATACAAGTAGAATGGGTTTCAATTATTAAAAATTGAAAATATCAAGGTTACGGGCTTAGGTTACACTATGATTGGGAATTAATCTATACATATTAATATGTTATGATGAGTTCATACAGGTGTATACGAGACACATCAGATCTACGGGTCAAGATTTGAGATTTAACAGGGACGGACCAGGTCTATATAGGGTTGAAGTAAGCTACATTGGGACTTGGGACAGGCGTGAACTACGTCAGTTTAGCATTTTTGAAGAAACTTTAGTTTTCTAATTAAATATTGAGATGGATGTATACATATATGATTATACTAACTCTTACTATGTGTATTCATGATCAGAGAGAACTTCCATGTAGCGAAGTTGGGAATTGAAGATCTCGGGTTGGATCATGTAAGAATTTTGCACAAAGCACACAAAGTATTACCATGATCTAGGTAATGGTCCTATGTAGTGAAGCTCTAGTTGGAAGTCTTGGCTCGGATCAAAGAAGAAAGATGTTTTTGTTCATCTATAAATGAAAATCATCCAACCCATAGATTGTGATGTAAACAAACCTCATAAGAATAGTGTAGTTAATATTATCAATGAAGTAGTTTTCAATTAGCCTTAATGTCATGGTTTGTTTTAAAAAGAAATAACATAAAAAATAAATAATAATCCCTTTGGCCTTTGATACCTTTGGCTCCCTAGCACCAGAAGCTATTCGTTTCTTGACTAGGGTCCAACGGGTCGTCCACAACAACAGTTCATCTCCAGGGGGGCAAGGATTTGTCTTTGGTAGACTAGGTTTCGCTATCCAAAAAGGGGTGGCGGCGCAGATTGTTGTCTGTCTACCTTCTATTGTAATGTAACTTTCGTATTTTGTTTAAAAAAAAAAGTGACGATTGAAATAATAATAATAAATTAAATAAATAAATAAATAAATGAGATGGAAAAAATTGGGACCTATTTCCGCTCAGCAGCCCGATATCCTAAACTGATTTAGGGTGTAACATTTAAAACAAACCATGAGGTTTGTTTACATCACAATCTATGGGTTGGTGGCCTAATGGTAGAAGCAAAGCTTCTAAAAACACCTAAAAGGGAGGTCATGGGTTCAAGTCCCACAAGGAGAAGAAATTTGCCGTTCAAAAAAAAAAAAAAAAGGGTGTAACATTTAAATATCTCAATTATTGATAAAAACTTACTCTAATCTTGTGATTAAAATTGATTATCTCAGTTAGTTGTTGACCTTTGAGTTTTGATGTGTTAAATTGATATCACAAGTATTTCTCACTGAATGAATAAGTTTCATTGAAAAGCCAAAGGGCTATAAATACAAGAAATAACAACGGAAATAAACGAACAATACGACTAAACAGGAACAGAAAAAGGAATCACTAATTAAACGGAAATAGCTTGAGACTCGGTGCAATCACGTGTGCCAACAGCTCCACTATCTTGACCCAATCAAAGCTTTATTTGAATTCTTTTATTTGCTTCAATCTCTAACAAACCCTCCCTCAAACAAGACTATGGCATCATATCTTGTTTGCCTTTGAGAGAGCAGACCCCAAGTTCTTCTCTTAACTTCAAAACACTTCACGTTGAAGTGGCTTGGTAAGTATATCTGCAAGCTGCTCCTTTGTTCCAACATGCTCCAACTCAACAGTACCTTCATTTACCAATTCTCGAAGGAAGTGAAATTTGACTCCAATATGCTTACATTTACCATGTGAAACTGGATTCTTTGACAACTTTATAGTTGAAGTGTTGTCACATTTTATCATAGTTGTTCCTTCTTGCTTCAACCCGAACTCTTCCAAAATTCCACGTATCCAAATCACTTGACACGCACAAGCTGCTGCCGCCACATATTCTGCTTCAGTGGACGACAAAGCAACTACACTTTGCTTCTTCGAAGACCACGACACCGCTGCACCATCCCATAAAAACAAATAACCTGAAGTGCTTTTTCTGTCACTCACATCACCAGCAAAGTCACTATCGGTATAGACTTCCATCCTTACAATACCACCCCTTTTGTACCAAATCCCATAATCTAAAGTTCCTTGAAGGTATCTTATCACCCTTTTTGCTGCAGCATAATGAGCCTCAGTTGGTTTTGACATAAAGCGACTAATGTAACTTACCGCGAACTGTATGTCGGGTCGAGTAGTTGTTATATACATGAGGCACCCCATAAGCTGCTTAAAAGCAGTCTCATCAACCAACTCACCATCATCATGACTTAGTTTATTACCTGGAACCACTGGATTCACAACCGAATTACATTCTAGCATGTTAAAACGACTCAGGATCTCAGCTGCATATTTTCTTTGTGAGATGTGAATTCCAGCAGTGGTTTGCACCACCTCTATTCCCAAAAAATACTTCATCCTTCCAAGATCGGTCATTTCAAATTCTGCTTTCATCGAGCTCTTAAATTCTTCTAACATTGCTTCATCGTTGCCTGTGTATATCAAGTCATCAACATAAATGTTTACGAACAAAAGCTTACCTCCCGAGCCAACTTTGATGAATAAAGTATGCTCCGATTTGCTCTTTTTGAAACCTTCCTTGATGAAATAAGCCTCTATACGACTGAACCAAGCCCTGGGAGCTTGTTTCAGTCCGTATAAAGCCTTTTGAAGCTTGTATACCTTATGTTCGTTGCCCTTAATCACATACCCTTGTGGTTGCTGCACATAGACATCTTCCTGCAGTATTCCATGCAGAAAAGCGGACTTTACATCCATTTGAAAGACGTTCCAACCCCTCTGTGCAGCCATAGCCATCATAAGCCGAATCGTATCCATCCTAGCCACCGGGGCATATACTTCCATATAGTCGACTCCAAACTCTTGACCATAACCCCTGACTACTAGTCTAGCCTTATGTTTCTCAACATCACCCTTCTCATTCAACTTTGTTTTGAATATCCACTTAACCCCAATACATTTGGCATTCTTTGGCAAGTCAACTAGACGCCAAGTGTCATTTTTCTCGATCATCTGGATCTCTAGATCCATTGCTTTCTTCCATTTATCCTCCTTGACAGCCTCTTCAAATCTGACCGGATCTTGATCAGACAATTCCATCACATTCAGCTCTTCATTTTCTGAGTCGTATTCATCTCCAGGAACATAATCTTGCAAGTAACTAGGGGCTCTTCGTTGTCTACCCTCCCTAGCTGTTGCATTACTAGGGCCGGGCTCAACAACCACTTGATCTTCAACATATGTTTCTTCTTGTTCAGCAGTGGTGTATTCATCTACGAAGTCATAATCTTCATCTACAAAATCATAATTTCCCCATGTGATTTCTTCTTTAACGGGCTCCTTCTCTGTCACTTGATTCCAATCCCATGACTTATTTTCTTCAAACATCACGTCCTTGCTGATCAATACTTTCATTGTTTCTGGATTGACCACCCTATACGCCTTCGACTCCTCACTTATACCTGTCAAAACACAACGAATACTTTTGCTATCAAGTTTAGCTCTTATCTCCCTGGGAACATGTACATGAACCAAGCAGCCCCAAACTCTTAAATGACCAACTGTAGGCTTCATCCCACTCCAAGCCTCTTGAGGAGTCATGTTTGTAAGAGCCTTAGACGGACTCCGATTCAAAACATAAAAACTCCATTGTGTCGCTTCAGCCCAAAACATCTTTGGCATGTTTTTGGCACAAAGCATACTCACTACCATGTTTATAACAGTCCTGTTCTTGCGTTCGGCTACGCCATTTTGTTGTGGTGTGTATCTTGTTGTAAGCTGCCTCTTAATTCCATGCTCCCTACAGAATTTATTAAATGCATCTGACAGGTATTCTCCACCCCGGTCTGTTCGAAGAGCCTTAATAACCTTCCCGGTTTCAATTTCCACCTTCTTTTTAAACTCTTGAAACTCTCCAATGCTTGTGATTTTTCTGCTAATAAATACACCCAAGCCTTGCGACTAAAATCATCAATAAAGCTTAAGAAATACCTCTTACCCGTGTGTGAAGAAGGGGTAATCGGGCCACAAATGTCTGAGTGTATTAGCTCCAATACTTCTCCTGCACGCCATGAACTTGACTTTGGAATAGCTTCTTTGTCTGCTTTCCACACATACAATCTCTACAAACCGTATTATCAACCGAAAACTTAGGTAAATCACGTACCATTTGTTTCTGCTGAAGCTTTGCCATGTATGTTTTGCTGAGATGCCCGAAACGTTCGTGCCATAACTTGGCTGTGTCTTCATCACTGAGATAAAGACATCCGTCAACCTTTTGTTCAGCAATTTCTCCGATTTCTTCACTAAGAGGAAACATACGATTGGAGCTCATATAACTTGTGAACACTAAACCCTTCTCTGGATGAAACACCTTGCAAACATCGGACTGAAATAGAAAAGACAGCCCCTTCTGTTGAAGTTGTCCTATACTTAACAAATTGTTCTTAAGGTCCGGTACATAGTACACTTCCTTAATCACAAACGTTATTCCATGCAAGACCAACTTCACATCTCCCTTTCCACTAACAGTCATGCGTGAGTTGTTCCCAAGCCTGACCGTATTTGTAAAACTCTGATCAAGCTTAATAAACCTTTCTTTGCTACCACACATGTGATTGGAGCAACCCGAGTCCAAGAACCACAACAGGCTCTTGTTTTCAGCATTGGTGTTGGCCATGAACGCATTCTGGATTTCATCTACTTCTGCCATGAGCATAATCTCCTCATCTTCATCAAAACCTGCATAATTAGCTTCTTTCCCACTTGGGCATTCATATGAGTAATGCCCCAACTTGTGACACTTATAGCACTCGACTGTTTCCTTATTAAAAGACTGCCGACCTCGTCCACGTCCTCTTCCTCTAAAATTAAATCGGCCTCTCCCACGTCCACGGAAGTTAGAGCAATCACCAGATTCCATCTTCAACACCTGTTCATCCTCCTTCCCCATCTTCTTGAATTTTTGCTCATGAACAACTAAGGTACTTTGCAGCTCTTCAATTGACATCTGGTCAATGTTCTTCGATTCTTCAATAGATACCACCACATATGTGTATTTCTCAACAAGGGTCCTGAGAATTTTCTCAACGATTTTGACGTCAGTCATCACCTCTCCATTACTTCTCATTTGATTTGAGATCGTCAAGACCCTCCCAAAGTATTCAGCAATCGTCTCGCTGTCTTTCATCTCTAAAACTTCGAAATCTCTTCGAAGTTTTTGCAACATAGATTTCTTCACTCGCTCATTACCGGCAAACCTTTTCTTCATCGATTCCCATACAGCCTTGGAAGTACTCCTATCGAGGATCTGCTCAAACGTGACTCGATCAATTGCCTGATACAGGTAATGTTTCACTTGCAAGTCTTTCATCCGTAACTCCTCCAATTTCTTCCTCTCTCCTTCACTTTGAGCAATTCCAACAGTTGGCTCTCTGATTCCTGGTTCGATCAGGTTCCACACCTGTTTTGCACGCAGCAAGTTCTCCATCATCTCACTCCAATGCTCATAGTGACCGTCAAAGACTGGAATCTTCAGTTTCTCGTCATTCATGTTTGCTACTCTCTCTTTTCTGTGATGAACTCTCTCTTTTGTGATCGAAATTCGCTCTGATACCAATTTGTTAAATTGATATCACAAGTATTTCTCACTGAATGAATAAGTTTCATTGAAAAGCCAAAGGGCTATAAATACAAGAAATAACAACGGAAATAAACGAACAATACGACTAAACAGGAACAGAAAAAGGAATCACTAATTAAACGGAAATAGCTTGAGACTCGGTGCAATCACGTGTGCCAACAGCTCCACTATCTTGACCCAATCAAAGCTTTATTTGAATTCTTTTATTTGCTTCAATCTCTAACATGATGTTCAATGGGCGAAACACCACCATTCAGTTTAATGCAACACTAACTGAACCTATTGTTATGGAAGAGGGGTTGATAAGTTTAATGATATGGAACCAAAACTGCAGCCACAAGTGACAGAAGCTTGACAGAGGCTGTGTGAAGATGCAC
The DNA here is from genome assembly GCA_030844895.1 of Ambrosia x helenae. Lineage (NCBI taxonomy): Eukaryota > Viridiplantae > Streptophyta > Magnoliopsida > Asterales > Asteraceae > Ambrosia > Ambrosia x helenae. The sequence goes on along the minus strand of CM061223.1, from coordinate 38,307,747 downwards.
TGACCATAGTGGTAATCGTAACTGGATGCCACTGCAGTGGCAAATTTTCTAAAAATAATGGTTAATACAGCCTTAGTTACATAAACAAACAACAAAAAGGGGCAAATTAAAATTTGTACCTATGATAAATGTAGGTCAGTTACTCCCACAGCTCGTCTGTTGCATTTTGGTAGTCTCGACTCGAATTATAGCAGACTTGTAGGCTTGTAGCTAATGGTGGTTTCTTGTTATATTCTTAATACATTGTAAAACAACAATTATCCACCTTCCTCTATGTAAATTGTTAATATACCCATCAATACAATTTTAAGTAAAATCACCCAAAAGTAAGATAAACCTTGACTGCAAGTTATGTTAACTGTTTAAAAAGATTATGTTTCAAGTCAAATCTCATGGTCAAACGTCTTAGTTGGGAAAGAAAGATGCATGATGAATTTAAGATATAAACATACTATGGCATTGATCATGGGTTGAGGAAAGGAGATTTGGATCTGTGTAACACATATTGCAGGACTACAGCGGGTTTAGGGAGAACCTTGGTACACAGAGATGGATTTATTTATGTCATTTATGTGAGGGATGGCAAATCGTTACGCTTTTTCATTTGTTTCTGCCTCGTCAATTGGACTGCTTTGATTTGTATACAATGCGAACTACTGACAGGCTTCCAGTTATATTTGAAATAAAGGAAAAGTATTAGCATACCCGTCCACATCATTTGACTTGATCAGTTGTCGAGATCTTTGACTGTTGACAATGTGCCGAATTGAGTATGGATTTAATAGAGAAAAACAACTTCAATTTAACAGAATATGGATACTTGCCTTTGTGAAGGAAAAATGTTTTGATTCCCATCTACAACAGGAAAGGAAAACAAAATGAAGTTAAAGAACAGGAAACAAAGAGAAAGAGATAGACCGCCTGCCTAACTACTCAAACTTCAAATACCAAATGCAAATTGCGGGTCAAGACACTGCAACCAAGAGGATTTAATTCCTGTGTAGTGTTCCTAGATAGATTAACAGGGTTCCAAACTCATTGACAGCGAGAATGAAAGTTACAATATTGAGAGTACTGACTTACAAGAGGCGAGAACGAAGGGCTAAAAGGGGGAAATCAATTCAAACAGATATCATCAAATCTTGAGAGAGAATCAAAGAGCAGCAACAGTATAGTTTAGAAAAAAAAAAAAAACTTATGAGGATCAGTGGAATTCGGTCTGCTGAATTGGAGTTGATTTTTCGATGTTCTTATTTGTGAGGGCAGGAATTAGACGACGGTCGAATCAAAGCTCTTTGAAGGTGAGCTCCTGCACTTGTCCTTAGTGATTTTCATCATTTTAAACGTTGCAAGAGCTTGAATCCATTGGGTGTGTGTATGTTTTAGATTGGTGCATATGTAAAGAGAGAATTAGATTGGTATGTGTAATATTGAGTGTGTGTACATAGTTGCATAGTTAATTAAAACAGTTGAAAAACTAACCGTCGCCTCACAGTATGCCCAGCATTGCCATCCCGGTTTTCCATCCTCATCAACGTACCTATGGAGGCAGGATGGTGTTCCCCTTGGCTACCCGCTGCCACCACACCCACTTGCCTACCGATTTTCCATCTCACATCCTCACCAATCTCGTACAGGGGCGCGGTGTTCCCCTTTGCCGATGCCATTTCACCTACCCTAACAGGGGCGCGGTATTCCTGCACGTCGCCAATCAGCCAACTCAGCTGCGCTCCTCTGCGACTAGGGTATACCTGAGACTAAGGTGTATCACATAAAAAAATAAATACAAATCACACCTGATCAATGAATAATATGTTTTAAAAGAATATCAACTATTGTTTACAAAGCACCACATGCATACTAATAGACTTTATGTATTCAATTCTCGTGAGATGAAGAAACCTGAATTAGAAAAAAATATCACAAGCATAAAACAAGTCAAATTAGAAAATCATGTAAAGTTGTAAACAATAAAAGCAAACACAAACCACATTAATTATAACTTCACATTAGAAATTCATTTTTGATAACTGAACCGACTTTACAATCAGTCTGGTTGATTTGATCATACAAGTCAGAGCCATATAGCCAACTCGAAAATAAAAAAATATATATAAAAATTTAGAAACAACACCAATTTAATGCTTTGCAGGTAAACGTAAAAGAACTTTAAAACAATATGCAAGTTTCCAACACTGTAGCTTTTCTTAACTGCCTGTGGTTTTTCAACACGCAAGTCAACAGTCCTCACTCGTCACAGTGAGTCCGTCCCCAGCTTCCCTTGATAACTTTTTATGTTTTGAGTTTCAAGTTTCCAGGCTTTGGTCTCTGACTGAGCTCCACCTCCCTCCTGGTACTCCGACAGCGTCTCCATTTACAAGCATCTTCGTTCAACGTCCTTCTACTGAGAACTGGAAGCAAATTACATATTACGTAACAGCAATAACTTTTTTTATGAGACGATTCCTTTTTACGGAATTGAGAACTTCATCTTTCATATAAAATGTCAATTTTTAGGGCGCAGTTTCCCCAATTATAATGTTGCTCTTCTTCAATTCTTCTTACTGATTCAACAACAGAGTCCCTACAGTTGCTGATTCGAATAAGCTCAAGCGTTTGTATCTCCCAAATTTCAAGGGGGGTCTCTTCAAGTTCTTCGCACCATATAAGTTGTAATTCTCTGAGACACGGGAAGCTTCTACTATAGGCTTCCCACTGTTTGATATTTAAACCCGAAAGTGTCAAGAATTTTAGCTGTGGGAACTCCTGCCCATCTGTGTTCCAGCACCTTCCCTCAAAGGCATCCTCTTTAAGTTTGAGAACCTGGAGATTAGGTAACGACTGAACTATTGACATTTCACTCCACGCTAGACCACATTTATATAGGGTAAGTGTTCTCAATGTTGCTGGGAATGCAATGTACTCCACTCTTCTTGTGCTGTTGCTAGTTATTTTGAGCTTTTCAAGGTAGTTGAGAGATTTGAAGTCATTTTGATTATTTGGGTAAATAAAACATGTAAGTTTCTTAATGTAGGGGAAACACTTTTGAAAATTATCTACTCCATCTCCCAACTTCTTCACCGTTGAAATAGTTTGTAAACTCTTCATTGGTCTTTCAATGGAAGGAAGTAAAAAGTAACCATTAGTCAACAAATGCCTCAGATTTACCAAATCTGATATGTTACTGGGTAAAACCACTCCATCTCCATCTCCCAACTTCACCTTTGAAATACTTTGTAAATTCTTCATTGGTCTTTCAATGGAAGGAAGTAAAAAGTAACCATTAGTCAACAAATGTCTCAGATTTACCAAATCTGATATGTTACTGGGTAAAACCACTCTCCTCTTCTCACCTGTAATATAAATGAGGGTTTGAAGGTTCCATAAATTGCATATTGAATCTGGGAAACCTACCTCACCAGATGTAATCCGAATTGCAAGATACCTCAAGTGAACTAGCATTTCCATGCCTTTGGGAAAATCATCCAAATAACACTGTTGTAGATTTAACACCCTAAGCAGCACAAAGGAACAAAAATACTTTGAAATGTCATAACTCAAGGTTGTGAAATCAGTAAGGCACAAAATCGATTGAAGATTTGGGCAGGACGCATTATGAAAGCCTAGAATATGGCTATCATCATTTATGAACAAACGGGCTACCTTATAAGGTCGTGAAGTAACATTTGAAATATGAGAGGACACTGCTTTTTTCAGGCACAGCTCCCTAACAAGATCATGCAATATACAAACTTTGACAACTCCACTAGAACTGCTCCTATGTGCTACATTTACAAGACTTCTATCAATTAGCTCCAGCAGGTAACCCTCTGCAATATCCTCCAAGCTTCTATTTCCATCTTCTTGAATGAATCCCTCAGCCACCCACAACCGTATCAACCTTTGTGCCTGAAACTCATAGTCTTCTGGGAAACCACCAAGATACAGAAAGCACTCTCTCAAGTAGAGAGGAAGATGATTGTAACTTAAAGTTAATGTTTCTAGGTATCCATTCTGATCACTAACAAGGTATGAACCCGTGTTCTTAGCAATTTTCTCCCACAATTTTTTACTAAATGCTTCTGTTGCTAGAACCCCTGCAATGACAACCACTGCAAGTGGTAATCCTTTACAATGTTCTACTATTTGCATTCCAGGTTTAATCAACCATTCAGGGCACTCATTGCCTTGGAACACCTTATGACACAACAGCTCCCAACTTCTTTCTTTGTTCAAATATTTCAAGTGATGTATCAGTCCATCTGAATTTGCATGCTTGGCAACTTCAATGAGGCGAGTTGTGAGCATAATTCGACTTCTAGTGTCATCATGGGGGAAAAATACTTTCAGCTTATCCCATGTTTCAATGTTCCAGATATCATCAATGACAATCAAGTATCTCTTACCCATTAGGTTTTTGTGCACCAATTCACGAAGTCGAGAGTCATTAGCCTTTTCGAGGTCTAGCTGACCACGGATGGATTCCAGACTCTGAACCAACACAGCGCGCTTATCATATGTTTGAGAAACAGTGACCCAAACACGGACATAGAAATGATGCTTAACATAAGGATCATTGAATACTTTGGTGGCAAGGGTAGTCTGGCCAATTCCTCCTGTACCAACAATAGAGACAACATCTAGCTTCCTTTGATCTCCCACAAGTTTATATCTTATGAGCTCAGCATCACGGTCAATTCCCACGAAGATTTCATCCAATAATTTCTTGGAACTTTGAGCAGCAGCTGCAGATTGATTTAATGTTGTTTTAGGTCTTGGAGATGAATCCAGAATCTTCTTGCTATTGGTGTGGATACTCATGAATTCCCCCTCCACAGACTTGAAAGATCTCCTAACATCATCAAGATGTAGGGATCGGTTAAAGTCCCCAGAGGTAGGAGTATGCCCACTATTCCTAATGTGAACACCGGAGAGGAACAGATCAACGATATACTGTGCCTCTTCTGCTGCGTCTATGAATCTTGTCTTCAGATCTTTAACCTTTTCGGGGTCATGTAAGTCTTGATGTTGGTGGATGAAAAGGGGTTGACCCATGGAGGACAGGTCGTCATAGAGTAGTTGGAATTGAGGCCTTTCACATATAATTTCTGGATAATTAAAGAACGGAATGTCGTTGGAGTTAATGAGCTGCTTCAGCTTCTCCATGAACATCTGGATCCCTGAGTATGCCATCTTTAATTTCTCAACCTTTCTGTAATAACAATGAATACCTCGTCGTAGTCGGATCTAAGCTTCTCGTCGTCACCGGAGAAGGAAGGAAGTCGTCAGATCTAGATTCTCGTCGCTAACTGGAGAAAGAAGAAGTCGTTGGCGGAAGGAAAGGAGACGGACTCTGTGGCTGTGAGAGAAGTTGTTGACTTTAATTAGTAGTACTTTCACAGATTTCTTACAAACATTTTTTTTTAAGATTAACTTTCTTACAAACATTTGTTGATATAGCGTAAGTTGCATTAGTTGTTGACCTTCGAAGGCTTAAATGATGCTTTCACATATTTGTACTCTTTTTAATGTTTTTTTCTTTATTTTAACTTTTTTTTTAACGGCCAACGAATCAATTTCCGAGCACTCTTGGGCAACCTTTTGGTGAATCAGGTACTCGAGAGTACCCGGGCCACCAATTCCCGGAAAACCCGACCACTCACCCGCCCAAAGGCACGACAGTGAAATAATCGGTAAAACCGGTCGGGATCAGGACTCGAACCCAAGGCAATGGCCGGTCATCCCTCATTTCCCCTCCACCAATATCCTCCAAATGTAGCTAGTGGGAATTGAACCCAAGCCTCTTATAGGAAACTTTAGGCCCTCAACCAACTGGGCTACAAGTGTTGAACATTTATTTTAACTTCTATTGTATATTACTAGTAGGATTGCCCGCGCGTTGCTGCGGGTATTTTTGTCTTGTGTCATCTAGGAGTGTGCATGGGTCGGTTTGGTTTGGTTTGGTTCGGTTTTTACAAAAAAATCCTAACCATATCCATAACCAAACTTTAGTTATGGTTACTTGGTTATGAATTCGGTTATAGTTATTTCGGTTATTAACCAAAAAAATAAACTAATACTAACTTTAGGGTAAAGTATAAAATTAAAAGTCAATGGGTCTAAAAAACCGAAACCTACAATGTTGGACTTAGTTTGTGCTATTTTGTACAAGGCAAAGACTACATTTTCTAGTTATACTTCCAATGTGTCATCCCTTTTAATAAGATATTAACAAAAAAAACATTAGCCTTTTATTATAATTTTAATTCGTCACAAAAAAGAGCATTTTATCAAGATCATTTTGTTAATAACATACTTTTATTATAGTAAAAACCTCTACATAGTTAATGTAAAATATAAATCTATCACATAAAGTTAACATTACAAATTCGGTTCGGTTATATCTGTTAACCAAAGCTTCATAACCATAAGTGATCGGCCGGTTAAAGAAATTTAATAACGATAACCATTGGTTATGTTGGTTATCGGTTAAAATCGGTTCGATTATTTCGGTTATGGTTATATTATCGGTTATGGCGGTTACTTTGCTCACCCCTAGTGTCATCCATATTATTTGAAGCTAAAGATTTTGAACAAACCTTTCCAAACATAAAATTACTTCAAACCGAAGTATCTTGACTCGGTGATCTGACGCTGCCGTTATTCAAAACCATAGTTACCAGCCAAACTTTTTCGTTAGAACGAACCGTAAAGGATCTATTATCCACATGTGTTTTCTTAAAGAAAGAAACCAAATTTGTGTTTCTTGAAAAAAAGATAAAAATAAGAAATAAGAAATAAGACCATTTGAGTCCACAAACCTACAATTCACAAGTCAAAATAAGAAATAAACCACAGACAGTGTATAAAATTGATTTATATAAACTATAAAGATATGAGTAGAATTGAGTTTAAGAAAAGGTTACCTAAAAGGTTACCTCCGATTTATAACCACTATGTTTACTAACAAAATCTTCTTGTGCGCGAGGATCTTGTTCTAATCGGCTCTTTAGTCACCATTAACAATGAAATTGCATATGAAAGGAATTTAGATGTGTATGAAGATAAAACTCTCCATACTATCAATGGAAGTTTCTTCTTGGAATGAAATAGAATTTGTTATGAATGATTAATATAAATAAAACACAATAAATGAATAATTGATTAGGAGAGCTCTTCATATGTCTAAGAGGGAAGGTGAAGGGAGTTAGGGGTACTATAGGAATGATATTTTAGCTTTTAACTAAAAACAAAAGATAAAATTACTCTACTAACCCTATAAGTGTCTTAATTGTTCCCAATATCCCTATAATACCCTTATGAAATAAGCTTTATTCTCTTATATTTGTTGCTTTAAAAATTGTACCCATGTCAAAATTCCAATATGGTACATCACTCCTCCTTTATAATGTATTATAGATAAATTTTAAGTTCTAACTCTTATTTTAAACTTATTTTTATTATTAAGTAGTTTAGAATCCAGTGTATTTAACGAGTTGAATAATTTTATGTACAAAGTAATAAAAGATTATTGTGAAGAACCATGGATTTAACACAAAACAAGAACAATATCCAACCCAAAATTTATTAAACACAAAAACTGTTATGAGTACAATCATTTACAAAATAAAATCACTAGTACGGAGAATCAAATGTATGATTATCTTTCACATAAACTAGAACGAAGAAAACGAGATGTTCTAAGGCTTTATGGTGTGCCTTCGGAGACTATAATCGGTGTGCCTATGTGGCTTTTTCCCCAAACAAAACACCCCCCCCCCCCTCCTCTATTTAATTTCGGGGAAAACGGGGAAATCCTACCGATGTCACCGTGAAAATAAATCAAACTTTATGTAATAAAAAATGAAGGGAGATTGAGGAAATACCATTTCCAAACTTTAGGAAAGAAAATGGGAGAAACGATGTGACGCTAGCACTTGAGAGAGTTAGAGAAAAAAGGAGGCACACCATATAGTCTAAGAGAATAAAAATGTGTAGTGTTGGCATTTGAAATCTTGCCACGAAAAATACCCAAAGGCCAAAACCACTAACAAGGCCAGCTGCTAGCCCAATAGCTACACTCGACCTGGTAATGGTAACACGACAATAAGCCCATTTGTTGTTTTCAACTGAGCCCAGCAAGTAGTCAACTGATGTATTTCCTATATCAACAAATCAGCAAATAGTGTATACGTATAAAGAAAAAACTCGTGTAGTGTGTGAGTTGAATAAACTTGTGTTTTACATGGGTTAAATAAATATAATATAATCGGTTAACACATATGATGTCTTTAAAATAAACTTTGATGTACTATTTACTTCTTATAACGTTTTACTTTGTTTTTTTAATTATTATTAGGCTAGAAACTTGTGTAATACACGGGGTTGAATCAAAAAAAATTAAATGATTACTAATAAGCGAAAAAAGAATAACTAGTTAAGAGGAGTTGTTGTTGTTGTTGTTGTTTCGTCTCCCCCTACAATTTCTCAGGCGATAGTCACCACCCCAGTAAAGAAGGTTAACATCTAGTTATTGTGGAGCCCGATTCTTTTACACGTTGCATAGAGAAGTTGGAATTGAGGCCTTTCACATATAATTTCTGGATAATTAAAGAACGGAATGTCGTTGGAGTTAATGAGCTGCTTCAACTTCTCCATGAACATCTGGATCCCTGCGTATGCCATCTTTAATTTCTCAACCTTTCTGGAATAACAGAATAATAAGGTCTTCAGATTTTGAAAGAGCAAAGAGTAAAGAACTCGTCCCCCGCCGGATCTAAACAGAAAGAGGACAGACCTCGTCGTCGGATCTGGGATTGTCGTCGCCAACTGGAAAAGAAATAAGTCGTCGCGAGTGCAGCTTACGCTCTAAGGAAAGTAAACGAGACGGAGTGATGTATTTGCTGGCGAGAGGAATGGTGTGTAATGTTTAAGGATCATTCCCAACAGGAGTTAGAGTGTGTTTGGATTGCGTTTTAAATCTGATTTTTAAATTATTGCGTTTTGAAAACGCAGATAATCAGTTTTTAGGCTATCAAAACGCAATAATCTATAAGTAGCTCCACCCCCGCTTTTCCAAAACGCATAATCTGTTTTGAATAATCAAATCCCAAACACCCCCTTACACCCTATTAGGCCATGTGTAATGGTGAGTAAAACTTGGTCGGTTAAATGGGCATTAAAGGGGCATTTTTATGACATGTGGCAAGTGGGTCCAATTTGGTGGGTGAAAAGGGCATTAAAGGGGCAAAGGTGTAGTGGTGGGTGAAATTTAGTGTGTGGCATTTTTTGACATGTGGCATATGGGCCACATGCCATTTTTTTTATTTTTAAATAAACAAACTATTATTTAATTTAAATATTTAACTAGATAAACATAAAAAAATTACATTAATTCACTAAATTAAAAAAATACAGAAAATTATAAAATAGCGATCATCCTAAAAAAACTAAAAATTAATATTATATTTTGCCATGATTTGTTGTTTGCGAAGGTTAAATAAAATTAGCGCCTCGTGTGAGTCCCTCGGACGACCTGTTGAGGAACTCGATATCCTTCTCCAATTGACGCGCCTCTTGAATCTCGACGAACTTCTTGTTTTCGACGGCCCTCTCCTACATGGTCTCTAACCGCTTTGTTCCAAGGTCTTATAAACTTTCAAGACGTCGATTCATCACCTCAAACTCGTCTTTCAGCTCGACACCCATCGAAGACGACTCCGCACGTCCACCCTTATGCACGCTTCTTCTTCCTGGTGGTCGAGGCAACTCTTCTTCTTCTTCTTCATCACCCTCTTCATTTACACCCACGGTCCGAGCATCTGAATTGGGCGTGTCTGGAACCATCGTAGAAGATGTTTTTCGACCGTTTGGCTTTGCGCCTACCCCCCGTCATGCTTGGTATGTTTGCCCATTTAGGGCTTCCCTTTAGAAGCTGCCAACACCTCATGTACGGGAATGTCCCACGATCGGCATTGTACTCCTCCAACGCTCTCGTCAAAATATCAACATCGCCACGACCGCTACCCCAACTTCGGGATCCTCGGAAATGTCTAACCACGCTCGGGCGAGCGCGAGCTCCTCGTCTTTGGTCCATGGTTGATTCGCCTTTCTTGTTTTCGGTTTCTCCGGCGCTCCCTTTCTTCTATGCGACCGTTTTTTTGGTTGGGAGCTCTCGGGTGGTTACGTCTCCGGTACTTGCTCCTCGTCTTGTTGAGACCCCGGCATACCCCAACGCTAATATTCATATTACCATATCTCGTAGGACCTTGGAAGAATTGTTGGGGCATATTTAGTAACTGCGAAAATCCCATGTTGCTCGTGTCAAAGTCTTGAAAGTTATACGGTATTTGAGGTTGGGTGGTATTTGGGCGAATAGCGTTTGGGTTGCCCGGGCGAGATGGTACACCGAAAGGTGGGCGGAATGGTTGCATTTTTTGGTTGATGGTTTATAAAAAAGAGTAGGATTGTATAAATATTTGGTGAAGGTGATTAAAATTGGTGGTGAAAAATTAAAAGGTTGGAGGTTATTTATATAGGAGTAAATTAATTAATTTTTTTTAAACAAATAGCCCAACGGCTATATTTTCCAACCGTTGCTTTTTTGAACGTTAGACTTTTTTTTTTTAAAAACTGTCACGTGGCAGCATTGGATTGGTTGGAAAGAAGTTTAGCGTGGGTGAAATTTTTGGCGAGGCCCTCTTCCACGCCCGGTTAACGTGGAGGGGGGCGGTGTTTCCAAACGAACGCGGCGCCAAAATTGCCCCTTCACGCCATATTCGCGAGCCATTACGTATGGTCTTAGGTGTTGTTTGTTTTTGAAGAAGTAAAAGGTCTGCAGTCTGCAGATCACATCTACAGACTACAGTCTGCAGATCACATCTGCAGACATCTGCAGGAGAAGAGGTGGACCAAAGGTCTGCAGTCTGCAAGAAGAAGACTGTTTGTTTTTTAACGTCCGCAGGCTGCTGAAATTAAAAAAAACTGATTTTTTAAAGCAAACAATATTTTTTTCAACATTGAAATTTAAATAATAGTTATACAACATTGAAATAATATTCATAAAACCGCAAATAACAATGTTTGAACTAATTTGTTCCACATTTTGCATTAACTGCTCGGCAATTTCATCTCGTAACTGAGTCACGTATTCCCGATCCGATGCAGTACCATGTGCTTCAACCTCGTCTTCAGCAGCATCAACGTGCACATGACTATTTCCTAATGACACATTGGGTTGATTGTATTCAGTAAAGAACTCATCGCTTAAGCCTTCCTTCCTTATAAAAATTATGTAGCGCGAAACATGCAATGGTAATGTTCCTTTGTGTAACTAACGTAAATGGTGCCATCCTCTTCATATAGGGAATCGGGTTTCAACACACTAAAAGCACGCTCAATGACGTTTCGAAGTTTTGCATGTGCATGGTTAAATTTCTCTTTATTGGTCAATGCACGTCTACGACGAAAATCTCTAAGCCCATACCTCACATTGCAATACGGAGCCATAAATCCTCGTAAATGTGCATAGGCGGCATCACAAAGATAATATTTATCTGCAAACAAATATAACTAATTAGGGTATGAAAATAATATAGAAATATTTAACAAACCATAAACATACCTGGTGGTGGAAACGGGAACGGTGCATGTGGATCTGATAATGCTTTTGACAAATATTCTAGCATCATGTGCTACCCCTTCCCAACCGGCCACAATGAACGTAAAAATCATGTTGAAGTCACAGATTGCTAATACATTTTGATAACAATCCCCCTTTCCTCGTCCTTTATATAAATCTTGTTTACTAGTAGGGACAACAGCATGTATCAAAGTTCCATCTAATGCACCAACCACACCTTTAAAAACCCTCGTAGCCTCTTGTTATGCTGATACACGTTTTGCGACTAGTGCTATTGGATTGTGCATTCAATTCTATTTTATTGAAATCGTAAGGTCGAATGTGGAACTCAGAAGGGTCGAAGGTGACTAAGTTTGGTCGAAGGAAGAACTTACAGTCGAAGGAAGAGTTTTGTAGGAATTTGTGTTGATTCGCCCAAACAAAGGGGCGAACCTGCACATTCGACCCTACATAGGGGCGAATGTGCAGGTCTATATATAGTTTGTTTTTCATTTTCAAGTTAAGTTTTGGTCATTTGTTTCCCTCATTCGATCTGGTTTTCTCCCTAGGGTTTTGTTTGAGTCTGAATTGTGATTATATCATTATAAACAAGGTTTTGTAAAGTTAATCAAGTATGTTTATGAATGAAAAGGAATGCTAAAGATGATTTGTGTGTATTGTTGATTTTATTATCATTTCGCAACTGATTCAGGGATTCTGCACCTGAATTGGTAGACTTGTTTGATCAAACTAATTGTTTTTGACAAATCGATCCTCCTACAAAGTGGTATCAGAGCCATAAGGATCAAACAACTACGAATTGATAATATTTGAGCTGATTTGGACCCATTTTTGATCAAAAATTTTCTGTTTTCAAAGAACAATGGTTTTTGATGAACATTGATTGATTCGGACTAGTTTTCATGGATAAAATCTAGAATTCTCTTTATTAAACTTGTTCCAAATCAATTCTGAAGCAAAACCTGCAAAACATCATCAAAATTCATCAACTTTTGAAAAATTGAGGCCAAATTAACTGATTTTCAAAGAATAACCGTTTTTGAAATGAACAGGGTCGAACCTAGGGGAGAAAGGTCGAACGTGTAAGTGTTAGGTCGAATATGAGGTTTTTAGGTCGAACGTGGTGATTTTTAAGGGTCGAACCTAGATATTGTGAGTGTGTTGTTGTACATTCGATCATAGTTTGTACATTCGACCTTACGTGAGGGCGAAAGTGGAATTATTTTGGTCGAAAGTGAGATTGTTTGTTATATTCTACATTCGGGTCATCAGAAAGGTCGAACTTGGAACATTTCCACCTCTAAACCCATGATTATTTAGAAAGGGGCGAACATAGAATTTGATCAAAAAAATTTCTAAGTGTTTCGTGTTTCAGATTTCGTAGACGATATGTGGAACTTTCCAACAACACCCAGGCCTAATACTACACAACAACAGCAAGTGACTATGGATCCTTGGACTGTAGCAGCACAGAAGACGACTAGTCAACCATCTCAGCCGATCAATTACTTAGCAATGACTAGTTCGATGCCACAGACAGTTGCTCATCCACCACAACAACCCATGAATGATTATTGGGGAGTTGCAGCAGCCGCGGTACACTCTCAAACTACCAATGCTATTTCTACTCTAATTCATGATTTATCTTCAGATAGTGGGAGTCGTCCACCAAAGCTGATAGAGATGGTGGATTACAATCAATGGAAGACCAAGTTCAAGATTCATTTGGAGGGAATGGGAATGGAAGGCACCCAAGCATGGCAAATGATAGTTAAGGGTTATGTAGCACCGGTTTTGGAGAACACAGGTGAACCAATACCATTGGAAAGCTTAGCTGAGGATGAGAAGAAAAAGTTTGCGGTAAAGAAGAAGGCATTCTCTCAACTATTTCAGGCTATCAATACTGATCTTCTACATCAGTTTGGTTCTTGCACAACTTCAAAGCAGCTGTGGGATATGTTGAAGAATCGTCATGATGGGAACGAGAAAACGAGGAAGTTGAGGATGGAAGAGTTAAGAAAAGAGTTTGAGAATTTTAGTTACATGGGGAATGAGACTTTGAAGGAGTTGATTCCTAGATATTGCCATCTGTTGACTGAATTGTCAAGTTATGAGATTAATATTCCTATGTTTGAATTGGTAGATAAGTTTGTTGATGCATTACCACCATACAGGAATCAACACATTGAGGTCCTAAAGGAGAAAGATGCCTATCAATATTGGACCATCAATGAATTCATTCAAAAGTTGGAGAACAAAGAGACGGAAGAGAAGAGGAAAGCAAAAAGAGCACAAGTTCCTCAAAATCCGGAGTTATATCATGGTGGTACATCTTCTACTCTGACTAGTTCAAGTACTAGTAGTTCTGTTGCTCCACACATTGCTTTTGTTTCAAGCGTTATTGAACCAACCAAAACCCCGATAAACTATCTAGCTAAAACCTCATCTTACACACCACCATCATATCCTACTACTTACATTCCACCTTTTTCACCAATGCAACAAGCAGCATGCTATTAAGCTAGCATGAATCAACCTCAACAACAACCATACATTCCTCAAATGAACCCAAGTCAACCAAATCAAAGCCCAATAGTGTTGGAGACATCTAACTTGAACAATGTCACTGTTGAAGTTGCTCAGCAACATGTAGCTTTGGTATCTGCTATGGTAGCTTCTTATAATGGTTTGGTAGCTAGTCAAATTGGTAAAAACAATCTAACCAGTGAAGACTATGCTCAAATCGACAAGGAGGAGATGGAGCTCATTGACATTCAGTGGGCATTTTCTAGTGTTATGAGACGAGCGACCGAGTTTATAGAGAAGACTGGTAGAACTGATCTTTCTACATCTCCTAACACCACATATGGCTTTAACAAAGCCAAAGTCACATGTTTTAACTGTGGTGGGAAAGGTCATTTCAAGAGAGAGTGCACACATCCAGCTCAACAAGGAAACATGAATCCATTTAACACCAATTACCAGAACTGTCAATCTCAGAATCAGGTATCTTATCAAAGCCAAAATAACAACAACTATCAACCACAAAATAATTACCAAAACCGACAGAACACCTCACCAAACAATCCTGCTAGACAAACAACAACACCAAACCAGACTCAAACTCAAACACCACATAACCCAACCAGAACCATCATACCTATTTCCACACCAAATAGCCAAACACAAACCGATAACAAAAACCAGGCTTTGGTAATTCAAAAAGATGAAGGTTTTGATTGGACGGGGATGCAACTAGGTGTTGAAGAGATTACAACTGGTAATGTGGCGTGTGTTGCACAAAAGATTGATTTGGAGGAGCCGGTGTTAGTTGAAGAAGTCTTGGAGAATGAGAAGAGATCTGAAGTGAAGATTGAGGAAATGGTAGAAGAAGCAGATATTCCTGTTGAGAAGACTCCAGTATTGATTCTTGATTCAGTCACTGATATTCCTGAAGAGCGTGACTCAGTATATTCTGATTCGGAGAGCGAGCCAGATTCTGAAGCTAGTGTTAATTCACTAGATGATGATATTGATCAACTTCTAGTCGAAGCTGATTTTCTTATGACTCGCAAGTCTTGCATAGTGGATGATGCTTTCACCAGAATTGATTATTCCAAATTCTTTGCTGGAAAGGAAGCTCACTTTGCTTTGATGGCGATGACAGAGCCTCCAAAACAGGTAAGTTCTGATTCCACTATAGATATGAATAGTGACAAATATTGTGGAACATGTGATAGGTTGACAGAAGAGAACAAGCAACTCAGGGTTCAACTTGAGAGTGCTAGAATCAACTGTCAATCTTATCGCAAAGAAGCACATGAGTTTAATATAGTGCTTGATGGTTACAAAAAGGATATTTCTTATTTGAAGAAAACACTTTCTTTAAAACAATCGGCCATTAACAGTTATATCAATGAATTGGAAGAAACTAAACTTGAAATGGCAACCATCAAGTGCTTTGCTGAAAAGGTCAACAAGAAGCTAGAAAGTTACAAACATATTGCTTACGTTGTTGATCATATTATTGAAGAACCCTCACAACCGAGTAGTGCAAACTACAAGGCTGTCCCATCTCCCGTGTTATTTGAAAACCACACTTTACATTCAATAACACCGGAGAGTTCAATCAAATATGATTCTACATCGGATGATGAATCTAACACTTCCAGTGTTGGGGATCCAAATTCTGTTGTTAGACCAATTTTGAGATTGAACAATGAGGGGGTAACTGCTGTAACTGATGATTTTGACTCGGATGATGAGATAATTGAGAAAGTGAGTGATATTCCCATTGAAAATCACATTATCACCAATGAACCGGTATCACCTTCTCAGATTCTACATCCGATGGCTAACGCTCATCGAGTGAATCAGCCAGTTAAGCAAGTTGAGAAGAATGAACCGAGTGACAAACCCGTGAAAGTATTTTATCGGATGGAAGGATCCGATAAGATTATTTCTGACGAGGAATATCCAATAAAGTTTGCCAATTACTCAAAGATTGAGAAAATCTGGCAGGAGAGTACTATTTGGTTTCCCAAACACGAGAGAACCAATGATGTACCTCCAGAGATCTTAAAGAAATTTTATTTGGATGTTCCTAAAGAACCTAAGGTTCATGTCACCGAGTTTATCAAGCCAAAGGAAAAGGCGAACATTTTTCTTGAGCCGACTTACTCAAAGGACCCAGCTCCTGAGAGTTTAAGACGAAGGTGTGTGGATAACCAATATCCTTTCACTACTTATGCAAAGTCGAACGCTAAGAACGTGTTTGAAGAATACCGTGCATGCTTTAAGTGCGGGGAGAGAGGGCATTTACTTGCTCACTGCCCATACATGAGGCATGAGAGGCACGAGGTTAAAGTGAAACAGAAATATCAAAGTCCAGTCGACAATCACTGTTATCCACAACGACGTTTTATCCCTCAACCAGCACCTTTTATAATCAAAACCGTTATTTTCAAAAGAGGGATAATCGTCAGATTGCATATGATCGTCGTAACCGGATAGCTTTAGAAAAACCTTTAAAGAAACCAATGGTGAACACAACTGTAGATAAACAGAAGGTTCCACCAAAACCTGCTGTTAAATCAACGGTTGGACCTGTCTCTGTTAAATCAGAGAAGGTAACTAAGAAAGTTTCCTTTAAGAATGAAGTAAAGAAACCGACTGAGACCCCAAAATCTCAGATCCAGATCTTGAAACGTTCGGAACAATTCTGGTCACCGGTGGGTTCTCAAGGTGCTTCAACTTCAAAAGCAAATGAAAAATCTGAAAGTGAAAAGAATTTGATTGATAAAAAAAGGTCAATTCAAATTCAACTGTTTGTGATAAAGAATCTTTGAAACTGAATGTTCAAAGACCCAAGACCAAGCAGGCTTGGGTCCCCCGAAAGAACTAATCTTTTTACTTGATATGTGCAGGAGCTTCAGCTGGCCCTGTTAGCAGTCTCTGGATTGTTGACAGTGGAGCTTCTGGTCACATGACATGGGATTTGTCCCTGCTGTTCGACATTAGAAACATCAATGGCGGATATGTAGCATTTGCTGGAAACAAAGGAGGTTACATTACTATGGAGGGTAGTGTGAGTAATGGTATTGTGAGTTTTGAGAAGATCTCGTATGTGAAACAGATCGATTATAATCTGCTTAGTGTCAGTCAAATCTGTGATAAACAGTTTTCTGTATTCTTTGATGACAAATCTTGCTACATACTCAAACCCGACTTTGTACTTCCAAAAGAGTGGATCATGCTGAAAGCACCGAGAGTGAATAATCTTTACATTCTCGACATGTCAAAAGCGATGACAACTCAAGGCCAAGTAACGTGTTTCCTCTCCAAGGCTACTAAAAAAGAATCTATTATGTGGCATAGGAGGATGGGACACATTCACCTCAGGAAAATGAACCATCTGGTGAAGAATGGGCTTGTCGAAGGCGTTAATGTCAAACATTTCCATCTAAATGACAAGTGTTTGAGTTGCAAAAAGGGAAAGCAACATAAATAGTCCCACAAACCAAAGAAAGTAAACTCTGTGGAAATGCCACTTGAGCGTTTGCACATGGACTTATTCGGACCTCTCAAGCGTAAAAGTCATGCTGGAGAGTTATATTGTCTTGTGGTTACTGACGATTATTCCATATTTTCGTGGGTAATGTGCTTGCATCATAAGAGCGACACTTTTAACAATCTGAAGGTTCTGTTCACTCGATTAGAGAATGTCTATAGTTTGAAGATCAAAAGAATTCGGAGTGATAATGGGACAGAGTTCAAAAATGCATAGATGGATGCTCTTTGTGAAGATAAAGGAATTCATCATGAATACAGTGCTCCGTATACCCCTCAACAGAACGGTGTCGCAGAAAGGAAGAACATGACTCTAATAGAGGTGGCAAGAACAATGCTTGCGGATTCTAATCTTCCAGTAATGTTCTGGAATGAAGCAATATACGCAGCATGTTATACACTGAATCGTGTGTTAACAGTGAAGAAGTTTGGAAAAACTTCTTATGAACTGTTGAACAGACGAAAGCCGAACTTAGAGTATCTAGAACCATTTGGAGCACCGTTTACTATGCTTAATCCATCTGAGAAGCTTGCACCAAAAGCCGAAGAGGGATTCTTTGTTGGATATGCAACCCCACTCAAACGGGTATTCAACAAACGAACTCGTCAGGTATAGGAGTGGGCTACTGTTGAATTTCAACGGCATACTCACAACGTACAGGGTAGCAGTCCAGATTGGATGTTTGATTACAAAGATTTCTTTGAATCATTCAATCTAGATGACTTGGTTAAAGAGGCTGTATTAAGACTTTATTACGAGTTTGAAAACGCAGTGACATCACCGTTGGTGCGTTCGATCACCGTAACTCCTCCAACAGCTTCTAATGATGCCAATGTTCCTGCAGCAGAAGGAGAAGTGTTCCAAGAAGGTTTCACAACTCTTAATTCATCAGAATCGGAAGATGATGATGATGTCACAAGTGAAGCTATTCTAGATTTTGCTACAGAGACACTTCCAGTGAACCCAAATCCAAATGTTGCTTCATCATCTAATTTGGGTAATGATCTGGTTTCGACAGAGAATTTGACTACTCAAACGGGAGTGCAAGTATCTGATCATTCGAAATCTCGGATTCATCGTATTCACCCGCTCGAGCAAGTAATTAGTGATCCTGGTAGCAGCGTTATGACTAGAGGACAACTTTGGAATGCAAACTCACCAGAAAATCTTGGCGTTCTAGCTTTATATGCTAAAATTCAGAAATCGGGTTGTCAGAATGACTGGTCTTTTGCTTGTTATGTTTCGCAGGTTGAGCCGCGGACGTACAAGGATGCTCTTTTAGATGATGCTTGGGTAGAGGCAATGCAAGATGAGTTATTGCAGTTTCAGAAATTGGGAGTGTGAACAGTAACAAATTTACCTCCAGGCAGAAAGAAAATTGGAACCAAATGGGTTTTCAAGTGCAAGAAGGATGACAGAGGCGTAATCGTGAGAAACAAAGCTCGACTGGTAGTTCAAGGTTTTCATCAAGTGGAAGGAATCGACTACAACGAGATTTGTGCACCCGTGGCACGTTTAGTAGCAATTCATATGCTTCTAGCGTTTGCCTCATATAAGAAATTCAAGGTGTTTCAAATGGACGTTAAGAGTGCGTTTCTTTACGATGTGGTCAAGGGAGAGGTTTACGTAGGACAACCACCAGGCTTTGAAGATCCTATCCACCGGGATAAGGTCTATGTTCTAAACAAAGCATTATACGGGTTGCACCAAGCTCCATGCCAATGGTATGAGGAGCTGAGCACGTACCTTCTATCCAAACGATTCAAACGCGGTTTGGTAGACTGCACTCTGTTCACCAAACGAACAGGGGATGACTTGCTTCTAGTCCAGATTTATGTTGATGACATTATTTTTGGATCTACTAGCAAACTTTTGTGCAGAGAAATCGAAAAAGTGATGCAGGAAAAGTTCGAGATGAGTGCGATGGGAGAAATGCAGTTTTTCCTCGGCCTGCAGGTGGAACAAAGACCAACGAGGATCTTTATTCACCAGACAAAATACGTTTCTGAAGTCTTGAGCCAATTCCAGATGGAAGATTCGAAGCCGATGGATACCCCGATCCAACCTAATCACGGGATTGGAGTTGACGCTAAGGGGGAGCTGACTGATCCTTTTACATACAGAGCAATCGTCGGATCTCTGATGTATCTCACCGCATCCAGACCAGATATAATGTTTGCCACATGTCTCTGCGCACGATATCAGTCGAAGCCAAAACAGAGTCATCTCGCAGCTGTCAAACAGATCCTACGATATCTGAAGGGTTGTCCGTCGAGAGGACTATGGTACCCTAATGATGATAATTTTGACCTAATAGCTTTTAGTGATGCAGATTGGGGTGGTTGTGACAAAGACAGCAAATCCACAACGGCTGGATGTCAATTTTTGGGGAGCAGGCTCGTGACCTGGCAGTGCAAGAAGCAGACGGCAGTCGCACTATCCACATGTGAAGCAGAATATGTGTCAGCTTCAAGTTGCTGCTCACAGGTTCTGTGGATTCAACAACAGATGGTCGATTATGGTTTGCAATTTCTTAAAACCCCTATTCACTGTGACAACGAAGCCGCAATTGCATTAACTAAAGACACGGTCAATCACTCAAAAGCTAAACATATCCGGATTAAGTATCACTTTATCCGTGACTGTTATGCCAAAGAGTTGATTGACATGGTCAAAATCCACACTGATTACCAACGTGCAGATCTTTTTACCAAAGCTTTCGATAGATCTCGATTTGAGTTTTTATTAAAAGCTAACGGTATAAAAGAAAAACAAGACTGATCATCACCTTTGTTTATCATTTTTAGTTTTTAGATTTACTGTTTTTCAAAACTTCAAAACCCAAAAATATGTTTTACATTTTAGGGGGAGTTTTAGATTTTCAGAAAACCCAAAAACATTGAAAAATCCAAAAAGCCATAAAAATTAGAAAAACTCAAAATGATTTTCAGGAGAAAAAGAGGAAATGATAGTACTTCAGTGGGGATCTGACACATGCTAAAGATTTGAAATGTTATATAAGCCGTGTGTTGAGTCTATGTGATGTGCTGGTAGGCTTTGTAGACCTATTACTGCGTGTTAGATACATACATATCAAATGAATTGTAATGTGGATGAACTCCTCATTGGCATATGGTCTTAGTACCGTAATTTCGTTTGATAGGGTATTTGTACAAAACTCAGAGGTTTCGGGTCGTTATGTTACTAGTTATCTGGGGATAGCCTTTCTGATCCTCTGTCGTAAGGTTTTACGGGCCTAGATCAGACAGGGTATCTTGCTAAAAGAGCTTTAATGACAAAACCTAAAGTTACCGAATTGAGGAACTTTCCATGTATGAAGATAATCAAAGATTATCTTATGCATCGTATCCAATCATTGATGCAAATCATGATTGATATTAGCCCTCAACCTGGTAGAGTGCATACGTTACTTTGCAGCATTGATTTGCTGACCTGTACACCTCTGTGCCTCAATACCTTGTAATATTACAGATAACGAAAGCATAATCACGTGGTACAATGAGTCTTTGTGTAAATTATTCCTTGATACGGGAGTATGTCGTGTGCGTGGGAACCACATACAATTTTGTTTATACTATAGATAATCGTATCTAACACTGCATAAAAGTCTATATGAGAGCTTATGTGGATAACAATATCAGCAATTGTTGGATCACACATTGACTTTAATGATAATAAACACTAAAGATCAACGGTGTGATCAGATTTCTCAAAAACTCATATGATCCTCTTACCGGAAATCACAAAACATTTACTGCTTTATGTTTACATTCCTGCATTTTACATTTGTTCAAAATTTACAAAAACTCAAAAAGATTTTAGGTGTGTTTTAACATAAATTTCAGAAAAACCAAAAAGATTTTACATTTCTGTATTATTTTTGATAACAGATGGTGATTAATGGTCGTTTTCTGAAACTTGACGAACTATTTGAGTTTTGTGACTTTTAAATATGAAATGATGAATGTTGGATGCTTAAAATATGAGAAAAAGATTGAACGGGATTCGATTTTGAGATTTGGTAAAATGTTCAAAAATTCCAATCTCCATTCGCCCCTTCGATGGGTCGAATGTGGAATTTTCCTATACATTCGAGCTTTTTAAAACGGTGGAATGTGAGTGTTCATGTGTATTTTGCACATTCGAACCCTGTTTCTACTTTCGAACCTTTCAATAGGGTCGAATGTGGAAATAGTTTCACCTTCGCCCAGATAAAATGGTCGAATGTAGAGCCTATATAAACCAATCTGCACGTTCGAACCTTCATTTCAAAGCTTTTTCAAATTTCCCAGATAACACACTCTTGTTGCTTGATTTTTCTAGACCTTATACATCTGATCCTTAGCCTTTTCTTATCATTTTCCTATCAAAAACACAGGTAATCATCAAGGAATGAAGCAGATTGTTGATTATTAAGTTCGAACCCTAGAACTGAATCGATTGGATTATTATAGCCTGTTATTGACATAATTCTTGATTAGGATTTAGTCATTGACTGTTTTAGGGGGAGAATACAACATAATCAGGGTTTAAAACACATTGATTGTCCAATTGATTGTTTAAAACTGTGAAACCCTAATTATTGAAAAAAACAACCAATAACTAAACAATTGTCACAATTGATTGATTAATAAGCTTAGTCGGTCATGTTAGCAGACAAACAAATGAAAATTACATGTTTAAATGGTCAAAAATGATTTCTGAAAAATTGGTCATATGAACAGTCTAGTTCGACCTTTCTAAAAGGGTCGAAAGTGGCTTTTTAGGTCGAAGGAGACTTGTTCATAGGGGCGAAAGTGGAATTAAGGTCGAATGTACATTTTTTTAAAAATTTCCACTTTCGAACCTTGTTCTCCATATTCGAACCATGGATTTTTCACATTCGAACCTACGTAGGGTCGAAGGTGGACTTCCAAAAACCAAAATTTCAATTTTGCGAATTTTGTCTGTTTTTAATGAATTTTCATGTTTTGTTTTTTCAGATTTTCAAATGGCAGAACCTCAAAAGACTGATATTCCAGCAGGATCATCTGATAAGGCTGCCGGAAAGAAACCTGAAGAAGAATTACCATTTGAAGAGGCTTACAACTACTGTGCGTTTCTTGGCGATGTCAAGAAGCATACGGAATTCACTGGAATCATAGAGTTCTTGAAGCGTAGCCGAGTTGTTGATGCGATAGCCACACCTGCCATAATCTATAAAGATCACCAAGTAGATTTCTGGAAGAATGCGAGAATTGACTTTTGGGATAATGAAACTGCTATAGTTAGTAACATTCAAGGGCAGTTGGCGACAATGACTGAAAGTGATATTCGCAAAGCATTGAGATTGAAGGATGAGAAGACTGATCCTAGATGCTTATCATGGATTGAACAAAGGAAGTGCTTTTTACGAATGAAGTACAACGGACCAATCACAGATGGAGCCTTACACAAGTGTAAACTGTGTCCACAGTTTAAATACTTGGCTCATATGATGTTGCATGTATTTGGTTCCGTTAGTGGTGGCTACGATGTAATGAGGAAGAGTATTAGTTCATTGATAGTGGCTCTTATTCTGAACAAGCCGTTCAATGTATCTGGGATGATATTGGATCACATGCTTGAACCATTAAAAGGTTTGAAGCAGAAGAAGTTTTTACTATATCCCAGGTTTCTTCAGATGATTTTTGATCAGAAGTACAAGAAGTTGAGGAAAGATCCGACACAGATTTTGGTTCAAGATCATATGAGTTTGAACACATTGGTGAGGATGAAAGGTTATAAAGGGTTCCTGAAAATGAAAGACCACCCCTTAAGAATTTGTTTGGTCATTTGATTAATCCTGATTATCAAGATACAGGTGTTGATAATGCTAGGAATGCTAACAGTGAATCTGACAATGATGATCCTTTATTTCATGTGGATCCTGAAGCAAAAAGAAAGCGACAGGTGGTGAATGTTGGTGCTAAGTCTGGTAAGGGAAAAGCTAAAGTTGATGAAGAAACAACACCATCTGCACCTAAGAGACATAAAACCATGGCTAGGAAGAAAAAGTCTGGTAAAACCAAGACATTGTTGGTTGATGAAGAGTCTATTGATTCAGAAGAGACTCAAGAAGAAGAGAGGTGGGATTCTGCTGATGAGACTGTTAAGAAAACCAAGCCCAAGGCCACTGTGGCAGGTGAATCTAAAAGTCTCAACAAGACTTTAGAAGAGCAGAGATTGAAGAGTCTGATTGTGATGGACGATATAGATATGAGTCTTGGCATAGGTGCTGAAGATTTTAGTGGATCACCGATGGTTGGTGAAAAGAAAAAGAACCCTTTGTACAAGAAGACATCAAAAGAAGATGAGATTGAAAAACCAAAGAAGAGGAGAGAGAAAGAAGTAGAGATTTTGATTGCAGGAAAGAAAGTTCCTGAGGTATCAAGTTCCAAATCTGCTACTCCCGTAACATCCCCAGTAGCAAAAAGAAACAGAAGAAATCTGCTGTTGAGAAAACCACTGATCCAACAGAAGACTTTAATGAGGCTATGGAAAGAGTCTTGAACAAATTCAAGAAAAAGACTCCAGTTGCTGAGGTTTCAACACCAAAGGTTACTGTATCGGGTGATGTGATGAATGCATTAAACCAGAAGCTTGCTGATATGATGAAAATCATTAACCAGCAACAGCAAGTGATTGAGCAGTTGAGAAATAATGATAGGAAGATGTTGGATATTGTTGAGTCTTCACAAGAGAGTCAGGAAGGTTTGGAAGCAAAGATTAAACAACTTTAGGATGAAAATCAGAAGTTATTAAAGCATGAACAGAGAAATACGAAAAGATACATTTCTTTGAGACTCGAAAATAAGCAAGTGAAGAAAGACAATAAGAGTTTAAGAAAGCTGATTGGCGATCTTTATGAAAAAGCTCCTCGGTTAAAAGAGGGAGAGGAAGATAAAGAGCGTGAAGAAGAGCTTGTTGACTTTGAACCATCTGAATCAGAGGAAGAAGAAGAAGATGAAGAGTTGGAACAGGATGCCGGTGATGCTCCTGAGAAGAAAGATGATGATGACAAAGATGGTTCTAGAGATGATTTTGATAACAGTTCTGTTGATGATGATGATGATGACGATGATGATGATACTGATAAGTATAAATGTGAAAAGAGAGATGTTGGAAAAGATGCAGGAGAATCAAGTTCGAAGGCTCCTGGTGGTAACACTGACGATGATGATATTTTCTGGAATGAAAAGATTATATCTTTATCTAATGAGGACAAAAAGTTATATCGCCAGATGTTGACAAAGAAAGTCTGGAAGATTGAGCTGACAGGAAAGTTTCCTGAAATATTTGAATCAGATGATATGAGATTCGAGCTTGAATATAACGATCCTGATCTTTAAGACGGTGAAGTTTCTGCAGCAATTTCTAAAGAAATACTTGAAGGATTGGCTAAACAAGTTGGGAAATCTCTTGAAGAGTTGATGAGTGAGAACCAGATTCCTAACATTCCTGAGAAAGAAGTAGGAAATCACTCTGATGATAGAGATACTCCAGTGTTTGAAGATGTTGAGATGGAGGATATTACCAGTGAGGAATATCTAGAATACTTCAAAGATAAACAGGATTCTGCATTTCCTGAATTTTCTGAAGAGATGTTAAGCCAAGCTGAGAAACTTGCACGTGAAAAGAGTAAGAAGTTCATTGATGAAGTCTTCAAGAACTCAGAAAGTCAGAAACCGACTGTTGAACAATCTGACGATCTGAAAAGCTTATTGAGAAAGTTGAAAGAAAAGGAAGCCAACCGACCGAAGACTGAGATTCAGGGAGGTTTCTATAAATTTCACAACGAATTATTCAAGGGGAGAGCTCTCTGGTGGAAATATCTAAGACAATTAAGGTGTGTTGCAGTGAAGTGGGAGAAGGGAATTCTGTACTTCAACAGATTTCATGATATTAAGACACTACCTTATTGGGCTGTACGCGACGTCTGCCGACATACATTGTCAGGTGCAACTGTGAACAATGATGCAGTTGGCTACCTTGCAGATCGCATGGCTAGAGAGAGCAGAACGAAATGGGACGTGTTCACCCCACAGTATCCGAAGAGGATTGTTCATAAGAAGATCAAAGATCAGATAACAGGGCTGAACAAGGTGACTTTGAAGTATAAACCACCGACCGTACTGAAACATATTCCTTTGATGCCTATTCCACAACATTTTTCAAAAGATTTCATGTGGTGGTACTATGACTGGAAGACCGCAGAAGCTGTTATCTTACTGAAAGATGGGAAAGATGAATTCAAGAAGATACATTTATTTGATCCAATGTGGTTGATAAACTGCTCACACGAAGACATCATTATGCTGTATTACAACCCAATTTACTGTGAGGAGAAGGACAACGAGCAAGCTCTGAAGTACCAACGGGTGGTATGCTTGTGTTTCGCTTGGGATGTTAATGCGGGATGCGACTATGACAAGAAACTGGGGAAGTTTGTGAAGATTACGAAAGAGAAGAAGAAACCGAAACAAACTTTTGAACCAGTCATGACAAAAGAGCAGAAGACCTTATTGCATATCAAGTTGATGAATAAGTAGATGGACGAAGGGCGAAGACAAAAGCAATCCAAGCAATAGTCGAGGGGGAGTTTGTTGATACACGTTTTGCGACTAGTGCTATTGGATTGCGCATTCAATTTTGTTTTACTGAAATCGTAAGGTCGAATGTGGAACTCAGAAGGGTCGAAGGTGACTAAGTTTGGTCGAAGGAAGAACTTACAGGTCGAAGGAAGAGTTTTGTAGGAATTTGTGTTGCTTCGCCCAAACAAAGGGGCGAACCTGCACATTTGACCCCACGTAGGGGCGAATGTGCAGGTCTATATATAGTTTGTTTTTCATTTTCAAGTTAAGTTTTGGTCATTTGTTTCCCTCCTTCGATTTGGTTTTCTCCCTAGGGTTTTGTTTGAGTCTGAATTATGATTATATCATTATAAACAAGGTTTTGTAAAGTTAATCAAGTATGTTTATGAATGAAAAGGAAATTTAAAGATGATTTGTGTGTTTTGTTGATTTTATTATCATTTCGTAACTGATTCAGGGATTCCACACCTGAATTGGTAGACTTGTTTGATCAAACTAATTGTTTTTGATAAATCGATCCTCCTACATGTTATGTCCCGGAATATTTGGATTCGGATTGAAAGAAGTTGGTACTATCATATCTTTGGCGAAAAGCATCATTTTATCCAAGACTTCATAAAAAAATTTTATGAATTGTTTGCTTTGAATGTTGAAATCTACGCTTGATAACCACGTAGCGTTGATTATGACCGATTATCATAAGAAACATAGCCATCTTCTCCTCAACCGATACATGTTTACTATCCTTTAACGAATAATTTATTCTAAAATGTGCACAAAGTCGGACAAATGTTTCACGAGACATACGTAGCAGTTCAGTGCATTGTTTGGGACTTGCTTGCAATATCTCTAACGTGTATCTATGTCCCGTCATATTCGAATCATTGTCTCGCATTCGTTTCAAACCCCTCCTCCAAAAAAGTGAACATACAAGTACATAAGAATTAAGAGAAGTAATTTCTTATCATAATCCATTATGATCTTGTATTAAACAAAAACAACCATTAAACAAAAACACAACCAAAAGCAACCATTAAACTAAAACAACCGTTAAACAAAAACACAACCAAAAGCATATAATGTTTTCAAACATAACCAAAAGCATACAATGTCTTCAAACATAACCAAATAGCATAACAATGTTTTCAACCTAACAAAAGAAATCAAAGTTTTCAGCATAACAAACATAACCAAAGCACTCAATGTTCAACACTACTTGATTAGTCCTAAACTTGCGGCCGTCATCGCAATCCATCCTTTTAATACTTCTGGAGTGTCTGGAAATGCCATCCATGCCGCTCTCATATCTGATGACACACCAAAAATATGGTAAGCAACTAAGAAAAGAGGATCCACATGATCTAACCCAACCAACTGTAACTTCTCTGAGCATTCAACAACTGTAGGCCCTTCTTTCCCTTTAATCAAATACTGTAGAGCCTTTTGCATACCACGGGCTAAATCATCAGCAATATCAGATGATTTTGAAGTTTTTGCCCTTTTCCTTGCATTAGGCTCGGGGGTATGCTCAGGAGTAGGCTCAGAAGTAGGTTCGGGTGTAGGTTCACGAGTAGGCTCCGAGGTGTGCTGATCAGTGTAGGCATGATCTTCTATGTCATGCAAAACGGTGTCTGTAATCATAAGTGTTTTGGCACGAAGACAAGAAGATGAGCCAACCCCTGATGTTGTTTGGGTTGAGGTCCACTTGCAAGCACCAGTTGCTGCATTACCATCAAACAACTCCGCATAAAGCTCTAGAAAAGGCAATGGAATTGTTTTTAAGGATTCAGCCTTTGGATGTCCCTAAACCCAAAGTAATAAAATGTTATAAGTTTTGTTTATAGGTAGATGTGAAAATATTATTCATACTAACATACCTTCTTAAAGTCTTCCTACTCTTCGTTCGTTAGGGAAAAAGTATTTGTTTCAGCATTGTAAATGTTTCCAGTTTTGTTTTTAAAATACACCCAACCTATGTATTTGGCCTTAAAATTGTCATAAGCATTTTTCATTTGCTTCTGGGTCAACTCAAGACCAAACTTTTCCTTAAGCGTTTTTCCTAACTTATTCCAAGACTCTTTATGCAAACTCAAGCCTTTTCTACCAATTGTGCGTACTTTTCAATGCAAGTCTCTAACAAACATTTTAGTTGCTCATTTGACCATTGTTGTTTTTCTCCCATTTCTATTAACATAAAAAGCATGAATTTGCTATTAATATGGATAATATTCAATAACAAGTAACAACAACTAATATGGTTAATATACAATAACTATCAACAACTAATATAGGCCGTCAAGTATCAACTAATTCGCTATTAAATGGATAATATTCAACAACTATTTCATTATTGCCAAAACAATTAACAAACTATCCTATTTTGACCCATCAATACATTGCAAGAGATTAAACATAAACATACAATATCAACAAACGATAGTGATACATTGCAAGAGATTAAACATAAACATACAATTATTTTGACCATTTAATCAATAATATTTTTAGAACAGTGGTAGCCACCACTTGGGTTTGGGGGAGTCCAAATTGGTTTGACAAAAATGTAATACCCACCATCTAAAAATCTTGAAACATAACTTGCACACAGTTCTTTGACCAAATTAATGTGTTTTTAAAAAATCGTTGAATTAAGATCAGAAAATACAAAAAAAAAAAAAAAAACTGAAAGTAAAAAAACCTATCTACAACAATCAGATCTGAAAGTGTTGTTATCCTAAAACCAAAATCCAAACACACCTTGTCATGAACAACACTAAACACGAATTTTAAAAAAAAACCTTACCTTGTTTTCGTGCAGAGCTGCAGAGCGGGAGGACAGAGGGCGTGCAGGGAGAGAGAGGAGGAGGGATGAGAGAGGGCGGAGGGAGGAGGTGCAGATCGATTGGTAGGAGTTGGCTGCTAGGGTTTTCACATGGTGGAGAGGAACAAGGGTTTTTTTTGTGTAAAGTGTTTGAGAAGAAGAGGTGTGAAGAGAATTGCTTATGTCTGCACGAAAAAGAGCTAGGGAAGAGCTTTTCATGTCTTATGCCTTCTAAAAATCAAACGATCTGTCCGCCTCAAATGTCTGCTCGCGTCTGCACGGCGCAGACATAAGAGGTTAGAAGCTCTTCTAACCAGAAAACAAACACCACCTTACTTTTCTTATACGGGGTGGGAAGTTCGAGTCCTGCCGGTATCAAAATGTTACCGGTGAGCCGGGTTTTACTGCAGTGGGTTTTAGGGCGGCGGATTTTCCCCAGGAACTGGTGTGAAATTATTGGTGGACCTAGGGGTGTTCAAAAAAATCCGAATCCGAATTCCAATCCGAAATTTCGAATAATCGGATTATCCGAATCCGAATATTAAAAAATATATATATATATATATATATATATATAAATATATAATATTATATACACTATATAACACAATACACAATCCTAAATCCCTAATCCTCCTAACCCTAAGTCCATACTACTCCAATCCATAGCATCCGATCCATCTTCTCCTCTCTATAACAGCCCCCATCCACCTCTTCTCCGACCTCCACAACCCCCGTCTACCAAACGGTAAGTTTCTTTTACATTTTTTTGTTCCAGTCTTGTTTATCTAACTTCGATTTTTGTTTTTTTTAACAGGTTCACATTTTAGACATAAATGAGAACGGGTTTTTTTTTTTATTATTTTTTACTTATTTTTTTTTATTTTTTTTAGTTTCGGATTATCCGTTGGATGATCCGAATCTGAAATTCAGATTATCCGAATTTGAACACGCCTAGGTGGACCCGGGTTACTCTCGGAGTACTCCTTTGTCCAGTGGGTACTTAATGAGTGATCGGGATTGATTTGTTGGCTGTTAAAAAAAAAGGATCATTTGTCGACTATAATTTTGATGTTTTCTCGTATTTTTATCTTCTTTTAAGTTTTTAAGTTAAGATCTCTCGTGAGTTGAAAAAGTTTACTTTTATGTTTTTTTAGAACGGCCAACCAAATTGATGCCTGGCTACCTAGGGGTTGCCTGCGCCTCGGCAAAGGCACCCAACACGCCCACTACAAACGTAGCGTTTGTTAGCCTAACCCCGCAAAGTTCCTGAAACGGGGAAAACTCTCCAGTCAGAAACCCCCCTATGGTAAAATCCGGATGTGATCAATTTTAAACTAGAAACATTTCACCTTCAGGCTCTAACCCTCATTTCTCATGCCACTCCACCATAAGAGTGGGGCAACTTTAATGTTATGTGCTCATAATAATAAAAGGTTGTATCTTTAAATACCCATGTATTTCAAATGCTAAATAAAATATAACGTAATCTTATAACACATATATCATCAAGATATATTTTCAATATATATATATATATATGTATAAACTTTAGGTAGTGGACCATTTGGATCATTCACATGTAAAGCAGTAAATTCGTTTTGCATAACATGTAACCAATTGGATCATTAAAGGCTTTGGAATAGGTAGTGGGTATGGGAGAGATGGAAGCGGAATGTAAAGTGTGAATAGGATGTGAAGGCAAGGAACCAGATTTAGATCGGGCAGTCATTGGGTGGGTGATTGTGGGTGTATGAGATGAAGAAGTGTCTGCCGTGGTGTTGGGAACCACTGGCTGTGATGCGGCTGCAAGGGTAGCTGGTTGCGGTTATGGGGGAGACGGGGCAGGGAATTGTTGTGAGGTCAGTGGTTGCCGCATGCGGCGGGAATAAGTTAGCGGGTAAGGGGTGGTGCTCGGATGCTAGGGGAGAGGGAGGTGTGGTTGTGGCAGGTTGGGAAGGTAACTGAAAAGTGAAAGGATGGGGACGGGTTCATCCAAGAATCGCTATGTATTTCGTTAGGATGGAATGGTATATGGGAAGCTATTTTCATCAAAGGTAACGTGTCGGGAAATTAGGACATTTTCGGTGGTGGAGTCGAAGCATCGATACTCTCGAAAGTCTGGAGGATATCCGAGGAAGATGCACCGAACTGAGCAGGTGTGGAGCTTATGAGGTTAGGTGGATGAAGTGTTGGGATAACATGCGCATCCAAACACACGTAAGTGGTCGTGTGTTGGATGGCGAAGATAAAGAGTGAAGGCGGGGGTAAAAAAAATTAGGCGTTTGGTAGGTAGTATGTTATGTAGGTAGGCGGCCATGTGGAGAGCTTCGACCCAAAAAATAGGTAAAAGACTCATATGAATGAACAGAGATTGGATGATGTCATTTAGGCAATGAATCATACGCTCGACCCGAGCATTTTGGGACAAGGTTTGAGAGCAAGAAAAATGTGACGTTCGGCAAAATTAAGGTAAATATGTACGTAATTAATATATGTAATTAACTGTACTAAGCAAGAATTAATATCAATGAAGTATTCAGAAAATAGCGGAGTCCAATAGATGACATAGGAACGCCTTAGTTTAATTAGAAGTGCGAAGGAATTGAATAAGAATAAACTAGTCCGAAACGGACATTGGTGATTACCCGACGATAATTAAATAACCGAAAACAATCCCGATTGCCCGGGATATAAAATAAAGGGTATTTTTATAAAATATAAAGTGTTTTAGAACCCCAAAACTATAAGTGAAAACTCCAAATCAAAATCTCCCTGTAACGAATAAAGTTCCCGTATCGCACCCGATGCGCGTAAAATATATAATTTCACCCGGTAAGAGCCTATATAACTTACCAATACTTATACTAGGCCATGTTGAAGGGTAATTGAAAGCTAATTACATGTCCAAAATAGCTCGTAATAAGAACGCGTAAAAACCAGAAAAACCCTAACCGAACCGATTCGAATCTAACTAAATAATTGCAAGATATTTTTGGAACATAATGTGGGACCCACAAGGCCTTTTTGGCCAGCCATGGGAGCCTCCATAGCCACCCTAATTGTGAATCCGTTTTAGGATCGTAATCAAGAAACGTGATCTCACGAATATCAACCGTAGGGTGCGGAATCCCCAACGATCGTGCAAAATGATTCAGAAATAAACGATAAAGATCGTGATGAAAACAGATAACAAATCACCGAGCAATTTCCATAACTTTAATCTTTGTATTAGATCAAATCAAGATGTTTACAAATGAAATCTTAGACCTAATACAGAGAAAAACACACATACACACTCTAGGGAAAAGGCTCAAAATGATTACTCTATCTAAAAATTACAAACTTTTCCCTTTATATAGGATTCCACCTTCGCCCCTTTAAGGAGGTCGAAGGTGTTCATTCGACCCTTTTAAGGGTTCGAATGAATCCTTCTACTACATTCAATCTTCATTCGACCAGAGATAACTACATTCGACCATACGACTGGTCGAATGTAACTTTAAGCTAAAGCCTTGGTCGTTTTTCTGATTATTTGAACCTTCGACATTCAGTACTGGATCACTAGCTGGGGACATACATGAATAATGCACTTACAATCTCCCCCTTGGACCTAGCTAGTGATGTACCAAATCAGAAAGCTATCAATTCTTCAAGTCTTGCAATCATCATTTTGAACGAATTGAAAACTTTCCATTTTCATGTACGTTTGTGTCGAGGTTCTTGTTTATCTCTGCAATAAGCTTTGAAATCTCAGACAGACTCAAGAAATCTTGGCTTTGTCTTTTGTTGGTCCAGAGATGAAGACAAACATCAAATCTTGAATTCTTTGATCTTCAATCTTTTCTTTAACAATCTCTGACTAGTTTCTGTTGTTCTGGTTCTAGATGTTCAGGTTTGGGTCTTTTTCAGTTACACACTTTGTCGATGAATCTTGAGCAATGCACCTGTTGTGTTTGATTCTGCAGA
Organism: Ambrosia x helenae; assembly: GCA_030844895.1. Classification (NCBI taxonomy): domain Eukaryota; kingdom Viridiplantae; phylum Streptophyta; class Magnoliopsida; order Asterales; family Asteraceae; genus Ambrosia; species Ambrosia x helenae. The sequence continues at coordinate 38,274,613 of CM061223.1, read as the reverse complement.
AAAAATTACTAAAAACTACACAAACTACAACCAGCGTTAGACACGACAAAAATCTTGGAAGTACTCTTCACATTCCTTTTAACCCTCAATAGTTCTCCCCTGAACTATTAAACATTTTTAATACGCACCAGAAACTTGAAAATCTGTAGTCTTTTTCAACTTTTAAGTATCTTAGTATTCACATTAAGTATCCCATCATCGGTTATCGAAAATAAAACAGAAACAAAACATTTTGATTTTTCAAAGTTTATGCTACAACACACCAAAAATCTTTTTGAATTTTTCAAATGGAATTGCATAAAAGTAAACTAAACAAATTTTTGTGAATTTTCTGGTAAGAGGATCATATCAGTATTGAAATAGTTAGTCAAAACTCTTTTTGATCAATTTTCTGTTTTTGACATTGAGCATCCTACAACCATTACCAGTATGTTTCTCCACTTAAACTCAAAATCATTATTCATTGTTCAGCACTTCAGATACATTATGGTAATATTAGATACTGAAAAATCTTTGGTCCCCGCACACGTGACACATTCCCGTATCAAGAATTGCACAAAGTTTCATCGTAACGTGTGATTATATTGTAGTTATCCGTTAGTTACAAGGTATGAGGCACAGCGGTAACAGGTCAGCAAATTAATGCTTCAAAGCGACTTATGCACTCAACCAGGGTGAGGACTAATATCATACATGATTTTCATCATAGTACTGATACGATGCATTAGATAATCTTTGACTATCATCACACATGTTAAGTTCCTCATTCGGTAACTTAAGGATTTGTCATTAAAGATCTTTTATTGAGATACCCTGACTGATCTAGGTCCGTAAATCAATACGACAAAAGATCAGTTAGGCTATTCCCAGATAACTAACAATATAACGACCCGAAACCTTCGATTTTGGCAATCTATCAAACGAAATTTCGGTACTAAGACCATATGTCAACGAGACGTTGATCCACATGATTATCAGTTAATGCTTTTAGGTTTATATCACCATGCTGAACTTTAAACTTTGATTTCAAGCCTACCAATATCTAATTGTAATGGCTACTCAATGTTGTTACATCATTTTGTTTTCAGAGTAGTCTGACAGTCCACTGATGTACTATCATCTCCTCTTCTTCTCCGGGAAAACTCATTTTTGATTTTCTAATTTTTTTTTAATTTCATTTTCACCCTAAAAATCTAAAAATAAGCATATTTTTGGATTTTTTTAAACTTTTTGAAGAAAAACAAAATAAAATGATATCCGATGAGATTTACTTATTGATTTTCAAAAACCATTTTCCCACTTAGACTACTTGACTCACTTTGTTCTGTCAATTAGTAAATCCATTGACAAAGATAAAAGAGTTTAGAATAAACCGTTTTGTCGTATCTGTTATAGAAATCCAAAACCTGAGAGCAATTGCATGAGAATGCAACGTTTTTCGGCTTCACAGGTAGGAAACAAACGACAAACACTCTCCTCTATGTTGAAATCATGTTTTCCTTCTTCAATATCCCTTCCTTCACCTTCACCTCTCCAATAAATAGCTTGTATACAGATGCTCCACTATCAACTATCAAAAGATAGCTAATAGGTCTGTCTGGAACAATCTGCACACTTATTAAACAATTAGCACGAGAGAGGTACCCATCCCTTCACAATGAAGGGTCGTCCAAGGTCATCAATCCTCAGAACATCAATCCATTCTCCTTTTGAAAAATCAATTGGTTTTTCAATGGATTGATTTGAAGTAGAAATTGCTATTGATTTAGAAAGTGATTTGGGTTTCCAAACACGTTCAGAGTTTATTTTAGACTTTGTTGAAATTGTTTTTATTGTTGACTTTTCAGATTTCTCATTTGAAACCTGCTTCTGAACTTTGTTTGGAACCTTCTCAGACTTAACTGATAAAGGTCCAGGTTTAGAGTTATTCTTAGGCTTAGCCTTAGAGCTCCCCCTTACCTTAGCAACCCGTTCACTATCTACATTTTTGTTCAAGGCAATCTTGTTACGATTGTCATACACAACCTGTTTCCCCTTTTGTTTCTTGATTGATTTTGGGGATACAAACTTTTTGACATTGCCTGAATTTTTAGCAAATTTCACTTCGGTCTTTTTCTGTTTAACATACGGACAGGAAGCAACTAAATGCCCACACTCTCCGCAGTTATAACAAGACCTATATTCCACAAAATCACATGCATACCCTTCATCCCAATACCAGTAGGGACAATAAGCAGCAATATGACCAACTTCACCACATTCAAAACAGCTTCTCCATTCAACATAACCATGAGAATACTGTGGTGAGTTGTTTCTCCAATAACCATCAAATCGAGAGGTATATGAATAATCATAAGAGTCATATGATCTAGATGAAAAATTTCTTGAATTCTTTTGATGAGAGTTTTTCATCTGATCATTTCCTTTCGATTTGTTTGGTTTCGGTCCTTTTACTTTAGAACCTTTCTTATTTTCAACATTAATATTTTTCTTTTCAATGGTTTTCTTTTGATCCTCATGTTGGTTAGGATTTAGTTCAAACGACAAATGCCCAAATTGATTTGTAAATTGATTTAACAAATCGATATTATCAACATATATACATTTAAGTAAAGATTGTTCGATATTATCAATTGGAAAATCTTTATTGAGAATCAACTTGTCATGTCCTACCAACATATAGGATCCTTCCACTCCATCAGGAAATTTAAATATGGTTTTCTCTTCAGACTCAGGTTCTGAAATGACTACCACATTTTTATTTTTCTGACTAGAATCGGACTTCACCTCAGAGTTTGAAACTTCAACACAAGATGTTATGTCTTTCAACTCTGATGTGGTGTTATTCATTGAAACACTTTTATTTATTTCTAAAATTTCTTGCTTTAAAGATTCAATTTTATTTAACAAATCTTTTTCATTCTTTTCAAAAACTTTATTTTGGTTTTAACAATTTTCTAGTTCATTTGCTAGGTTCTGTTTGTCCTTAATAAGTGTCATCAATTCACATTTCAACTTGACACATTCAGAACAACTAGCACAGGCAATACTAGATCTTACCTCATCATCTGATTTATTACCATTATCAGATTTTGCATCAATATTTGAGATATCACTCTCTCTTGATTCACTCTGTTCTGAATCCGTATCAGAACTCAAGACACTCTCTGACAATTCACTTGAATCATCATTCCCCACTTGTTTGACAAGACACACAACGTTACTTTTAACACTTTCTCTGTTAACACACTCATTCACATTAATCATTTTATCAGTTGGTTGCACAGCTGGTCGTGTAACAGATTGTTGAATCTTAGATGCAACAACTTGTTCCCATTTTAGCTTTTGTTGCATTGCAGCTTTTATCTGTTCATCAGTTCTTGACATAGCCAAGTAATTCATCATTTTCAACAAAAATTATTTCAAAAATTTTCTAAAAACAGCCTTATTTTCGAAATTTTTTACACCTTAAAATTTGAAAAATATTATCTGAATATTCGTAGGTTCGAATGTGGAAGTAACCAGTCTTATTCGACCTATTACAAGGATTGAATGTGTCTCAGTCTTGGTTCGACCTTAAAAAAACAAAATCTTTGAAAATCAGATCCTACGTTCGACCCTTTTCAATTTTCGAGTGGTCGAATGAACCAAAATGATCTCATTCGACCGTTTGAAAAGATACGAAAGAGAAGTATGACAAACACTAATCTCTTTCGACCCTTTTACTCTCTTTCGACCGTTTGATTTTCTCCTTCGACCGTTCGAATGGTCGAATGAGACAAAATGGTCGAATGAACAAAATAACACTGATAAACTCTAGATTCGACCAGTTAAAATTCCACGTTCGACCAAAAAATGCTACGTTCGACCCTCAAATCTCACATTCAACCGTTTCAGGTCTGTTCATCATCTTCAACCTCAAGAACACGAATCTGATCGGTTTTTGATAAAATTTTCACCAAATGTAATGAAATTTGATAGGTTTTGTTCGGATTTGAATTTAGACAAACATTTGTGAAAGAATTTGTGAAAATAACATCAAATTCAACTCCAATTCAATCAAAAACCATGTTTTTATGAAAAGCTTCAAAATTTCTTGGTTTTTAACTTTTAAACCAGAATTCTAATCAGTTTTCATCAATTCAGATCACTTTGCAATCGTGAAATCGAGCCTATGCTCTGATACCACTTGTGAATCCGTTTTAGGATCGTAATCAAGAAACGTGATCTCACGAATATCAACCGTAGGGTGCGGAATCCCCAACGATTGTGCAAGATGATTCAGAAATAAACGATAAAGATCGTGATGTAAACAGATAACAAATCACCGAGCAATTTCCATAACTTTAATCTTTGTATTAGATCAAATCAAGATGTTTACAAATGAAATCTTAGACCTAATACAGAGAAAAACACACATACACACTCTAGGGAAAAGGCTCAAAATGATTACTCTATCTAAAAATTACAAACTTTTCCCTTTATATAGGATTCCACCTTCGCCCCTTTAAGGAGGTCGAAGGTGTTCATTCGACCCTTTTAAGGGTTCGAATGAATCCTTCTACTACATTCAATCTTCATTCGATCAGAGATAACTACATTCGATCATACGACTGGTCGAATGTAACTTTAAGCTAAAGCCTTGGTCGTTTTTCTGATTATCTGAACCTTCGACATTCAGTACTGGATCACTAGCTGGGGACATACATGAATAATGCACTTACACTAATGTTTGCTAAATTAAGGGTCATCATGAGAAGGTTAAGGCATGGTTAAGATATTTTAGTTTTATAATTCAAAAATACACTTTATAAACCATTGAACCCTCATTATTTTCATCACAAAATCAGCCCAAAACACCTTAAAAATTCTGCAGCTGCTGCCGTGAACTTTCACCACGCCAACACCTTGATTTTCAAGCTAATAACACACAAAAATCACTTCATTCCTACCCTAACTCAAGTGTGTACAAGTTCTTGGAGCATAACCATTGGAAGACACGCTAAAATCCCTTCATAATCAAGTGTTTCTGTGACTTCCCTAGCCTTATGCTAGTAGTAAGTTTCTTAAAATTCATCTTGTTTAAGTTTTGTTCATTTATGTGCTTAACTTGCAAGTTGTTTTTGGGGTGCTTTTAACCAAAATTTTCAAACAAGGTTTTGTGTATTTTTAAAAAAAATGAAATGAATTGTTTACAAAGATAGTCATAAACATAAGTTTTAGGATAGTTGGTGATGTTATTTTGTTACAAAAATATTGTATGTTCTAGTATTTTTAGAAGTTGTTTTGGATGAAAAGCATATAGTATTTTTAGAAAATGGTTTTGATCATCATATTATGACTAATGGAACCACTTGAACATGAAATATTTGTAACAAAACGTAATGAAGCTAAAATCACAAAAATGAAGTTGTAGACTTTAAAATACAAGTATGAACAAATGGACTCCAAGACTTAAATCAAACATGTTAGTGGACTTAAAGTGACCATATGTGACTAATAAAAGTGTTGGATGGTGAAGAGAACACTCATGGTAAATTTTGACATGTTAAAGTTTACTAGTTTTAGTAGAAATTGTCATTTTTATAAGTCTTGGGAATAATATGTAACTTTTGTAATGTTAGAGTTTGAAAAGTAACTTTGGTAAGTCCGTGGATGAAAATGTGATTTTGGAAACTTTATGTTGAAAAATGTAACTTTGGAAAGTAAAAGGTTAAGAAAGGAAAGTTAGATTCTAAAAGGGGTGCTTTTGTAAGAATGATATTTTTATAAAAACATAAATTTACCATAAGTGTTGGAAATATAAACACTAACATTTTTGTAAGAAAAATGGTAATTTAAATAGCTTGGGATGTTTTATATAAAAATGAGCATTTTAACATTTATAGAGATGTAAAAGTGTTGTAAGAATTTTTAGGAATAAAACATTCAAGTTAATATATTTTCAATATATATATTTTTTCGAAAGTAGGAAAATATGTAAAACGGCAAGAAATATGATTTCCTACAAAATTTATATATAAGTTAAGAAATCGGAGAAGTGGACGTATGTTAATGCGACGAGCTATCAGAAAAAGTGTAAAACGAACAAGGTATAAATCGGACAAAAAGTAAATCGGATGGATAAGTATACAAGTATAACTTCCTACAGGATACAAGTATACGTTATTGCGGTGATTACGGACTAATTATTCCAAGTAAGAAAATAAGTATATATTTTGTGAACAAAATATATGTAAGGATGATAAAGGGTAAAAAATATACATAAACACTTTCCTAAGTGTTGGAAGTAAAATGGGAGAATTTGTAAGAAATAAAATAAGTTAAGTATGTTATTATAAGTATATGTATACTTATGTGAAAAATAAATACTTAACATGAAATGAATCTCGTTCGACAAGATTTTGTACATTTATTTTTATGAGGAAATAAATATATAATAAAAGTGAGTTGAGTCGGAAGATATAACGGAATATTAATACAAGTTAGCAAATACATATTGATAAATATGTTTAAAGATCATGACGTGTAAGGAAAACGGGCAATGATCGGGGTTTGCGATGACGAAACCAACTAACTTGGTAATTAATACCAACGGTTATATTATAAGATTAGGTGAAACTTGTAACGGGATAAATCATCACCAACGGACCTAAGACTAGGGTATATTTCTAATTAAACCAAATATGTAAACGTGGTGTCGGGAGTTGGGGAAAGACAACTTGCCAGTAAGACACACACTCTGAGACTAGTGCCTTATTAAATTAGGACACGTGTAGGTGGTCTCACATTGGACTTGGCAAAGACTATTTTCTGATTGTGTGACACGTTTGAGGTGAGTTTTCAAGGCCCCTTTTATGTTTTACTGTTTTTAAAATTGGGGGAAAGATATGTAAGAAAATATTAAATGTGCGATAACATGTAAAAATACGAAATGGTACGTAAGATGGGCACATGGGTAACGGTAAAGTCACATGGGACGTGAAGTCTCGGCAGTTCACTGTAACCATTTATACATAGGGATGTAGCCGTAGAATATGGGAATAGTACTATTGGTTCTTGACGAGACCCACCCCGATTGATTAGCAATCAACATGGAAGGACCACGAGGTGCGACGATATTCTAAATTAGTTGTTACCATGTAAACAACTTGCGGGGCAATGTAAAGAAGTTTAATTTTGGTTATGGGCTCATGGGGAATCCATCGGTATTAGGACTAGCTACCCTAATGTTATATGTAGCACATTTCTTATTTTGTTATGCACACTTATTTACAAATGAATGATTATTTATTTGTGTGTTAAAACCTGTGAAACTCACCAATATATTTATATATTGACGTTTTCCCTAACATGTCTTTCAGGTAACTAAGAATGTGAAGGCGTGCAATGGCTAGGGTGGGCAAAATAAAGACGAGGCGGACTTTTGTTAGGGATTTACTAATATTTTCTATGGGGTTGGGAAATAGTTGAAAATCCTTATTTTGTTAAAAACTACATTTTGGGACATGTACTAAAACGAAATACTATACGCCGTCTAATGAATTTTTATTTTATAAATTATGTGTTTGTTTAATCTTGGCTATGAAACATTTCTCTTTCGCATCCACGTCACGTGTTTCCGCCATTGTCGTGGAGTGATAGAAATGGTATCAGAGCCAAGGTTATAGCGAACTAGTAGTTTGGAAAAAAAATCTAGACTATAACCGGTTTTTGGTTCGAAAGAGAAAAATTATATTTTCTTAAAAACAAACACGAAAAATATATTATAAAGCAAAAACGTACAACTGGATTGTACGTGGGAAGTCCCGAATCGCCTAGCCAAGCACGCCATGGGAATTAACAAATGTAGATGGTAAAATTTTGGAAGTATAGATGTTTTTGCTTAAGTTAATTAAATGTTCATATATATTTATATAGTACGGTACTTTTGCCAGGAAAGAAAATGTTCGCTTCTAAAGAATCCGAGTACATGTCTGACTCCGATAACAGTGTTCAGATTGTGGAGAACGTTCCCAACGCCCCTGTGGTTGTGAATTTGATTTCGGACCACAAGGACGAGCCGGACGAGATGATGGTCGACAGTGAGTACGAGGAGGATGAGGACCCTAGTGAGGAGGATGCGAGGTCTGAGGCATCAGTCACTTCCCCACCACTCGTCGCTCCCACACCTACATTCCCTGTTTACCATGTCCCTGCTATTCGTACCTTCCCTCCGGGATTCTTTGATTCGGTCACCCCATCTTCTCGTGCTGGGCCATCGGGTCAGGCTGGCCCGAGTGTGCCTGCCGTGTCAGAGGCTCTTATCGAGCCGATTCCTGCCCCTGTTAATGTTGGGAGTGTCTTGGGTTCTGATGAGCCAGTCAATCATGTAACTCCTGTTTTTGGTGAGGTGCGAGTAGCGACTCATGGTCCATTCGTTTCGGATGAAGAGGATGAGCCCATGGAGGGTGATCATCCTGCTGTTATTCTAGAGGGTAGTCCTGCCCGCAGTAGCAAGCTTAGATACGTTGGGATGCGTGCCCACGCTACTGATAGTGATGATGCTTCCAGGGATGTTGTCCCTGCCAGCCATAAGGTGGAGGCACCACCTCATTCCCCTGTATTACCTATTGTCGACCCAATTGTTCCTGTGGAGGATCCTATTCCCATTGATGCCTATGTTGCTCTTGTTATCCCTATTTTCCCTATTGTTACAGTTGTCCCTACTGCCCCTGTTGTTCCCAGTGTACCTTTTGAGGCCGGTTCTTTCCAGCCAACTACTGTCATTCCGGGTACCACTAAGATGGTAAGCCCGTCTCAGTATCCAATTGGCACGTCTGTTCTGAGATGGTTGGTCCGTCTCAACATGTTGGTGTCTCTTATAGTCAGCCCCGTGATGAGGCACGTATGCCTGCTTTTGTTGTTTCCTCCTTGCTCGCTCTTGAGCAAGATTCTTGTCCATGACGGAGACGCTCTCCTCCACTATCTCCCATGTTGATACACAGATTCGGTCCATTTGGGCTCGCATTATAGAGATGAACTCTATGATGACTCGCATTGCTAATGATTTGTTACGTATGGATACCTTGCGTGGCCTTCCTTTTGGTGAACACATGGATCGCGCCCAGCGGATTTATGATCACATTGCTGCCGTGGACGCAGCCATTCGGCTTAATGCTCCACAGTACGGTCGTCATTCTCCTTCCCAGCTTTAGTTGAGTTTCCAGTGGACGGTGGATGTTAGATCATGGTAGCTGTTAGAGATGGTTGTAGTAGTGATGGATGTTGTATCTTTTGTATTTTACCTAGCTAGACTGGTCATAGCATAGTATGTTATGATGTTTTATTATTTTCAAACGATGTATGTGGGATTAGATATCACCACCTTTCGTTATGTACGAACAAATGATGTAATCGTTATGAATGAAAATCATGATGTATTATGGTAAAATATATTATTGTTTTATGGTTATCTTTTGTTATGGTTGTTATTATTGTTATGATTGCAACTATTATTTATTCTTGCCTTGTGATGATCAGATTCTTATGTGGTGATTATATGGTGATGAGTTGCGGATCTTGTGGGATGTTTACTTTATTAGTATGACGTGCATGACAATATTGGGTAAATATATGTCTAATTATTCTTTGATATTTGTTATTTTAGTATAAAATGCCGCCTACGACAAAACAAACAACGCAAGACCCGTTGCTTACTTCTCAGGCACAACTAGACCAATTGATTGCTGACAGAGTTGTTGCCGCCCCGGCTCAGTTCGAGGCCAACCGCACCGTTTAAAGCGGGGGCTCTGGCGAGACTGGTAGTCAAGGCGACAATACTCGTGAAAGATCTACGTCAGGTATATATCATTGATATGTCTTATATGCGGGGTTAAGTCCCAAATTGACTTATCTTGTGGTGGAATTATCGTGTAATGTTGCAGAATCCTGTTCCCCCCCATACTTTCAAAATGTTCCTAGATTACAAGCCAATCAACTTCAATGGCACTGAAGGATCCGTTCGTCTTTTGAAATGGTTTGAGAAAACTGAAGCTGTGATTCGTATCAGCAAGTGTACATATGAACAAAAAGTCATGTATGCTACCAACCATTTTTTGGACAACGCACTGACTTGGTGGAATAGTCAAGTGCAATCCATGGGCGATGAAAAAGCCTATGCTCTTTCATGGCCTGATTTGAAGGAACTGATGATTAAGGAGTACTGTCCGGCTAGCGAAATTCAAAAATTGGAAATTGAATTCCGGAACCTTTCCATGTCGGGGCAGATGTTGCTACCTATACTTCCCGATTCCATGATCTTTCTCGTTTGGTACCCCGCCTTGTCAATCCCGAGTCGAAGAAAATTGAGAGGTATCTTTATGGTTTGGCCCCTCAAATTCGTGGTATGGTGGCTTCCTCAAAGCCTGCTACTATGCGTGAAGCGATTGATCTTGCTCTCAGCCTGACAGAGGATGCTATACGTATTGGCACATTGTCGAAAAAGGCTACTGATGGTAAAGTTTCTGAGATGAAAGTTTCTGAGGTTAAGAACACCGTGGTTGAAGGTCAGTCTTCTGGCCGTAAAAGAAAGTTTTAGGGGAACAAGAACCACAACTCTTCTGCTAACAAATCAGGGTCTAATAAAAAAAGGCAAAGGTTTTGTTGCCACTACTCAAAACGGCGGTAAAAGACAAAGTTCCCAAGGTAATGGTGGTGGAAACCAAACTGTTTGCTGGAAGTGCAAAAGGGTTGGTCATAGTGGTGAGAAATGCTATACAGATACGCCTGCGGTTCCTAGTGACAAGTGTCCGTGCTATGAATGTGGATCCACTGACCATTGGAGGAAGAAATGTCCAAAGCTTAGAAATCAAGCCTAGGGAAGAGCCTTTGTTATCGGTGTCGGTGAAGCACGTTAGGATCCAAATGTTGTCACCGGTACGTTCCTCCTTAACAATCACTATGCTTCTATTCTATTCGATACCGGAGCCGATTTTAGTTTTGTGTCTATTGATTTTAAACGCTTTCGTGGTTTAAAGACTAGTAAACTAGATACACCTTACTCTATAGAATTGGCCAACGACAGAACTATAGAAACGGATGAAATAGCAAAAGATTGTAAATTGGGTCTTTGTAGGCATGAGTTTAGTATTGATCTTCTACCGATCGTCTTGGGTAGCTTCGACATCGTTATTGGTATGGATTGGCTGTCAACAAACTGTGTAGTCGTGATATGCGACGAAAAGTTAATTCGAATCCCTCTAGTGAATGGTGAAGTTCTCTTTATTCAAGTGGAAAGGCGTGGAACGCCTTTTGCGAATCATTACTTGCATGAAAACCCAGAAGTGCTTGCAGAAAGGCAATTATGAATTCTTAGCGCATGTTGTTGATAAGAAATCCAAAGAGCGTAAGCTCGAAGATATTCCCGTGGTAAGAGATTTTCCTGAAGTTTTCCATGATGATTTACTGGGGTTTCGGCCTCCGCGACAAGTCGAGTTTCGCATTGATCTTACTCTTGGAGCCGCTCCTGTGGCGCGATCGCCATATCGATTAGCTCCCTCTAAAATGTAAGAATTGTCCAACCAGTTGCAAGAATTGTTGGACAAAGGTTTCATTCGACCAAGCTTCTCACCTTGGGGAGCTCCGGTCTTATTCGTTAAGAAGAAAGATGGTACTTTTTGCATGTGTGTCGATTGTCGTGAGTTGAACAAACTTACCATCAAGAATTGTTATCCCTTGCCTAGAATCGATGATTTGTTCGATCAACTTCAAGGTTTGAGTTATTATTCGAAAATTAACCCAAGGTCCGGGTATCACCAGTTGCGTATTCAGGAAGAAGATATACCGAAGACTGCATTCTGAACTCGCTACGATCACTATGAGTTTCTTTTCATGCCTTTTGGACTAACGAATGCTCCTGCTGTCTTCATGGATTTGATGAACCGAGTGTGCAAACCTTATTTGGACAAATTCGTGATCGTATTCATTGATGATATTCTTATTTATTCGCGAACCAAAAAGGAACATGAAAATCACCTAAGGTTAATTCCTGAGCTCTTGTGGAATGAAAAGTTGTATGCTAAATTCTCTAAGTGTGACCTTTGGATTCGAGAAGTCCACTTTTTGGGCCATGTTGTTAATGAGAAGGGTATACATGTCGATCCTGCAAAAATTGAAGCGATTAAAAATTGGGAAGCACCAAAGACCCCTACCGAGGTGCGTCAATTTCTTGGTCTTGCGGGTTATTATAGAAGATTCATTGAGATTTTTTCTAAGACAAAACAATCATTGACGATGTTAACCCAAAAAGACAAGAAGTTTGAATGGGCTGATAAACAGGAGTCAGCTTTCCAATTGTTGAAGCAGAAGTTGTGTGATGCTCCTATTCTTTCTCTACCTGAAGGTACGGAAGATTTCGTGGTATACTGTGATGTTTTGCATCAAGGTTTAGGTTGTGTGTTAATGCAACGTGATAATGTAATCGCTTATGCTTCCAGACAGGTGAAAGTGCATGAGAAAAATTACACAACACATGATCTGGAACTTGGTGCCGTGGTTTTTGCACTGAAAATATGGAGGCATTATCTATATGGTACCAAATGCACAATTTTCACTGATCATAAGTCTTTGCAGCATATCTTTGATCTAAAATAGTTACACATGAGGCAAAGACGTTGGGTGGAATTGTTAAATGATTATGATTGTGAAATCAAGTACCATCCTGGCAAAGCAAACGTTGCAGCAGATGCTTTAAGTCGGAAAGAAAGGGCCAAACCGTTACGCGTTCGTGCATTGGGCTTGACGATCCATACTAGTTTGACCGATCGTATCCGTGAATTCTAACGTAACGCGCTAAAACCTGAAAATGTGAAGAAGGAAAATCTTCGCGGTATGGTCGATTTTTTGGAGTCTAAGTCGGATGGAACTTTGTATTTTATGGATCGAGTTTGGCTACCTCTGTATGGTGGCCTGTGTGAGTTAGTTTTGGACGAAGCTCATAAGTCAAGGTATTCGATTCATCCTGGCATTGATAAAATGTTCAAAGATCTGAAGGAATTTTATTGGTGGCCATACTTCAAAGGAGGCATTGCGGCTTATGTGGCTCGTTGTTTGATATGTTTGAAAGTAAAAGCCGAGTATCAAAAACTGTCCGGACTGCTCCAACAACCTGAAATTCCTGAATGGAAATGGGAGCAAATTTCTATGGATTTTATTACAAAGTTGCCAAAAACATCAAGTGGTCACGACACTATTTGGGTAAATTGTTGATCGTTTAATGAAATCTGCTCATTTCTTGCCCATTCGTGCAAACGACAGAATGGAAAAATTGGCTCGTTTGTACATCAAAGAAGTGGTATCTAGGCATGGAGTGCTTGTATCTATTATTTCGGATCGAGATAGCCGATTCACTTCAAGATTTTGGCAAACATAGCAACATGCTTTGGGTACTCGTTTAGATATGAGTACAGCATATCATCCTCAAACTGATGGTCAAAGTGAAAGGACTATTCAGACATTGGAAGACATGTTGCGAGCTTGTGCAGTTGATTTTGGTGGTAACAGGGATTCACATTTTCCGCTGGTTGAATTCTCATATAATAATAGTTATCATTCAAGTATTCAAGCTGCTCCGTTCGAAGCTCTGTATGGGCGTAAGTGTAGATCTCCATTGTGTTGGGCAGAGGTTGGTGACAAGCAATTAACCGGGCTAGAAATTATTCAATAGACGAATGCCAAGATCTTTCTGATAAAAGATCGTTTGAAATCGGCTCGCGACCGACATAAAAGCTGTGCGGATAATAGGCGTAATATAATTTGAAGTCGGTAATAAGGTCCTGTTGAAAGTTTCACCCTGGAAGGGCATGGCTTGTTTTGTAAAGCGCGAGAAGATAAATCCTAGATATGTTGGCCCCTTCGAAATCTTGGCTAGGATTGGTCTCGTTGCTTATAAGAGCTTAATGGAGTCCATGATACCTTCCAGGTGTCCAACCAGAAAAAGTGTCTCTCTGATGAAACTTTGATCATTCCTGCTGATGAGATTCATGTGGATGGTAAGCTTCATTTTATCGAAGAACCGATAGAAGTAACGGACTGGAAAGTTCAAAAGCTTAGGCGTAGTAGAATCAAGTTGGTGAAAGTGCGTTGGAGCGCAAAACGTGGACCGGAGTTCACATGGAAAGGGAAGATCAAATGAAGCAAAAATATCCCGCCTTGTTTAAGAAAAATCCTCGAAAAAAGGGCCCAAGCCGAATTTCGCGGACGAAACTCCTTACTCCTTAAATAGGGGTTCGGCAAAATTAAGGTAAATCCGTGTGTAATTAATATATGTAATAATGTACATTTTAATGTGATAATATAGTGTACAAAATTTTTAATAATGATGATGAAGAATCCAAAAGCAAATGATTAATAAATAATAACATATGAAACAACAAGCGATGAAATTTAGACAGAAATATCAATGAAATGAGACGTTGAGATTGTTTCCATAGGAAACTTTGACTAACTCAAGTATTTGAAATCTCCTAGTGACTTATGGGGGCGTGTTTTAGCCTATAAGTGAATGCTTGTAACACCCCAACCGATGGCAGAAACATCGAGGTGTCACGTAGTGATGATTGCTCAGTAGCTCATGGTACTAAAGTGTAAATTGGAATATCTATATATATAAAAGAAAACGTATATGTTGATGTGCCGTGCAATGAAGGCCTCAACCTTCCCTTGAGAGTGCCACGTGGCATCATAATGGAGTTTTTTTGGTGTTTTTGAATTGTTTCATTTTTTAATTAAATTGAGTTATTTTAGGAAAAAAAATTTAAAAATAAATTTAAAATTTTCTCTCTCATATTTCCTCCCATAATTTTTAAATGTTTATATCTTTTATATACGGGATTTTTTAAAGAAAAAAATTACACTAAATTAACGAGCGTTTTATTATCTTTCCAACGAGTACCATAGTGCTATATAGAAAACGGAGAAAAAATCGACTATTTTTTGTGGGGTTTCGTTCATACTGGAAAAAAAACACACAAAGTGTTCATATTATCACGTAAAATTAGATTTTGTGGGGAATATGAGTTATTATTGATTAGAATACTATGAACATGCAATGATTGAGAGATTTTGTGGTTAGTTAACTTGAGCCATTTGCAATAGGTTATCACGTAAAATTAGATTTTTCAACCCCGGGAACCTCCCGGGTAATCCGCTAGTATTGTATAATTTAAATTGTCTTACATGGATGAAATGGGAAAAATACAAAAGTCTGTTAAAAACATGAAATTTGAAATAAATTATTAAAAGTAAGCACTAAAATCCAATACTATGGAACTAAGATCAAACTGCACCTGAAACATGTACAAAATAAGTTTTGTCAACATATGAAATGTTGGTGAGAATTCCTAGTTTTAATATATATAGTAAGTTGGAAAATGTTATACAATTCAAGTGCAAGCTACAGTGCATTTATGTAAACTATGTATCATACAAATGAGCGAAATTAATCCTGTGACTGTATAAATGTACTAGAATGAACGGCGGTGTACTTATCCAATAAATAGATAATAACTTAACAATGACCATGGATTCTCCGATGAAAAAGGGGGAGAATCACCTAGGTGGGTTGTCAATCCAATAACGCTATCCAATGTTAAGGTCGGCTTGTACATGATTAATGATTTCACTAAGTACAAATGTATTCTACATGTAATGTTTAAACATAAAGCACGTATGTAAGCAAATGCACAATGTACTAGAATTGTATTGTAAAAATGTGAACTTGTATGTGTATTTTGTATAAATGTACATGTAACACCCCAAAAGTGAATAAAGACAAAAAGGGGATAGGAAATAGTCACTTTCGCCAAATGACTAGATGACTAAGCGAGCGTGAAAATGCGAGCAATCCAAAGATTCAACAACGAAACTAATCCAATTTTATAGAAAAGAAACCGAATAGGAAAAAATATCAAGCTTCCAATTCGCCAATTACAAGTGCTTATAATCAAAGCTTCAAATGTAGAAGTAATATACTCTAGAAGAAAGGTATGAGGGAGAGTTTAATCAAATTGAAACAATCGATTTAGAGGTGTAAAGTTTAATGGGTCATAGGTGGGTTTTTATACTAGTTTTGGATTCAATTAGGCTTTAAAATTGGTCAACACAATAAAGTAAGGTTTTAAGATGAATTGACTATTTGACTAGGACTTTGACTAGGATTTTGACTAAGACTTTGACTAGGACTTTGACTTTGACTAGAACTTTGACTGTTTGACTGTCTCAGCGGACCGCGAGGGCTAAAATAATTTTTCTAATTTAATCAATTTTAAGTTCTTGACTTGTTTCCTTCTGTTTCTAAGTTGTTTTAGGACCGAAAATTAAGGGCTTTGAGTATCAAGGTTTGAAACATACGTGCTCAGGTGTAGATGTGAGTATAAAACGTGCATACTTTTACTTATAAAAATTATAAGTTTTATTAAATTGTGAATTTTGGTCCTATTAAAATACGAGGGTTAAAAATGAAAATTTTGAAATAGTTGAGGAACCAATTATGCACATTTATGAAAAGTGAAGGGTGCAGGTTGTCACAATGCTCATCCCGAGAGTTCCCAGGTAGGTATTCGGGTCCCTCGTCTGATTGGGATTTATACGAAATACCAGGCCTAGACAGAAAACTCAGGATACAGGCGCTCACCCTTCCAGATAGCACGTGCCCCATCATTAGGGGATTCCAAAACTTTAGTGAGATTAAAAATGAGGTGTAGAAATAGATCCTTAAGATGTGGATTTCACTCCTAACTCAAAGATGTATTTCAAAATTGAAAACTACGGTGGGGTGAAACTAGTCACTAAGATAAGGATATCACTCCTAGTTTAGTGGTTAAGTTTCTTTTTAGAGGAAATACTCTTTGAGGTGTGGATGTCACTCCTATTCTAAAGATATATTCCAAAGATGTATAACATATAGAGGAGTGAAACTAATCACCAAGGTATGGATGTCACTCCTAACTTAGTGATATCGTTTCATTTGTGAAATACGAGTGTCTTCTTCTCCAAGCAAAATACCAAAAGAATAACGAGAAAGAATCATAGCGAAAATATCTCGAAAGAAAATATAAGAATAAAGAGAAATATACACGAGAGGACTTGTGAATGTAAGCTTAGTTATAGACTAGGCTAAAAGGCATTCTAATAACCTAATTCCCTATAACCATGGCTCTGATACCAATCTGTAACACCCCAACCGATGGCGGAAACATCGAGGTGTCACGTAGTGATTATTGTTCAATAGCTCATGGTACTAAAGTGTAAATTTGAATACATTGAATTAAATAGTTTATTACATTGAAAGGAAAATTACAGAATACAATAATTCTAAAGCGTCAAATCTAACTAAAATACAATAAAGTCAAAGCTTAAATATAAATTCAAAAGCTTAAAAGAAGCGTCTCAAAATAACTCGAAACATGTACAAAAATAGTATATGTCAATACAAAAATGTATTTGTGAGCATACCTTGTTTTGTATACATATATTATAAAAATGTTTCGCAATTCATGTGTTGTATACTGTTTGTAATTATGTAATAAGTAATATATGTTCAAAATCAACCCTAAGAATCAAGCATCAAGAATCAAGAATAATACAACCACTTTGAAAACCATTTTTGAGTATAATGAATCACAAGACAATGACCAAGGTATCTCAACAGAGTCACAAGGGGTATATACCATAGTACTATTCATCGAAATGCCAGGCCCTCAAAGGTTATTGATTTTGACAAGTCATAGACACAAATTAACATAAAGCAAACACACATGAGAATTGCATTTAGTGAAAGAATAACATTTAGTCATAGTGTACATGAATAGCCCCAAAAGAGTAAAACATGAAAAAGGGGAAAGATATACTCACAATGTTGCTAAGCGCGATAAATCCAAACAAAACTTGTCACAAGATAAACTTGGGAATTCCGAAGAATTCAACCTATACGTATAAGAATACTAATGAGGGAAAAATGAATTAAAAAGTCTAAGGCATCTAGAATCTAAGGCATTAGGGTTTGCTAACCTAGGTAGGGAAGATGAAGTTTATGATAACTCGAACTTAATAAAAATTTTGAATAAAATATATCATGATGTAAGTTCGAATATGTGATTAAGAAAATATAAACACTTATGTTTTCCACACTTAGGAATATTTTTGTTATATATATAAAGTATTCATAAAACAGATTTTATAATTTATATTTAATTAAATGACTTATTATGACTAATTAAATATAAACAAGCTAGAAATACAAGATATGGTCCAAAAATAATATTTTTATGAAAAATGATTAGTTTCTGATGTAAAATAGTGAAAATAATTTTTCTATATTTTTCCCAATTTATTTGCATTTAAAACAGATTTAATGAATTTAAATAGTATTTTAATGATAAAAAATGGTAAAAACAGCAAAAATAACTATTTAATGAGAAAATAAATTTTGGTTCAGTTTGTTATACTTAGAAATAATTTCCCATAAATTTTGAGATTAAAATCATTAAAAGCAAATTTTTAATCAATTAATTATGATTAAAAGAATTTAATTCAAGAAAAATTTCGAAAATAATGTATTTTTTGAGAAAATAAAAATATGATAGTTTTCTTTAGGGTGTCAAGATGTTACACCTAAATTTTCATAATTTTTGGATCAAACATGAATTTATTATGAATATTTAAAAGTTTAAACATAGTATATGGCTTTTATTTAAATAAAACGAAATAACAAAAAAATAATCAAAAAGTAAGGCGTCCCAGTGGGGATCGAACCTGTACTAGCCTATTCACAAACACACACAATAACCACTACACTAGAAGGATTTTGTTGCTTCAAATCCAAATAAAATATATTTACCAAATACTAACTATTCATCATCTTCCCCTATTATCTTAGCCAAGAACCCTAACCTTTGTCCAATCTAATTGAAGCTCGTAACCACATGATAATGATTCAAATTCATGGGGCTTTTAAAGAATATAACAAAACGAGTTGAATGATATGAATAATTGAACTTACAAGATCGTTTAATTGTTCGATTGACTAGTTTTCGGCCAATGCAAACAAGGACACGAATCTGTGGCTTTAGAACGCTAATAGGATGTAAATAATAAAGGATTTATGGTCGAAACACCATTTTGAATGCAGATATGTGATCGATTTATAATGGCCGAGTCAAAACGAAACCGATTAATCTTTGAGTTGCCCTTAACTCCATGGTTACACCTTGTGGGTTATGCAAATCGGTTTTTAATCATAAAATCACGATTAATATTGGTTTGTAACTGATGAATATGACTTGCAACATTAATACAAAGTTTAATTGGGTTTAAAGGTTTTGATTAATTGTAATACATAATCACGACCAGTCCAAATTGCCTTGAATTGCATTAGTAGAGATTGAATTCTAACTATAAAAGAAATTAATGATGCTTCAATGATAAATATTTTTTTTTGAACTGGTGGAGAAGTAGAAAAGTGAGTTTGAATTTGGTTTATGAAAATTACAAAACAGGTCCCTACACTTTAGAATGATTTAAAACACTATTAACAAATTTGTGTATGTATTATTTAAACACCTTTAAAAAAATAATGTAATCTATTTAACTTAAAAAAAATTAACTTCATAGACTTATAATTTTTTTATAGATTAAGTAAGTTTATAGATTCCCATTGTATACACATATCATGATAATACATGTTTATAAAATATGTAATCGTGAAAATTTAAATTTTTTTGCTAAATTAAAAGAAATTTCTTAAAATAAAATGAAGTGGTGATAAAAATGCAAAATAGACGAAGGGGTAAAATTGACAACTCGCTAAGAGATGAGGGTGACGGTTGTCACATGTTGGCTAAAGTAAAGGTCATCATGAGAAGGTTAAGGCATGCTTAAGATATTTTAGTTTTATAATCAAAAAATACACTTTATAAACCATTGAACCCTCATTATTTTCATCACAAAATCAGCCCAAAACACCTTAAAAATTCCGTTGCTGCTGTTGCCGCCGTGAACTTTCACCCCACCAACACCTTGATTTTCAAGCTAATAACACACAAAAATCACTCCATTCCTACCCTAACTCACGTGTGTACAAGTGCTTGCAGCATAACCCTTGGAAGACACACTAAAACCCCTTTATAATCAAGTGTTTTTGTGACTTCCCTAGCCTTGTGCTAGTAGTAAGTTTCTTAAAACCCATCTGGTTTAAGTTTTGTTCATTTATGTGCTTAACTTGTGAAGAAACAAATAGTCTCACCACCTGTTAAGGATGATAAGAATATGAGTTACTACGGGGTTGATCCTTCACTAACAGCTATGGCTTGGGGATACCTGCAAATAAGAGTGAAAGTGTGGGTGTGGAGACGACTACACGAGGTAGTTGTTTATAACAAAAACGGGGTGAATGGGGATACTATCTAGTATGATAGCTCTCCAGGTCAGTAGAAAGTGTCCTCTCCTATTGGGGATGTGATCCCTTTTATAGGAGAGTCCGTATGCCACCATTACCCAAGTCCTAACCATGGTTAGGTTGTCTCCATCACCGTTAATTATGTTAATAAGGTGATATATGGAAAGCTAAATTGAAGGGAGTAGTGGAATCGAATACCGCCTTAATTGGTGTAGTTATGTGATTCATGCATGGCTATTGACCATGCATGATATTCGCCTTGACCGGTATATGACCGACCTTTGACTGTTGACTGAGCATTTAATGAGCTTTGACCAAGTCCCGCGCATGGCTTTCTTCCACATGCTAGCATTGTGCCGGGTTTGGGTACGCAAAATGGTGTATTCAGTACCCAATCCCATCAAGTCCCCCCAGTCCAGTGTGTCTCTTATCTAAGAAGTAATGAAGAGATGTGAGGGATGCTGGACTTATTTCTGGTGGGTTGTCGCCTATGGTCTTTCCGCTGCTTACTGCCTTTGCATGTGTGTTTGCGTAAACATTGTGCGGAGAACGGGTTTTGAAATTTACGTCATATGTCCGCAATAGTTGAGACACGTCAGTTTGCATGTGTGGACAATTGTCACTTCCCCCTTGTATTTGAAAATTTGTGGTCCATATGGCGAGTGGAATTGATGTGACTTCTGTCAGTTGAGACGTGTGCAGAGACGTTTGAGTGGCGGTTGTCAGGCGAGTGGGCGCGTGAGGCGCGTGTGACGTCGGTTTGTTTTCCATTACACACGTGTCATTACCCTATTGGGCTCATCTCCGAAAAGTCTGTCCATGACGTCAGGCACATTAATTGCAAAGCCTATAAATTAAATTTTGAATGTTGCTTTTCCATTTCAACTGTTTCAAAGTTTGAATTTCTTTCCTTCAACGTCTCTATTTTCCTAAAACCACCATATCCTTCACTATGTCGCAAGATTCCCAAGATGTGCAAGAGTCAAGTAAAACATCAGATTCCGTTAAAGATCTGGGGAAAGAATCATCCAAAAGTATAGAGGCCACCACTATTAAGTGGGATGAAGCTTCTTATTTGAGTTTTCTTGATCAGTACGGCATTTTGCCGGAATGGGAGCCTGAACTTCCTGCTGAGGGAAAAACTGCTTTGAAGGCCCCTCCTGGTAAAATTGCCTTGTATGCTGCAACATTTACCAAGTGCTGCTTCCGTCTGCCGGCCACCAAGTTTGTGGTGGACGTGTTGTTGAAATATGGAGTGCACCCGACACAATTGACTCTCTATGGGTGGTGCCGAATACTGCATTTTGAAGCTGCATGCCGGTCGTTGGAGATTGAACCTACATGGGAGAGATTGAATGTTTTCTATGTTCTTGAAGCAGCGCGTGGTGGGAGTGGTTGGTTTAGTTTGGGTATTCGCCGGAAAATTAAACAGTTTGTGTCGGAAAAAGTGAAGTCCATGTATGAATGGAAAGACAAGTTTTTCTATATCAAACATGGTGTTATTCCTGCACCCTTCCAATGGATGGTGCTAGGTCTTAAGGAGAAGATTGCTGAATTCCCCCCTATGGTGGGGTTTAAAGATCAAGATTGGTATAGAACGCTCTGTGATCATGCTACTCCCTTGATGATGGATGACTGTCCTGAGAGTGTTTTGAATTTGCTGGGAATTAGCCTTATCTGCCCTGAGGGTCAGGACCCAAATCCCCAAAAGGTATTGAAGTTATATTTGTTTTTTTGTCTCATAGTCTTGATTTGTGTTATTGCTCAGATGTTTCTTTATTCATCCAGATGTCTCCCTGTTTCAACTGTTTGCCAAGCGTGGTGAGGCGAAGGTGTTGTATACTCCGGTTGTTGCCGGAGTGCCGCGCTTGTCTGAGAGAACAAGTGAGAATTTTTTGCATCCCGATCTTGTAGATCCTCCGAAGCAGTATGTTCGGACAGGTTTGTGAACTTTTACCCGTACGTTTTGTATGATTATTTTCTTTTTATATATGCGAAGGAAGCGCATTAGGTACGCGTTCTGCGTACTGATTCAGCGCATTCTTCGTTGTAGGTGCGGGTATACAACTCCGCAGGAAAGCTAAAAACGATGTTGAGGAAGTTACTTCGGAGCGCAAGGAGTCCTTTGGTTAGTCTTTGTAACTTCGTAACTCATTCCTTACGCATAGTTTAATTTGATACAGATGTGGTTACCGCGCTAGGCATTAGTACTTCGAGGAAGCGCGCTGTGGCCAGCAAGAGGGCCAAACCACCCGTTGCGCCCATCATTGTTGAAGAAGTTGACGAAGACTTGACAGAGTCTGACACGGAATTGGAGCATAAGCGCGCTAGGTGCTCTTCTCCCATCCGACAGTCGGGTGATGTTGCTGAGGACTTATATCAGCAGAGAATTACCGAGCTGAATCAGAAACAAGTGCAAGTTCCTCAATCTTCAGTTGGGAATCTGGATGTCACTCGACCGGAACCTATTTCCGCGGTTCCGGTAAATGTATTCAAACCATTGACGTGGCTGTCACGGACAAGCTGGAAATTCCTGTTAAACCTCCACCTGTGCGCGAGAATCTGCCTATGAAGACTTTGAGGCATCTATCTGGTACATACGTTTTTCTTCCCTCTTTACCATGTTTGTGATAAACTTGTTGAAATACTGTGAACAGCATTTTATGTAGGGCAACATCCTTTTGCAGAATCTCGGAAGAAGCATTCCTCTGTGCTGTTGAAGGATGTATCTTCGTCTGCTCAGCCAACTGACGTGACCGCGCAAGTGACACCGGTTACAGCTGAAACGGTTGTTGATGAAAACTTGCTGTCTCAATTTAAGCCAATCCCAGGGGATTTGGTTATTGAAGTGGAGAAGGATGTTATGCCGCAGGAAGAGCCTGCCCAAGATGAGTTGGTGACTGATATTGAGAAGGATGTCGGTAAGGGAGTGGATGAGTCCCTAACACCGAATTTGGGAACAGGTTGTCTTGGTTTGACGAAGCAAGCGCATGAGCCGAGCCCGTCGCAGGGATTTGAAGCAGCGCTTGAGAGTGGGAAGAAGGATGAAGTTATAGCTGAGAATCCATCCAATTTCAAGCGCACTGTGGTTGAGTCTACTGTTTTTTATACTGACACTTCCGCTAGTGTTGGTGGTAATTCTGGTCATCGGCGGAGAACGTTTTCCTCGCGCCCAGCTGACTCTTCTAGACCGTATCAGCCGCGTTGGGATATCCTGGATACAACTCGTTTTACGAATGCGCTTGATGCGCAAGAGTTTGTTATGATGTCCGTTCCTCCTGCGGAACGTGATTACCAGGATAGCGTTGACCGTCGCTCTCTGTTCATTGACATGGCAATGAACCTTTCTCTGGGTGTCAGCGGTCTTGGTTCTCTTATCAGGCGTGAGAATGAGTTTCAAAGAGATTATCAGAATTTGAAGGATTCTGAAGCTGCGTTGTTGGGGCGGGAGGAAGAGTTCCAGCGTGCCCGTCATGACATTCGTGCTGAGATTGAGCATCATCAAAAGGTTGCTCGTGACGCTGCTGAGGAGTTGGAGAGAGTGAAGAAGGAGAAGGCTGATGCTTCTCATGCTTGGTCCATAGCTTGTAAGAGGACTAACCTTGAGACTGAGCAATTGCGAGCCTCTATTAAAGAATTAAAACTTGAGAATGCCAATTTGAAGAAAGAGGTGGAGCGAAGCCGGGCAGCGTCCGAAGAGAAGCAAGCGGAACTTGCTGATGCCATTCAAAAGTATAATTCTCAGCATGATGAGCTTATTCGCGCAACTTCTTCTTTGTCTGATACGGAGACCAAAATAAAGGAACTGACTTTGGAGAACGCCCAGATCCAGGAAGAGAAAGCCTTGGCGGAATCCTCTTGTACGCAGGCAAAAATGGAATTAGACAAAGTGCAGGCTTTGTTTGGGCAAGCCACTGAAATGGCTGTTGCTGCCAATGAGAGGATTGCATGGTTGATGGGCGACGGAGTTGCTGGGGTAAGTCATAAAATCTTCCTTTTGTATTCTGGCTATTTGCTTATGAATTTTGTTTCATGTGCTATCTTATATTGCGTAGGTATTCAAGCGTGTTTGGAACGATCCTGCGCTGACAGAAGTGATTGCTCGCATCTCCAGTTCCTCCGTAAAACAAGGGATTAAGATCGGTTTCTCCGAAGGCTTTTGCCATCATGCTGAGGTCAAGGAAAAGGAATCTGGACCATATGAGAATGAATCATACGATGACGAGCTACTCAAAGCCTATGATGATTACGAGCATCTGAAGTTCGAAGTCTTTGATTTGTTAGAAGCCTGCGCGAAGACTGATGATCCTGCTGGGGAGCTGCGCAATTATTTTATCAAGTCTGATCGTCTTGGTGCGGAGCTTGCTGAGAAAGCGCAGATGGAAGAGAAGGCCAAAACGGTGGCAACTGATGGTGAGGCAGGAACGTCATCCGCTGCTGAAGAAAAACGCGCAGAGGGCGCTGGGAGTGATGATATCTCCCAATATTTGAACCTTTAGTTTTTTATGTATGATGAACATTGTTGCTTTACTTTGATTACATTTCTTGTCATGAACACTGTAGTTTTTGTGTATGTTGAACAGTGTGACTTTTGTGCTTTTTATATTCCACGTCTGCATGGTAATCATTGGATGATGTCATCTTTTATGCATCTGACGCATGTGGCTGTCAGTCTGCTCCTGATGTGACGGTTGTAACGGCGGTGGCAGAATGCCTGTCAGTCTTCCCTAGGGTAATTGAGTGATTACCATTAATGGTAATTAATGGTTGTAACCTCTCTCCTCTATATATAGTAAGTGCATCCTCATAACTTCATATACTTAAAAATTTACACCATCTTCTCTGAAAAAATGGCGTCCCACTCTTCAAGCAATGTTCTAAGTGCCAAGGAGATTTCAGCAATGCAGGGTATCATCCGATTGTCCCGTCATCCTGATCATGATTGTTCTTCCACCGATGCTCTTGATCGTTTGGCAGAACATTGTTCATTCCTGCTTTCCCAAGAGGACATGCGTCCTGATTACTTAGATGATCAGGGTACCTCTGATGGAAAGCCTTTAAAGATGAAGAGGTTGTCTGAGCTGGGAGATGTGAAGAAGACGACCACCAAGAAGATTAGGGGTTAGGATATTTATCCTATGTGGAAGTCTTTATGTATAAAGTATTTTCTTTTTGAGTGGTTGTTGGATCACTGTGTCTATGGGGTTTTAGTTTGTATGTTTGGTAGTTCCCCCTTTTTTGGTAGTTTGGTATATGTGATAGTCGTCTATGATTTTGGTATGTAATCTGTATTTGCTGACCACCAGTATGTATAAAAAATGCTTTTTGTAATATAAATGAACTTGGACATCAATTCCTTATTAAAAAATTATTGTAGTAGGTTACATGTAGCATATACGTAACTGAGCTGCATTCCAGGTGCGTGGTATTGGCGAACCATCTAATCGTTCTAAGGCATACGCCCCCTTTCCCAATACTTCTTAAATTTTGTAAGGCCCCTCCCAAGTTGGGGCCAACTTCCCTGGTTTTTCCGCATTTGAAGCTTCATTGTTGCGGAAGACAAAGTCACCGACGCGGAAAGTTTGTTCTTTGACCCGCGCATTGTAATATTTCTCTAACTGTCTTTTATATGTGGCTTCTCGGACACAAGCCGAATCTCTCCGCTCGTCTAGAAAATCTAGATTCATCCGCAGCTCTTTGTCATTGTCGATTGTTTGCGCAAGCAAAATTCTTGGGGAAGGGTTTGTAACTTCCGTTGGGATAACCGCTTCAGTTCCGTAGGTTAGGCTGAATGGTGTCTCCCCATTACTTGTTTTGGGAAGTGTACGGTGGGCCCAAAGGACATGTGGTAATTCATCTACCCAACCGCTGCGCTTTGTTCCCAAGCGTGTTTTGATTCCTTCAACAATACTTCTATTTGCGCGTTCAACCTGACCATTGCCCTGGGGATGCGCCACAGAAGTGAAGATTTGTTTGATTTTCATGGAGTGAAGCCATTCTTGTAAGTGCTGGTCCGCAAATTGCGTTCCGTTGTCACTTACAATTTCCATGGGCAGTCCGAATCTGCAAATGATGAACTCCCATATGAATTTCTTGATGTTGCGCCCGTCGATCGTGGCTAATGTCTTTGCTTCTACCCATTTGGTGAAATAGTCAATGGCGACTATTAGGTATTTGACATTGCCTGGCGCGGTGGGAAAGGGTCCCACGAGATCGATGGCCCATTTTTGAAATGGCCATGCTGCGGTGACCGGTACCAAGTTATTCTTTGGCCTGAGTGTTCCTGGTGCATGTCTTTGGCATGCGTCACATTTCCGCAATTCTTTAACTGCGTCAAGGTGCATTCCGGGCCAAAAGTATCCAGCATTCATAAGCTTAGCCACGACCATGCGGGGTCCTGCATGCAGTCCGCATGTACCTTCATGGATGTCTTTAATCAGGTATGTGGCTTCTGCGGAATCCACGCATCTGAGTAATGGTCCAAGGTAGGACCGTCGATATAAGATGCCATTATTTACTTCATAATGCAAGGATTTATGTTGCAGCTTTCTTGCTTCCGCTTTGTCTGTCGGGAGAACACCTTTGGTTAAGAAGGCCATTATTGGGGTGATCCAGGATTCTTTTCCTGTTTGGACCACGTTTACCTGCTTTGATGGAACAGATGGTTTGGCTAGTGTCTCAACTCGGATATCCTTTTCCATGTGGTCGAATGTAGTTGATGCCATTTTGCTCAAAGCGTCCGCTGGCTTGTTCTGGCTTCTGCGAACATGACTAACTTTGCAGTAAGAGAAATCGTTCATTAGCTCTTTGGTATGCTGCAAGTATAGGACCATGGTCGGTTCTCTTGCTTCATACGTGCCGTCAATGTGATTAGCGACTAGCATTGAATCAACATGCACTTCGATGTGTTGCGCGCCCATCTTTTTGGCAATCCGCAGGCCAGCAATCAGAGCTTCATACTCTGCCTCATTATTTGTTGTTTGGAAATCGAGCCGAATTGCATAAGTGTACTATTTTCCCTCCGGTGTTATTAAGCGTAGGCCTGCGCCAGCCCCTTTGTCATTGCAGGCTCCGTCTGTGTATAACTTCCATATCTGGGTTTCATCGGGCGTGATCGAATCGGATGATGTTTCGTTGGCGCACTATTCGACTTTGTCCGCTGGGACTTCTGTTATGAAGTCCGCAAGAACCTGTCCTTTGAAGGAGGGTCTTGCTTTATACGAAATTGAGTGCTCCCCCAATTCTATTGCCCACTTTGCCAAACACCCGGAAAGTTCTGGTTTGCGCAAGATATCATTGATGCGGAAATCTGTGAGGACGTTGATCGGGTGTCCTTGAAAGTATCTTCGCAACCTTCTCGACGCGTGAATTAGTGCAAGGACCAGCTTTTCCATTGTCGAATAGCGTGTTTTCGCGTCTAGAAGCATGCGGCTGACATAATAGATTGGGGTTTGTACCCCTTTCCGGTCAACCATGAGAACTGCCCCAATTGCCTTGTCTGTCACGGACAGATATAAGGTAATTGGTTCTTTTGGTAGCGGAGCTGTGAGTGTTGGCAAGTTGCCCAAACATTTCTTCATGTCTTGGAACGCGGTTTCTGCCTCTTCCGTCCAGATGAAGTTGGACTTCTTCAAACAATTTTTTAGTGTGTCAACGAAGGGGAACGATTTGGACGCGTAGTTTGACAGGAACCTGTTCAAAGCTACGAGTCGTCCCATTAGTGTTTGTACTTCCTTGACTGAAGATGGCGATGGCATCCGCTCAATTGCTTGAACTTTCTCTGGATTTGGACGAAATCCATCTTTTGTTACCACAACTCCGAGAAAATTTCCTTCCTCCATCCCGAAGGAACATTTTCCTGGGTTGAGCTTCATCCGCACACTTCGTAACTGATCAAAAGTTTTCTGTATGTCACGTAACATTTGATCTTCTTCTCTGCTTTTGATCACCAGGTCATCAACATATACTTCTAGGTTTACACCGATTTGCTTGACAAAAGCGGTGTCCATTAGTCTCTGATACGTTGCCCCTGCGTTTTTTAGCCCGAACGGCATTTTAGTGTAACAAAAGGTACCCATATCTGTGCGGAAGGCTGTTTTGTCCTCGTCCTCTTTGGCCATTTGTATCTGGTGATAGCCCTTGTAAGCATCGAGGAAGCATTTGAATCTGTATGGCGCCAAAGATTCGACTTTTAGGTCGATCTCGGGCAGTGAGTAACAGTCTTTTGGGCACGCCTTGTTTAGATCTTTATAATCAACGCACATGCGCCATGTGCCGTTGGACTTCCCCACCATGACTGAGTTTGCTACACATGTTTGGTATTTGCTTTTGCGCAATATACCGGCCTTCAAGAGTTCCTCCACTTGCTCGTTCATCGCCTTTGTTTTTTCTGGCCACATGCTTCGTTTCTTCTCAACAACTGGTTCCGCATTCTTGTAAACATTAAGTCTGTGTTCCGCGATGTGTCGCGGAACTCCGACCATGTCTGATGGTTTGAATGCGAAAATGTCCATATTCTTTGTCAGCAGTTGTTTTAGGTGAGTGCGAATGGGGTCGGAGATTGCATGGCTGATGACAACTGTTTGTTCCGGGAATAGAGGGTTAATAACCCATTTTCCGGCTCGGTCCTAACAGTTGGTTTTGCTTGCTTTGAAGGCCTTGATGTTTCTGTTGCATGACACGTTTTATTTCCCCGGATAAACGCGACTCCTGTTCGCGTCGGAAAACCCATCATCTGGTGTGGCGTAGAAGCGTTACAATTGAATTTTGCCAATCCTTCTCGTCCGAGTAGGATATCATGTGAAGAATTGACGGGGAGCACGGTAAAGTCGCACGTTTCGGTGCGTGAGTGTTTCCCGTCTGAGAGTGTTACCGGGAAAGTGAGCGTGCCCAATGGGTAAATTGATTCATGGATGAAACCGGAGATTGGCTCCGTTGTTGGTATTATTCTTTTCTTGTCATCATCATCCAGCTGGTCGAAACACTACTGGTACATGATGTCAGTGCTGCTGCCATTATCCAAGAACATGTATCGTGTTCGATAATGGCCAACAACCCCTGTTATGATTAACGGAGCTGTGGAGCAAGCTCCACCCTTTACCCTTGGCATAATCACTTGTTCTTCTTTCCAAGAATCATTCTTCGCCTCTATAAAGGTACGCTTGTGACTTGCGTTCCTGTGAATCATGTTGCACGTATTGCGAGAGGCGCTATATACGTGATGCGCATTGAGATTGCGTATCTTCTTTTGGGAGGGTTCTCCTGTTTCTGTGTTGTCCCTCTGCTTTCTTCTCATGTTTTTTACAAGATGTGTCAATTGACCTGATTTGATTGCGTTTTCGATTTCCATCTTCAAGCTGTAGCAATTGTCCGTCATGTGACCGTGGTCCTCGTGGTATTCACAGTATTTTGATCTGTCCACATTTTTCCTGTCACTGCGGAGCTCTTGTGGCTTTGGAAACTGGATCTGTTCTGTTTTTAACACCTCGGATGGTGTTTTGGACAATGGTGTCCAATCATAATTCTTCTTTGAATGCCCCTTGTGGTCGCGGGACCCTCTTGAGCTCAGCATGTTTCTTGCATCTTGCGAGGAAGAATATTTTCCTTCCTCCGCCGTTCCTGATATTCTTGACCAAACGGACTGTTTACCCTTCCCTCTATTATTTGAAGGTCCATGATGACTGCTACCTTGTTGTGTGTTTTTGTTGCGGTGGAAGGAGCGTTCCGAAGACGCGTAAACTTTGGCGGCCTCGATTACTTCATCCCAAGCTTGTGACACACCGTCTTTTCCGGTTAAGCATTTCATCAGATCATCGTTTCTTACCCCGTGAATAAAGGCCGCGCGGGTAAGTTCTTCTCCGCATCCTAGCAGGAGCGCTTCCTTGTTGTATCTGACTATGTAGTCTTCCAAAGACTCATTATCGTTGCGCGAACACAAGAGGATGTGAGCCTTGTCCTTCTTATGTTTGCGCAAGTGAGAGAAATGGTTTTTGAATTTTCTAATTAAATCATCGAAGTCAACGAGACTTCCAACCGGCAAACTCTCGTACCAAACTCTAGCTGCTCCTGTTAGTGTTTGTACAAATAGGTGGCACCAGGCTTGCACTGGCCATAATTTGGAGCTGCCAGCGCAATCGAATGCGTGCAGGTGATCATCAGGGTCACGCAGACCGTCATATCTTCCGATAGTACTCGGTAACTTGCATTCTTGTGGCATTGGTGCCTCTGCAATCCTTGCGCAGAACTTCGAACGCTCTGCGAAAGTCTTTGGTCTGTATGGCTTGTACAGATCATCATCTTTAGGGGCCAAGCTACTGGCAGCCGTTTTGGAATGTTGCTTCTTACTTGTATCGTGATATACTTCGTCTTCAGATTCGTAGCCGTCTGGTTCACCGTTCAGGTTGACGGGGTCCTGGCCGTGAGTATTTCTACCACGGCCTCCACCACGTACCGCCTGACGATGTCCCTTTGCGTGACGACCACTGTTGTTCTTCCGTGGGGATTCTGAATCATCCCCACTCAAGTCGAAACTTAACGCCTTCTGAGTCTTGAGTTTTGCTTGTTTCATTACCATCTTCTGGTACTCAGCAATCGTCTTTGAGTTTTGTTGGGCTAACCATTCATCCGGGTCAACCGAAGAAAGGTTGTCCTGTGCCTTTTTTCCTCCATTTACTCCTCCTCTTATTGGGTGGAATTGGAATGTTGAGGCTTGTTGCTTCTGAGCCACGTTCTTGGTGATCGTGTTTGGTGTAACATCTTGGATTTCTTCGTTGACTGTGGCCTCGACATCGATGTTGTTGTTTCCATCTTTTGAGAAAGCCATTGTGCTAGTTTGAAAGATTAGTTGTAACCGTAACGGATGGCGCCAATGAAGAAACAAATAGTCTCACCACCTGTTAAGGATGATAAGATTATGAGTTACTACGGGGTTGATCCTTCACTAACAGCTATGGCTTGGGGATACCTGCAAATAAGAGTGAAAGTGTGGGTGTGGAGATGACTACACGAGGTAGTTGTTTATAACAAAAACGGGGTGAATGGGGATACTATCTAGTATGATAGCTCTCCAGGTCAATAGAAAGTGTCCTCTCCTATTGGGGATGTGATCCCTTTTATAGGAGAGTCCGTATGCCACCATTACCCAAGTCCTAACCATGGTTAGGTTGTCTCCATCACCCTTAATTATGTTAATAAGGTGATATATGGAAAGCTAAATTGAAGGGAGTAGTGGAATCGAATACCGCCTTAATTGGTGTAGTTACGTGATTCATGCATGGCTATTGACCATGCATGATATTCGCCTTGACCGGTATATGACCGACCTTTGACTGTTGACTGAGCATTTAATGAGCTTTGACCAAGTCCTGCGCATGGCTTTCTTCCGCGTGCTAGCATTGTGCCGGGTTTGGGTACGCAAAATGGTGTATTCAGTACTCAATCCCATCAACTTGCAAGTTGTTTTTTGGGGTGCTTTTAACCAAAATTTTCAAACAAGGTTTTGTGTATTTTTTAAAAAAAATGAAATGAATTGTTTACAAAGATAGTCATAAACATAAGTTTTAGGATAGTTGGTGATGTTATTTTGTTACAAAAATATTGTATGTTCTAGTATTTTTAGAAGTTGTTTTGGATGAAAAGCATATAGTATTTTTAGAAAATGGTTTTGATCATTATATTATGACTAATGGAACCACTTGAACATGAAATATTTGTAACACAACGTAATGAAGCTAAAATCACAAAAATGAAGTTGTAGACTTTAAAAATACAAGTATGAACAAATGGACTCCAAGACTTAAATCAAACATGTTAGTGGACTTAAAGTGACCATATGTGACTAGTAAAAGTGTTGGATGGTGAAGAGAACACTCATTGAAAATTTTGACATGTTAAAGTTTACTAATTTTAGTAGAAATTGTCATTTTTATAAGTTTTGGGAATAATATGTAACTTTTGTAAAGTTAGAAGTTTTTAATGTAACTTTGTTAAGTCCATGGATGAAAATGTGATTTTGGAAACTTTATGTTGAAAAATGTAACTTTGAAAAGTAAAAGGTTAAGAATGGAAAGCTAGATTCTAAAAGGGGTGCTTTTGTAAAAGTGAGGAAACTTACACAAATATTTTATTTGTAAGAATAATATTTTTATAAAAAGTATTTTATAAAAATATAAATTTACCATAAATGTTAAAAAATATAAACACTAACATTTTTGTAAGAAAAATGGTAATCTAAATAGCTTGGGATGTTTTATATAAAAATGAGAATTTTTACATTTATTGGGATGTAAAAGTGTTGCAAAAATTTTTAGGAATAAAACATTCAAGTTAATATATTTTCAATATATATATATATATATATATTTGAAAGTAGGAAAATATGTAAAACGGCAAGAAATATGATTTCCTACAAAATTTATATATGAGTTAAGAAATCAGGGAAGCGGGCGTATGTTAATGCGACGAGCTATCGGACAAAGTGTAAAACGAACAACGTATAAATCGGACAAAAAGTAAATCGGACGGATAAGTATACAAGTATAACTTCCTACAAGATACGATTATACATTATTGCGGCGATTACGAACTAATTATTCCAAGTAAGAAAATTAGTAAATATTTTGTGAACAAAATATAAGTGAAAGGATATGGTACCAAAACATCAGCAATACCATATCACAAACCTATAAACAGCGTCTAGCTAAACATACTCCGCCCGTTTTACGTCAGCGGAACGTTTAGCTTCCATCAGACAATGGACGCAGACTCACCCGCCCGTTTTACGTCAGCGGAATAGCTAGCGTCCAGCAGACGCCAAATGCACATTGTCCCGCCCGTTTTACGACAGCGGGACACACGCACTACGAAGCTTCTTCAGCAAGATAGACAAAGCTTCGTCAACACGACTGAAAGATGCCTTCTGGGGCAGCCTCGAGACACACACTCCTGCCCCAGGCAACTGTTCCTGACGCTACAGGCTGCCCGTCAGAGTTCTCAGCCAATCAAAGGCCGCCCTCAGCCTGACACCCAGAAAGGACGATGACGTGGCGGCATCCCAGCCAAGATATCTCTCTGACAGAAGACTTTTGCAACCCTCCAACTTGCCTTAGGTTCCAAGAAGAAGGATGATTACCCACCGCCCTGGAGTAGCCAGTAGGCAGACGCCACGTGTACTTTCATCAGGACGGTAACATCCCCCTCATTCCCTCTTTTTACCAAACCCACTTGCACCATTGGGCTTAAGGACTTGGGCCGGAAACCTATAGACACCTCTACCTGGGCCAGGCCCTATTAAGGGTAGAGGACGGGCTGAGAAAGTTGCATGTCGAGGTACTATAAAAGGAGGAGCCCCTTCTCCTTTTATTGGCATCCGATATTCAAAAAGACTTTCATCAAAAAGACTACGAGCTCCTTGTATCTTTTTCAACCCCTTGTTCATTATACTAACGTTTAGAGGCTTGGCTCTTTTAATCTGTAGTCTCTTAAACTCCTTGGTCTTGTCCTTAGACCCGCACACTTTTATAAATACACTTCTTAATAAAACCCCGTAGAATCACTACCAAGATCAGCGTCTACCCGGTGATGTAGGACTCATAGAATGTAGCGCAGTTGCGCCCATATTACTTTTAAAACGGTACCCTATTATATATTATTATTCCACTTTTAATCATGAAGCGTCATACTCACTTTTAATCATGAAGCTAATTTACTCTTCATGTTAGACGCTACACACGAATTCAATCAAACTATTCATGTCTGACGACAAAATTACTTCTACAATCAGTCAACTACTTCATGATAAAAAAGCACGACAGTCATAAGCAAACATTCAAGACATATATGAATAAAAGAAAAGCTTCAGTTTCATATCAAAGATGAAATATCTACATACACATAAAAGAGATTACAATAGAATAAACCTACCGGGGAGGCTCATGGGCCATCCCCGAACTACCAGGCCAGCCACCTCGATGGCTGCAGCAGTGGCCTTGTCCGCGACCTCTTTCTCAACGTTTTCACGCCCTATCCGGTCAGACTCCTTCACCCAATGTCTAAACCGGCCGATAGGATCAGGATCTGCCAAAGGTTCCTCTTCAATAGAAGCTCCATCCCTGACCACCAAGAAACCCTCCAACCAACCGGCGCGTAATCCCGCAACACGCGCAGATTCCACAATCTCTACAACTTGATTGCCCATCTTCGGTTCATTCCAGCACCGGTTAAAGATCTATAATAAAGACATAAACTCATGAGGAAACCAAACTTCAAAAACAAAAAGTAAAGATGAGCTCAAGTAGTAAAATCAGAAACTTACGGCGGCCACACCATCAGACATCATCCACAACGCTTTCTCGTCTTAAGCCTTCTTCGTCTCCAACAAGACGGCTTTCTCAGCAGGCCAAGCTTCCTTTTCCTTCAAAAGGGCACCAATCTGCCCCTCCAATTCAGATACCCAAGAAGTCGCTCACACCACATCTTCATCCTTACTCTTCAAATCATTAAGTGTAGTGACATACTTCGAGGACAACTCCTCCAACTCCTTAACCTTCGCCGCTTCAACCTTCTTCTGCGTTGCAAGATCAGATTCAGCCTTCAGCACCGCCAGCCGGCGGCGCTCAAGCTCCTTGTTCACAGTTGCAGAAGATTGTTCCCAAGCCTTCTGCTTCCCTGCAGCTTCCAAATCCTTTTGACGCACATCCGACTCCAACTTTCGGATCTACTATACCAGACGCACCCTCGCTGTCTCAAACACACCCTTCTCGTGAGCCAGCCGCTCCGATTCTTAAGTAAGGGTAGCCTGCTCATCAAGAAACTCATCCTCCCCATGACGAAGACCATACAAGTTACCCAATGCCTGCGTCAGATTACCACACAATTTAGAAAACAATGTACCATGGTCTTTGTCACACCCCGACAGCGCACAGCGGAAAGCTAGTCATGAGGTAATGGAAGCTGTTACCGCGAAGTTTAGCAACACATTTGATAATACGTATGAGCATCTTGCAACCACCCTCTAGTCTAACATATTGACATTTCCGGTCTTAAGAAAGTTAATAAAAACATGTCATAACCAAGGTGAAGCGAAGTTACATAGTTTATGTTTTACAGATTATTCATAAATAAAATAAAACATTGTTCATAGTTTTTAGATTTTATGGTCCCAACATCATGCTCATCGTAATGCTTGCTAAACCCACTCTCAAACCCCTAAGCATCAGTACCTGAAAAACATGCTTAAAAATATCAACAATAATGTTGGCGAGTTCATAGGTTTTATAGCAACATATCATGTATACATACTTATAATCTTGTTTCATAGTATGATAGAGTACAACTCGAAGAGAACCAGGCAGACTAGCTAGGTCTAGCAAGTATGATGTTAACCTAGGGCTCTTAATCAAACCATAACTTATTCTTCCCGTCTTGACCCCTAGTGATAGAGGAATTTGTGAGGTTATGTTTTTCCATTAGACCCGCTCTACCGGTCTGGAAAGGGGCGTTAACCCGATAGATCTACCAACATAAACTGAGGCCCTAATTAAAGAGCTAATGATTAAGACGTGCAGGGAAGTGTCCGTCCGGAAGGACATAACGAGGTACTTCCAAGCAAGCAACTACTCGTACACTTACCCTGGGACATCATTCGTTCTGCAATCCTAGTCCTACTCTTCATACAGCATGTTAATCCCCCGATATTTAAAATCATTCAATTATATTTAAGAAAAGGGGCCGTGAACTCACCTTATCGCAGCAATCCACAAATTCAAACAATCAAAATATTCCAATTAACAATCCTTCCTTACAATGCCCTATATTGCATACAGTTAATTCAGTAATTATCCTAAGTCTAATCAAGTCATTCACCAAACCTTTTTGACTTAGTTAAACCAAGGCGATTTACTTTCTATTAACCTTTTGGTGATTTCAACAATTAATTTAGTTATTAAATCATCACATACGCAATAAGTCACATCAAGTCACCCATTTCGTGGGTCCGTACACATAATTAATTCATATCATTCCACATAATCTATCATCATGTTATTCATGTCATATTTTCCAATATTAGTTATCATGTCATTATAGCACATAATGAGATTCATCTCTGCAATTTCTTTGCATACAAGTTGTATATATCCTCTATTAACCTATATTTCTTATATAATCCTAATTTTCATCTTAGGACCTATATATAATCCTCCAAACATGATCAAATTTGCTGCTCTAAAACAGCCACTTATTCTAGCGATTACGTGTCTTAAAAATCACATTTTGGCGACTTCTAACACATAGTTTTGCACTGTAAGCGTTTGTTAATATGGTAAACACATCATGCACCTAAAATAATAACTTTTACACTCATTGTGACACTAAATAAGCTGTTTTGAATCAGATCTAAAATTAAGTGTTCCAGACTCCTAATTCTTGTCGAAACCATGTGTTTCTACGCATCTTTCGCAACCCACCTAGCTTTTTAGTTTAAGTCTTCCACATATACCTTGTTACCTTTTATTTCTCATCAAAATAAGCTAAAAAAACCTGTTCTAATTAGTTTTAGATAACCTACTATAAAAATTCATAACTTGGCGTTTTTAGCCGATAAACATGCTTTGATCGTACATGCAAGGTCTCCCAAGCGTGTTAATTTGATTTAACTTGTTTTGCCTTATTTTAGGCCTATGATAACTATTAAAACATACTCATAATCAGATCTGTAAAATAAGCTAAACATCCTCCAACAATCATCATTAAACCTAGCAAATACATAAACTTTCAACTTAAACAAGTCACATTTTAATAATCTCATCTCTATATCATCTATTTAGACCATCATAAACATAAAAATCTATTTTTATTTCAGACCTTAAACCCTTTTGAAAACCTTATTGCATATTAGTAAAATCAAAGGATCTAAGCTTTATCTTGCATTTAATCACATAACTACTCATTTACACACATAAATGAGTAGGACAACCAGTCCATGCCAACCACGAGGTCAAAGCTACCTAGGGTGATAGGTAAGAGGTTGATGGCAAACAATTGCCCACTCAACTCGAGCTTACAGTCATGATGCATATGGGTTACCTCGGCAGGCTTCCCATCAGCCAATTCAATAGAGTACGGGGTATCAAGAAGAGTAGGAACCATCCCTAATTATTTACTAAGTTTTGACGACACAAAACTATAGTCCGCACCTGTATCATATAAAATAGAAGCAAGAGTGTCGTACCCGTCACGACATTGTTATCAGTCCTAGCTTCCCCAGAGCAAATCACAATTGCTATTCCACGAGCCCCATTGTTGTTGTTACCGTTGTGGTAGTTGTTGTTGAAGGACTTATACCTCACACTATCCCACGTTCTCTTGCTATCACCAAAAGTAGAAGATGAAGCTCCATGCTTCGGAAAAGTACCATGCTAAACAGCCTAATCCGTGTGTTTACGAGCCAGAATGAACGATTTGTTAGATTCTGGGTAGGTGAGCTGCAGTGGCCAAGCCACGAATCTAAGGGACCCACCCTTTTGGTCTGAAATTCGATCCGCTGGCAAAGTTGGTTAATTAGATTCGAGCACAAAGTATCCAACTCCTGTAGCTTGGTAGTGTAGGCGTCGATCTCAGACCCATCCGTCAAATTTCTAGATTTCATCATAGGGTGCTACGTTCTCCATCCAAGTATCTGTAACTCATCGATTGTGCATGTAGCATACATTACCCCATCCTGCCTGGGGCAAATGCACATGGAAATGACTTATACTATCGAAGCAATCAGACGGCCTCTATCAGTTCTGTTGGAGTTATAGAGGTTTACGACCAATAAAAAGGCTTGAAAATATGATGGCAGGTTGTTATTGTGGCATGTGCGTTCAAGGTATAAGAAAGTTCAAATGTGGAAGTCAGGGGAAAAGAGTGATTTAGCAAATAGATCTTTAATAGATTGGAAAGAGGCGAGGGCTTCAACCACCCTATCGTTGATCATAAAAACTCAGTCTTATCTAAGTTAACAAGGGAAAAGAAAAGAAAATATAGGTAAGAAAAGGTAAGAGCCAATCGTCGCCACGCTCTGTCTGGATAGTAGAGCCTTCATCATCACTTTCCATGTGCTCGTCCTGCTCAGGTTCCCCTTCCATCCCCTCTTCTTCCTCTTCCTCGGTGTCAGTGTTATATGGTTCTCATCACGTACAGTTTCCTTCTCTAGTCCTATGCAAGCCAGTTTAGTGGTAAGCTGTACCACTCGTTCCTCCAATCGTGGCTATCAGCCATTAGTAGGTTTCATCTTCCCTTGTAATGTTGCACTACGTCGCAGGCTTTACATAACTCCCCAAGAGTGTGTGTAACAAGCCCCGATCTAATGTGTTCCCATGAATCTACCATATACTTATGAGGAACAAGGATATGCAGTCATACGTTCGCCCGCTCGCACTAGGCGTAAGGTACTAAAGTAAGAAATGAATTCTATATGTGTAACCCAGTCTCGTCTGAGTTTCAAAATGAGAGTAAGGAATATCAAGCGACAAGGAACAGGAACTAATTGTCTCCTTGCTCAAAGAAAAAGGATAAGCATCGTGCAGCTTCCTGTGTACGTGCGCCACAACGCTCGCAAGGGTTCCCTTCCTTGTACTATTGTTGTTTCCTCATCCATGAGGTTTGTTAGGATACCAATCCCAGTATTGCACCATCTGGTGTAACCCTGCATTCCCACCAGTGACGTATTCAGAATTAGGTCTAGAACTAGAAGATTTCATATCTCCCGAAACCATGTGTTGTAGATATATGTAGCTAAAAGCTAGTTGTGCACTTAAGTTGTGAGTGTACTTATGCTATGATGATTATAGACTAGACTCGGCATGTTGTCCTAGTTCACTATAACCAATGGCTCTGATACCAATCTGTCACACCCTCAAATTTCCACTGCGGGGTGTATACCGCGAGGCGCATGACATACCAGGATCCCATAGCCATAAGTCATATGAACGAACTCTAAATGCCCAACCTATTTAGTTTGTTTTCAAAAACCAAGTTTAGTTAAGCTGCGGAAGCGTAAACCAAATTTAAACCTTTTAAAACCATGCGCAAAACAACGCGCCCAAATTAAACCATATGAAAGAAAATGTAAAAGCATAATATGAAATTTAGGTGTATGCCCAAGACCCCAAATGCAGTGAAGTGTGCAATGCTTTCTAATCCTGGCACCGGAAGCTAACTACCTGCAAAAGCATGTAAATCGTGGGTCAACAAACAATGTTGGTGAGTTCACTAAGTAAGAAGGTGAGTAAGTAAATGCGCTGGTTTCCAAAACCACGTAACCAAGTAAAAGCATAGGTCCTCCAGACCAAAATGTTCAAGAGTTATCAGTTTAAGCGTGTCAGGGGTAGCTCGCCCACTCAATGTAACTAAACAGGATTATTGGGACACCTTCAGTAAAGTAGTAATTTGCCTCAATAACTGGTGTCTATCAACACCAGTTCTCAATTGTGGTCAGAAGTTCATGCCCGTGCCTCAAGCACCTCAGACATGAGGTTGCTGCACAACCTAATAGCGCTATCAACTAATACCCCGCTCGCCTCCAGCGATTAACCCAATAATATGCAAGGACTTTCCAAATGATAGAGTGTTTAGTTCACAAAGGACCAATAAGTTTTAAACTGATCAAAAACCCGATCCACACAAGGAATCGTAAACCCGACCCACACAAGGAGTCAAAAACCTGAGTAGTCCCAAACTGGATTAGAAAAGTTAAGTAAATTGTCTCAATCCGAGACGCATGCTTTTGAGAAAAGAGTAGTGAAACTCACCTTAGAATGCAAGCAAATAAATCCAACTCCAAAGTAGGGTGTGCTACCGACTCCCTAGTACATGTGTCACTAAGTGAGTATATGTGTAATACCATTACAACATATAATCCGTTTGTCCAAGACGTTTAAATGTTCAAAAGCGTGTAAGTGACACCTAGTGATTCTACATGCATAAGTAAATCCTACAGACCCGTTGGTGAATGTGTTGGTTATAATTAGTTTTTACATTCCATATACGTCCCATACAAGTGTCCGTTCAGTTATACATCAATTACATACCACCTAAGACCTCAATTAATCACATAAACACATAATACACAATCTGTGTTTTTAGGACAGATTGTGCGTCATAAAAACCAATTTATTTAAAATAGTTTAAATAGTGAGTTAAACTCCCAAATTTTTACTAAATATTATTTGGGATTCATTTGATAACCCATATTTTTGTTTTGTCTCAAAACCAAACACAAAAATCATGAAAAATCGTACATCACAGATATGTCTAGAAAGTTTCTACAGCAGGTCAGGTTAGTAGAAAAATTCCCAAAAATCGTGTATTCATCCAAACGGGATGAATCCACTTGGAAAAGCCAAGTTATTCCAATGTTAACCTACTGTCCAAATTTCATAACTTAATTCCTTGTAAAACTCGAGTTATGATTGTTTAAAGTTGACTCAGTTTGTTAATCCGAAAATCTGACATGACCTTTAATCAAAGAAAATTCCAAAAACATATCAAACGACATCCAAATCAGATGATTTTGCCCATTATAAAAAGCTAAGACCATGTACAATCTATTCATGCAAAGAATTGATCAAAACAATTATTTTCAAGTCACGAAACAGACCATACAAGTCGACATTCAGATTCTGTCCAGATTCTAATCATGCAATATTATCAATTATATCAAACCCTAGTTGCATATTATCAATCAATAACACCTAATAATCATCAATAACCATTACCAAACATTCCTAATACTTATTGTGATCAGATTCTATCATTATTCATGCAAAGATTACAACTTTAATGATCAAAACATCAACAACTTGCGCAACAAGTAACCTATGATATTACCAATCGCCTATCATCATGTTTAATTCATTTAATCTTCAAAACCTCAAGTTTTAATAATTATTAAAAGCTTTCAGACCTGGACAAACCTTGTTATATGATTTTTATAACATAAAAATAAGATTAAAGCGTAAAGGATTAAAGATTATACCCCTAGCTCTTCGATACAATCAACCGAACGCCTTTGGAGCTTCCCAATCGATGTTCTTGCACCTTAGCAGGTTGTTTGGGGTTAATATTTCGTAAATGAGGCAGTAGGGACGACTAGGGTTTGAGTTTAGGTGATACAAGAGGCTTAAGGTTGCTTAAATAGGTGTTTAAGGCGGTTTAGAAACGTCAGGTACCGGCGAGCGGGCGCTCGCTCCCTGTGAGCGGCCGCTCACAGGGCCTTGGCCCGCGGGGGTGGCCCGTTTCGTCACCCGACGTATTTTCCTTCGACGTTTTCGCTATTTCGGACCGTAATAAGTGTAACCCCAGGTGTTAAGACCCCAATCATCCTAATGGTCCATCCATTATGGTTTTAATTAACGTATTCGGTTTATGTTCACGTAATCACATACAGTTTTCACATAGTTTCACAGAGTATCATAGAAGCACGTAATTGCAATCAATCTCAAACAATTACTTCACAATCATTTTGTTTAACAATTCACCAACGTCCGGGGTTCACTACTCATGTAAATAGTTTTGTAATTCCTCGAATTACCACCTCATGCAGTTATTAACCTATAACCGTGCAATGTGTAACTTATATAGCTAACGCTAGTTAACTATAATTCCTAGAATGTAACCAGAGTTTAGTTAAAGTGAGAACCTGAAATTGCGGGGTATCACATCATCCCCAAGTTGAAAAGAATTTCGTCCTGAAATTTAGTAAGTAAACAGTAAAGCCAGCGTAAAAATGCGCGCTTGGTTCCCGGATGTCACATCATCCCCAAGTTGAAAGGAATTTCGCCCCGAAATTCACTTTGAAAAAGCTGCTTTATGTTTAGTGTTTGGTTTATGCATAGTTCTAGGTTCAGTATAGAGATGTGGGTATTTAAGCCGCATTTGATCATTGCGTCCCCACGCGTATTCCGGTCCTAGACGGGAATTCCATCATACCATAACAATGGGTATAGTGTTCTGTTTAAGTTTCTTGACGCCCCGCTCAAGAATCTCCATTGGTTCTTCCATGAAACGTAGCCGTTGGTCCACCTGGATCTCCTCCAGTGGCACCATCAGTGTTGTATGCAACAGGCATTTCTTTATATTTGATATGTGGAGTACATCGTGTACCCCATTAAGTTCATTAGGCAGGTTCAACATGTAAGTTACTGGACCAATCCTTTCGACAATCTCGAATGGTCCAATGTATCGCGGGTTCAACTCTCCCCGTTTT
This sequence comes from Ambrosia x helenae, assembly GCA_030844895.1. NCBI lineage: Eukaryota > Viridiplantae > Streptophyta > Magnoliopsida > Asterales > Asteraceae > Ambrosia > Ambrosia x helenae. The sequence continues at coordinate 38,231,933 of CM061223.1, read as the reverse complement.
CCAAAGCGTATCACCCCCTCCAAGGTGACACCTTCAATAGGACCTTGTCCCCAACCTGGAACTCCAAAGGTATCCTACGCTTATCAGCGTAACTTTTATGTCGATCACGAGCAGCAGCCATCCGGTTTCTGATTTGCACTATCTTCTCAGAAGTTTCGTGCACGAGTTCGGGACCTGTTAGCTGGCTATCCCCAACCTCAGTCCAGCAGATGGGAGACCTACACTTGCGTCCATAAAGTGCCTCAAAAGGCGCACACTGTATCGAAGCGTGGTAGCTGTTGTTATAAGAGAATTCAATCAAAGGCAAGTGCTTATCCCAACTGTTGCCAAAATCCACCACGCACGCTCGTGGCAGATCTTCCAATGTTTGGATGGTACGTTTACTCTGTCCATCCGTCTGTGGGTGATAGGTTGTGCTCATATCTAGGCGAGTTCCCAAAGCGTCTTGGAGAGTAGTCCAGAAATGAGAAGTGAATCGCGCATCGCGATCAGATATAATAGAAGTAGGCACCCTATGCCTAGAGACTACCTCCTTGATGTATAGATTTGCTAGTTTCTCCAGCGAGTCCGTTTCCCTTATTGCCAGAAAGTGTGCCGATTTGGTTAAACGATCCACGATAACCCAAATCATGTTATGGCCCATTGGCATTCTAGGAAGCTTTGTAATAAAATCCATGGAAATCCCATCCCATTCCACATATGGATTTCTGGTTGCTGGAGTAGGCCTGAAGGTTTCTGATATTCAATCTTAACCTTCGCACAAGTCAAGCACTTACTAAGATAAGTGGCTATTTCAGCTTTCATGTTTGGCCACCAGTAAAGAGTTTTAAGATCTTGGTACATCTTGTCCGAACCAGGATGTACCGAGTATCGAGAGGTGTGAGCTTCACCGAGCACCAGTTGTCTGAGATCCCCAAAACGTGGTATCCAGACTCGATCCATAAAGTATTAAAGACCATCAGTCTTTAGTTCCAAGTGCTTATCAGCACCCTGTAATGTTTCTAGCCCGATGTTTTCTCCTTTCAAGGCCTCGCCCTGAGCTTCACGTATCTTATCAGGAAGATTAGAATGAATGGTAAGTTGTAAGGCTCGCACCCGTTTAGGTTTCGTTTCCTTTCGACTAAGGGCATCAGCTACTACGTTAGCTTTACCTGGATGATACTTGATGGCACAATCATAATCATTCAGAAGCTCGACCCATCGACGATGTCGCATGTTCAGCTCCTTTTGATCGAATATGTGTTGGAGGCTCTTGTGGTCAGTGAAGATCGTACACTTCGTTCCATAGAGATAATGCCTCCAGATCTTTAGAGCAAAAAGCACTGCTCCTAGTTCCAAGTCATGAGTGGGGTAATTCTTCTCATGGACCTTTAATTGCCGTGATGCATACGCGATTACCTTATCACGTTGCATCAGCACACACCCTAAGCCTTGGATAGACGCATCACAGTACACTACAAAGTCCTTTGTACCCTCAGGTAATGATAGTATCGGTGCATTGCAAAGTTTTGACTTTAGTAGCTGAAAGGCAGATTCTTGGGCATCTCCCCACTTATAAGCAATACCTTTCTGTGTTAGGGCGGTGAGAGGTTGAGCGATCTTAGAGAATCCCTCAATAAATCTGCGATAGTACCCCGCGAGACCAAGGAATTGGCGCACCTCAGTAGGGGTCCTAGGAGTATCCCACTTTTTGATAGCGTCAATCTTGGCGGGGTCAACATGTATTCCTGCCTCGTTGACCACATGCCCAAGAAATTGGACTTCTCGAATCCAAAAATCACACTTAGAGAATTTTGCATACAACTGCTCATTTCTCAATAGTTCCAAGATTAACCGCAGGTGTTGCTCGTGCTCTTCCCTGCTCTTGGAATAAATCAATATGTCATCTATGAACACTATGACGAATTTGTCCAAATAAGGCTTGCACACACGGTCCATTAGGTCCATGAACACAGCCGGTGCATTAGTTAGCCCAAATGGCATTACTAAAAACTCATAATGTCCGTAACGAGTTCGAAACGCCGTCTTTGCCACATCCTCCTCTCGGACTCTCAGCTGATGGTATCCTGACCTCAAGTCAATCTTAGAGTAGAAACTCGACCCTTGCAGTTAGTCAAACAAGTCATCAATACGAGGCAAAGGGTAACGGTTCTTAATCGTCACTTTGTTCAACTCCCGATAATCTATGCACATGCGAAAGCTCCCGTCTTTCTTCTTAACAAACAAAACTGGAATTTCCCCATGGCGAAGAACTAGGTTTAATGAAACCCCTATCCAATAGCTCTTGGAGTTGGGTAGATAGTTCTTGAAGTTCGCCTGGTGCTAAGCGGTATGGTGCGCATGCAACTGGAGCTGCTCCAGGTACAAGATCAATTTGAAACTCCTCTTGACAAACAGGTGGAAGTCCAGGTAGTTCCTCTGGGAAAACATCTGGGAAACCTCGGACTACTGGGATGTCCTCAATCTTGGTTTCAGTTTCAGCTCGGGTGTCAGATATGTAAGCCAAAATGGCTGGACAGTCCTTACGAATACACTTCTGGGCCTTCAGATAGGAGATGATGCCCACCATGGCACCACCTCAATCACCCTGTATAGATAAAAGTTCTCCACTTGGGAGGGGAATACGAACGATCTTCTCCTGACAGAGAATTTCAGCATGCTGCTAGGACAACTAGTCCATGCCAACCACGAGGTCAAAGCTACCTAGGGTGATAGGTAAGAGGTTAATGGCAAACAATTTCCCATTCAACTCAAGCTTACAGTCATGATGCATATGGGTTACCTCGGCAGGCTTCCCATCAGCCAATTCAATAGAGTACGGGGTATCAAGAAGAGTAGGAACCATCCCTAATTATTTACTAAGTTTTGACGACACAAAACTATAGTCCGCACCTGTATCATATAAAATAGAAGCAAGAGTGTCGTACCCGTCACGACATTGTTATCAGTCCTAGCTTCCCCAGAGCAAATCACAATTGCTATTCCACGAGCCCCATTGTTGTTGTTACCGTTGTGGTAGTTGTTGTTGAAGGACTTATACCTCACACTATCCCACGTTCTCTTGCTATCACCAAAAGTAGAAGATGAAGCTCCATGCTTCGGAAAAGTACCATGCTAAACAGCCTAATCCGTGTGTTTACGAGCCAGAATGAACGATTTGTTAGATTCTGGGTAGGTGAGCTGCAGTGGCCAAGCCACGAATCTAAGGGACCCACCCTTTTGGTCTGAAATTCGATCCGCTGGCAAAGTTGGTTAATTAGATTCGAGCACAAAGTATCCAACTCCTGTAGCTTGGTAGTGTAGGCGTCGATCTCAGACCCATCCGTCAAATTTCTAGATTTCATCATAGGGTGCTACGTTCTCCATCCAAGTATCTGTAACTCATCGATTGTGCATGTAGCATACATTACCCCATCCTGCCTGGGGCAAATGCACATGGAAATGACTTATACTATCGAAGCAATCAGACGGCCTCTATCAGTTCTGTTGGAGTTATAGAGGTTTACGACCAATAAAAAGGCTTGAAAATATGATGGCAGGTTGTTATTGTGGCATGTGCGTTCAAGGTATAAGAAAGTTCAAATGTGGAAGTCAGGGGAAAAGAGTGATTTAGCAAATAGATCTTTAATAGATTGGAAAGAGGCGAGGGCTTCAACCACCCTATCGTTGATCATAAAAACTCAGTCTTATCTAAGTTAACAAGGGAAAAGAAAAGAAAATATAGGTAAGAAAAGGTAAGAGCCAATCGTCGCCACGCTCTGTCTGGATAGTAGAGCCTTCATCATCACTTTCCATGTGCTCGTCCTGCTCAGGTTCCCCTTCCATCCCCTCTTCTTCCTCTTCCTCGGTGTCAGTGTTATATGGTTCTCATCACGTACAGTTTCCTTCTCTAGTCCTATGCAAGCCAGTTTAGTGGTAAGCTGTACCACTCGTTCCTCCAATCGTGGCTATCAGCCATTAGTAGGTTTCATCTTCCCTTGTAATGTTGCACTACGTCGCAGGCTTTACATAACTCCCCAAGAGTGTGTGTAACAAGCCCCGATCTAATGTGTTCCCATGAATCTACCATATACTTATGAGGAACAAGGATATGCAGTCATACGTTCGCCCGCTCGCACTAGGCGTAAGGTACTAAAGTAAGAAATGAATTCTATATGTGTAACCCAGTCTCGTCTGAGTTTCAAAATGAGAGTAAGGAATATCAAGCGACAAGGAACAGGAACTAATTGTCTCCTTGCTCAAAGAAAAAGGATAAGCATCGTGCAGCTTCCTGTGTACGTGCGCCACAACGCTCGCAAGGGCTCCCTTCCTTGTACTATTGTTGTTTCCTCATCCATGAGGTTTGTTAGGATACCAATCCCAGTATTGCACCATCTGGTGTAACCGTGCGTTCCCACCAGTGACGTGTTCAGAATTAGGTCTAGAACTAGAAGATTTCATATCTCCCGAAACCATGTGTTGTAGATATATGTAGCTAAAAGCTAGTTGTGCACTTAAGTTGTGAGTGTACTTATGCTATGATGATTATAGACTAGACTCAGCATGCTGTCCTAGTTCACTATAACCAATGGCTCTGATACCAATCTGTCACACCCTCAAATTTCCACTGCGGGGTGTATACCGCGAGGCGCATGACATACCAGGATCCCATAGCCATAAGTCATATGAACGAACTCTAAATGCCCAACCTATTTAGTTTGTTTTCAAAAACCAAGTTTAGTTAAGCTGCGGAAGCGTAAACCAAATTTAAACCTTTTAAAACCATGCGCAAAACAACGCGCCCAAATTAAACCATATGAAAGAAAATGTAAAAGCATAATATGAAATTTAGGTGTATGCCCAAGACCCCAAAGGCAGTGAAGTGTGCAATGCTTTCTAATCCTGGCACCGGAAGCTAACTACCTGCAAAAGCATGTAAATCGTGGGTCAACAAACAATGTTGGTGAGTTCACTAAGTAAGAAGGTGAGTAAGTAAATGCGCTGGTTTCCAAAACCACGTAACCAAGTAAAAGCATAGGTCCTCCAGACCAAAATGTTCAAGAGTTATCAGTTTAAGCGTGTCAGGGGTAGCTAGCCCACTCAATGTAACTAAACAGGATTATTGGGACACCTTCAGTAAAGTAGTAATTTGCCTCAATAACTGGTGTCTATCAACACCAGTTCTCAATTGTGGTCAAAAGTTCATGCCCGTGCCTCAAGCACCTCAGACATGAGGTTGTTGCACAACCTAATAGCGCTATCAACTAATACCCCGCTCGCCTCCAGCGATTAACCCAATAATATGCAAGGACTTTCCAAATGATAGAGTGTTTAGTTCACAAAGGACCAATAAGTTTTAAACTAATCAAAAACCCAATCCACGCAAGGAATCGTAAACCCGACCCACACAAGGAGTCAAAAACCTGAGTAGTCCTAAACTGGACTAGAAAAGTTAAGTAAGTTGTCTCAATCCGAGACGCATGCTTTTGAGAAAAGAGTAATGAAACTCACCTTAGAATGCAAGCAAATAAATCCAACTCCAAAGTAGGGTGTGCTACCGACTCCCTAGTACATGTGTCACTAAGTGAGTATATGTGTAATACCATTACACCATATAATCCGTTTGTCCAAGACGTTTAAATGTTCAAAAGCGTGTAAGTGACACCTAGTGATTCTACATGCATAAGTAAATCCTACGGACCCGTTGGTGAATGTGTTGGTTATAATTAGTTTTTACATTCCATATGCGTCCCATACAAGTGTCCGTTCAGTTATACATCAATTACATACCACCTAAGACCTCAATTAATCACATAAACACATAATACACAATCTGTGTTTTTAGGACAGATTGTGCGTCATCAAAACCAATTTATTTAAAATAGTTAATTAGTGAGTTAAACTCCCAAATTTTTACTGAATATTATTTGGGATTCATTTGATAACCCATATATTTTTTTTGTCTCAAAACCAAACACAAAAATCATGAAAAATCGTACATCACAGATATGTCCAGAAAGTTTCTACAGCAGGTCAGGTTAGTAGAAAAATTTCCAAAACTCGTGTATTCACCCAAACGGGATGAATCCACTTGGAAAAGACAAGTTATTCCAATGTTAACCTACTGTCCAAATTTCATAAATGAATTCCTTGTAAAACTCGAGTTATGATTGTTTAAAGTTGACTCAGTTTGTTAATCCGAAAATCTGACATGACCTTTAATCAAAGAAAATTCCAAAAACATATCAAACGACATCCAAATCAGATGATTTTGCCCATTATAAAAAGCTAAGACCATGTACAATCTATTCATGCAAAGAATCGATCAAAACAATTATTTTCAAGCCACGAAACAGACCCTACAAGTCGACATTCAGATTCTGTCCAGATTCTAATCATACAATATTATCAATTATATCAAACCCTAGTTGCATATTATCAATCAATAACACCTAATAATCATCAATAACCATTACCAAACATTCCTAATACTTATTGTGATCAGATTCTATCATTATTCATGCAAAGATTACAACTTTAATGATCAAAACTTCAACAACTTGCGCAACAAGTAACCTATGATATTACTAATCGCCTATCATCATGTTTAATTCATTTAATCTTCAAAACCTCAAGTTTTAATAATTATCAAAAGCATTTAGACCTGGACAAACCTTGTTATATGATTTTTATAACATAAAAATAAGATTAAAGCGTAAAGGATTAAAGATTATACCCCTAGCTCTTCGATACAATCAACCGAACGCCTTTGGAGCTTCCCAATCGATGTTCTTGCACCTTAGCAGGTTGTTTGGGGTTAATATTTCGTAAATGAGGCAGTAGGGACGATTAGGTTTGAGTTTAGGTGATACAAGAGGCTTAAGGTTGCTTAAATAGGTGTTTAAGGCGGTTTAGAAACGTCAGGTACCGGCGAGCGGGCGCTCGCTCCCTGTGAGCGGCCGCTCACAGGGCCTTGGCCCGCGTGGGTGGCCCGTTTCGTCACCCGACGTATTTTCCTTCGACGTTTTCGCTATTTCGGACCGTAATAAGGGTAACCCAGGTGTTAAGACCCCAATCATCCTAATGGTCCATCCATTATGGTTTTAATTAACGTATTCGGTTTATGTTCACGTAATCACATACAGTTTTCACATAGTTTCACAGAGTATCATAGAAGCACGTAATTGCAATCAATCTCAAACAATTACTTCACAATCATTTTGTTTAACAATTCACCAACGTCCGGGGTTCACTACTCATGTAAATAGTTTGGTAATTCCTCGAATTACCACCTCATGCAGTTATTAACCTATAACCGTGCAATGTGTAACTTTTATAGCTAACGCTAGTTAACTATAATTCCTAGAATGTAACCAGAGTTTAGTTAAAGTGAGAACCTGAAATTGCGGGGTATCACAATATACATATATATAGACACACGGCATACACTCACACATATATATTCATCATCATTTCCATTTTATCTTGCCATTATTGTTTATTTTACAAAACCCACTTGCATGTTCTTATTTTGTTTGCTGAAAACTTGATTAAAACCGAAAAGACTTAAAGATTTAAACAAGTTTTTAGTTCATAAACATACCTTTATAAACTCTTGTAAAAGTGGTGGGTTTTGATGATTCTCTCTCTAAAATCTTGGATTTTTGGCTTCCAATCACCCTAAACACTAACTTATCTATGTTGTTGAGAACATTTTTGTGATAAGATGAACAAAAAAAGATGATAATGGTGTTGGTGGGGGTTTTCGGCCAAGGGGAAAGAAAAGAGAGGAAGTTGGATGGTTTTCTTAAGTGTGTGTGAAGATAGTGTGTAGGAATGAAGAAATGAAGATAGGTGGTGGGTTTATATGGGGAAGGGTGAGTGATATTATTATTATTATTATTATTATTATTATTATTATTATTATTATTATTATTATTATTATTAATAATAATAATAATGGGGGGGGGGGGGGGTTGGGTGTTATATTTTTTTTATAAACCTATAACATAATACACAACCTCACTTTTATAACAACCTTCTACTACTAGTTTAATTAAGGTTTTTACCCCTTAGGTCCATAATAATATTCCTCATTCACTCGTGTCCATTCCTAGCTAATTTACTACCTTAGAGGTTTTCCTACCGTACCGGGTCTTGAATTGGTGCTAAGCTCTATAACGCACGACTACTAGACCTTAATGGTTTAAAAACCGTAAAATATATCTATATTGGTTTCTAACAATATTTTCACCTTGACAATATTACTCCATACCGCTCCAAGCATCTCATGATAATCACACACCTTTAAGTTTAACCGGGTCGTCGCCGTCATCCGATATGGGTAACTTATGAGCAAACGATCCAGAAATTCCTTAAATGTCACCTAATTCCTTAATTACTACTCAATTATTGGCGTCGTATCTCTAACGATTCTTAATACTTCCCATTGAATCTAGCACACGTTGCTTGACGTCAACTTAATAATTAATATTATATACGAAAAATTTCCAGATTTTGGCGGTTGTTACAGTCTTGGCTACGTTGATGATGACGCTCCACAGGCAGGAACGCATAGTCTACAAATTCCTCAGCCACGAAGGGGCTGAGGAATCGACAGCTTTCGGTTATGCACCAGTTAGGCGCATACACCGGAGCATCGAATCTAAAACTGGGCAGCTAGAAGACGCCCCACGCCTTCAACCTTCTTCAAATGTGGCCCAACAACGCCACCTTCTTCACCTACACCAGGAGAAGTACCTAGAGTATCCCCTTCATCCACATCAATAATTACCGGCTTCATCTGCGAGCCACCGCCACCCTGAGCAACCAAAGACTTTCCTTGCTCCTTCTAAATGACCACCATAGCCTCATGCTGCTTGAACAACTCCTGCTGATGCAGTTCTTCCAACTCTTTTTCTTTCATCAATAGAGCAGCCTGACGGGTCTCCTCTTCCTCCTTCTGTTTCAACGCAAGGTCCTGAGCATGCGCATCCTCTTCCTTCTCTTTCAGAGCGGCCTCAGCGGCACGCTTCTCTTCCTCTAGTTTACGCGCTGCTTCAACTTCCTGCGCAGTCATCTCTTCCAGCAGGCGAGCTTCAGCCTTGGCCCTTTCTTCATCCTGAAGCTTTTTCCTCCTTTCCTACTGAAGATGTTTTATTGAAGGAGGAACAGAGCCTACAGCAAACAACAAACTACAATTAGCACCCTACAAATACTATACAAACAGCAAAGACGCTATGAAGACTTACCCCTCATCTTCTTCAACGCCTTCTTAAAAAGGGTTCACGAACAGGTGGAGGATCAAAATCCAGATCCACACCCTGAGGCGGCTCCTAAGCATCACCACTCGTCGCCGCCCTCTTCGGAGACGAACCCTCAGGTGCATCCTGTTGTGTTGTCTTTAGAAATTTACGTTTGTGACCTACAAGTACTCCATTTAGGAAACAAACACAAGAATCAAAGACAAATACATAGAAAACAACAAATGCTTACCTTGACCAGTCGCCCCTTCAGCAGTGCTGGTTCCACTACTTGAACCCCCACCCTGGGGCGCAGTCGCTAAAGCGCTTGATCCAACACCTACAGGGCGACACGTATGAGGGATTAGATTAGATGATGATCCGCTAGATTCATCATCAGACAGAAAAACATAGTCAACCCCTATCGTCGTGCGCGCAGACACCGGCTCAGGGTTAAGAAGAAAACCAACTTCAAGTAAGTTCTGGGGCGCACCTTCAATTTGCGCAGGGATCAAAAAGTTGACCTTCATCTTCTCAACGCCAGAAACTTCCCCCCGGGACCGCAACAAACGCCGTACGGGATACACGTGCGGCAAAAAAGTCAAACAGACGCTCACCTACGAAAGGAGCACACCTGTCAATATAAATTCTAAAAATACAAACGACGAGCGAAATGCACAAATCGAAAAATAAAGGAATTACCTTCAACCAACTGCATACCTCTGTCTCTATACGGAAGCACATCATATCCTTCCCTAAGTCCCAGACGGCTAACTCCAAGAAAGCGCAACATACCTTCATCACACTTCTCTAAATCATCCAGACGGGTCTGATGAGCACACAAGGTCTTGAACCATTCTTCTTCTTGAAATCTTTCATCACTTCAAATGACAAAGGCTTCTGACCAGCACAAAGCTCCAACCAAGCCATCTCAGCAGGAATCGCCTCCTTCTTCAAGAAAAAGAAACATCGCTTCCAATCTCGAAGGCTTTTGGGTGAGCTCTTTGGTATCACCAAAGTTACTGCCTTCGACCTCCCGGTAAAAGATACCCAACCACTCTCCTCAACTTCAAGTTTGTAAAAAACATTGAAGTGCTCGAATTCAAGCTCCATCCTCAAAGCCCTACAGGTAGCCTCAAAATGCATCATCCTCATCACCCCAAAGGGGGCTCATCTGAGAGATGTGCATACCATACTGCTGCAGCACGGAAATCAAAAATTTAGAGACCGATAGCCGGAACAGACTCTTCACGAAGAATGCTTCATATAAACAGATCTTGTCAGCCGGACAGCCAGTCAGCGTCTGTCCCTTCTCCGGTAGCTCTGGTTGCCACTCCCGGAGAACATTATATTTATGAAGAAGAGAATGATACTTGTCTTTCGACCAACCAATCTGAGCATCTTTCATGGCCAACTCAACCTTTTTATCGTCAGAGGATATTTCGTAATACAAGGTGAAGAAGAAATGGACAGAAGAAACTAAAATTTTTCGATGGTTTTCTCACCAGAATAATAGAGAGAGTCACCAGAGAAAAAGAAACCTTTCGAAACGTAAAAACAAAACACAAGGGGAGAACTCCTATTTATAGTCATCGCATTAATTGCGATGGCAGAAGGTGTAATCATCACAGGCGAAATTTTCAGACGTTGGTCCACTCACAAGCAGACACGTCAGGAAGCCCACGTGATATTCGGCACACGGGCCGTGCGTGCAACACTCGCCTGACGGTTACTATACCTAACAGCTGTCACATGGCACCGATGATCGACACATGTACCCCATGTTCAAACATACCACCACCAGCTGTCAACACACCACAGATGCATGACACGTGGTGGTCTACTAACTTACCAGCTACCAGACACGTTCTCCGATCACAGTGTACGAACCGTCAGACACGTCCTTTCACAAACAAACATTCCTACCATTGAATTGACACAGAATTCAAAAAGAAAATATCAATGTGCATTAACTACACTTTAATAGGCGCAGAACCAAACAAAAAAACTACTTTTCACTTCATCTTACAGATACGCTAAAAGGCCCGACTCCTCATCAGGCATCACGCCAGCGTCCAGAAAAAGAACTTCAACTTTTCTCCGGTCCTCATCTTCCAGATGCACCAAAAGGCTCTCTTATCTACATCTTCCAGATGCGCTAAAAACCGACGCCTCCTCAGGCCTCACGCAAGCGTCAGCAAGAAGAACTAAATACGTCCTCTTATTATCAACAGACATCATGCTTCAAAGCTTTACACATGCAAGAATTGGAATTCTTCATTATCATCATGCCTCAAGCTTTATATAGAAGTTATTCATAAAAAACCATCTATATATATCAACTATACCACTTTTACATGGCATACCACTCTTACATGGCGCTGAGCTCCTTCTACACTCAGCACCAAAACATTCTGTCATATGCCCGCAGATTGATCACTGTGCGCGCACCAATTGACAATGTCATACAAAAACATGTACACTTTGTTACATGAAAACCCAGTGACGACTGGATGTAACTCAAAGTACACATGTGAACTCCACACTTTTTCGGTCTAAAAATAAGTCTAGCACTCCCTTGTCAGAGCAACATGAAAGCACTAGACTGGGGGACTTGAAGGGATATGGCACCAAAACATCAGCAATACCATATCACAAACCTACAAACAGCGTCTAGCTAAACATACTCCGCCCGTTTTACGTCAGCGGAACGTTTAGTGTCCATCAGACAATGGACGCAGACTCACCCGCCCGTTTTACGTCAGCGGAATAGCTAGCGTCCAGCAGACGCCAGACGCACACTGTCCCGCCCGTTTTACGACAGCGGGACAGACGCTCTACGAAGCTTCTTCAGCAAGATAGACAAAGCTTCGTCAACACGACTGAAAAATGCCTTCTAGGGCAGCCGCGAGACACACACTCCAGCCCCAGGCAACTGTTCCTGACGCTACAGGCTGCCCGTCAGAGTTCTCAGCCAATAAAAGGCTGCCCTTAGCCTGACACCCAGAAAGGACAATGACGTGGCGGCCTCCCAGCCAAGATATCTCTCTGACAGAAGACTTTTGCAACCCTCCAACTTGCCTCAGGTTCCAAGAAGAAGGATGATTACCCACCGCCCTGGAGTAGCCAGTAGGCGGATGCCACGTGTCCCCCACCCATCAGCGTCCACTTAACGGATGCCACGTTTACTTTCATCAGGATGGTAACATCCCTCTTATTCCCTCTTTTTACCAAACCCACTTGCACCATTGGGCTTAGGGACTTGGGCCGGATACCTAGAGACACCTCTACCTGGGTCGGGCCCCATTTATGGTAGAGGACGTGCTGAGAAAGTTGCATGTCGAGGTACTATAGAGGGAGGAGCCCCTTCTCCTTTTATTAGCATCCGATATTCAAAAAGACTTTCATCAAAAAGACTACGAGCTCCTCGTATCTTTTTCAACCCCTTGTTTATTATACTAACGTTTAGAGGCTCGACTCTTTTATTCTGTAGTCTCTAAAACTCCTTGGTCTTGTCCTTAGACCCGCACACTTTTATAAATACACTTCTTTATAAAACCCCATAGAATCACTACCAAGATCAGCGTCTACCCGGTGAACTAGGACTCGTGTTTCTTCAATATGTAAGGATGATAAAGGGTGAAAATATACATAAACACTTTCCTGAGTGTTGGAAGTAAAATGGGAAAATTTGTAAGAAATATAATAAATTAAGTATGTTATTATAAGTATATGTATACTTATGTGAAAAATAAATACTTAACATGAAATGAATCTCGTTCGACAAGATCTTGTATATTTATTTTTATGGGGAAATAAATATATAATAAGAGTGAGTCGAGTCGGAAGATATAACAGAATATTAATACAAGTTAGCAAATACATATTGATAAATATGTTTAAAGATCATGACGAGTAAGGAAAACGGGCAATGATCGGGGTTCGCGATGACAAAACCAACTAACTTGGTAATTAATACCAACGGTTATATTATAAGATTAAGTGAAACTTGTAACAAGATAAATCATCACCAACGGATCTACGACTAGGGTATATTCCTAATTAAACCGAATATGTAAACGTGGTGTCAGGAGTTAGGGAAAGACAACTTGCCAGTAAGACACGTACTCTGAGACCAGTGCCTTATTAAATTAGGACACGTGTAGGTGGTCTCACATTGGACTTGGAATATTTTCTGATTGCGTGACACGTTTGAGGTGAGTTTTCACGGCCCCTTTTATGTTTTACTGTTTTTAAACTTGGGGGAAAGATATGTAAGAAAGTATTAAATGTGCGATAACATATAAAAATATGAAATGGTACATAAGATGGGCACATGGGTAACGGTAAAGTCACATGAGACGTGAAGTCTCCGCAGTCAACTGTAACCATTTATATAAAGGGATGTAGCCGTAGAATATGGGAATAGTACTATTGGTTCTTGAAGAGACCCACCCCGGTTGATTAGCGATCAACACGGAAGGACCACAGGGTGAGACGATATTCTACCCTAATGTTATATGAGCTCATGGGGAATCCATCGGTATTAGGACTAGCTACCCTAATGTTATATGTAGCACATTTCTTATTTCGTTATGCGCACTTATCTACAAATGAATGATTATTTATTTGTGTGTCAAAACCTGTGAAACTAACCAATATATTTATATATTGACGTTTTCCCTAACATATCTTTCAGGTAACTAAGAATGTGAAGACGTGCAATGGCTAGGGCGGGCAAAATAAAGACGAGGCGGACTTTTGTTAGGGATTTACTAATATTTCCTATGGGATTGGGAAATAGTCAAAAATCCTTATTTTGTTAAAAAATACATTTTGGGACATGTACTAAAACAAAATACTTTCCGCTGTCTAATGAATGTTTATTTTCTAAATTATGTGTTTGTTTAATCTTGGCTATGAAACATTTCTCTTTCGCATCCACGCCACGTGTTTCTGCCGTTTTCGTGGTGTGACAAAAAACGAAACAGTAACCCATGTTGTGTTGCAAAAGTTTTAAAGGCGTTGTTGTCAAACCCCCCCCCCCCACCTTAAATCACATTGGAAAGTTTTTATGTTTCTATTGAATTAGGTGGAAATTAATCGGTGGAACTTGGAAAATGTTTGGATGTTTCGAATTATATTTTAAAGGATAAACCCAAATGAAGTGAGGAAATTATCAACCAAAACCATGTAATATTTGTATCCCGATTTGCTAGGAATTGGAGATGTTCATAAGTCACAATGGATGATGTCAAAAGGAGAAAAAGTAAACGAGTTAGACACATAAAATGGTAAACGTTTATTATTTGATAGTGGACATGAATGACAAAATAATGACTTGTTTTGATTACATGGAAAATTAAAATTACGACTAAGAATGTCTAAAACTTGAGCACCGGGGTGGCCAAAACGCTCATGCCACGATAGTGTTGTATACGTGATGGAACAAGCAAAAGGTGGGAGTTTAGGAGGGGTGAGTGGATAGAGATCCCCGGTACTATTGTGGCGAGAAAGAATTCGTCCAGTTGCTAGGTCCTTCACAGAAAATCAAATGGGTAAAATTCAATAGATAAGTTGTTATCACGAGTAAAGCGTCTAACATATATTAGGTTTTTAATGACACTAGGGTTGTAAAGGATATAGGTGCGCTTATGGATGGTGTGAAAACTAGTTCCAGATCCATGAATTGGCAAACATTGACCATTGCCGACCAATAATTTACTACAAACATGTGAAGAAGAGGGGTGTTTGATCATACCTTGGTCAAGGGTGACGTGTTGTTCTGCGCCTGCATCCATGAGAGTCGGGCCCGGTTGTTGAAGTTGCATGGTAGAGAAGGCAGCCTGAAGATCAGATGGGTTTAGAGCATTTAGTCCAGGCTACTGTGGCGCCTTTGAGGCTGTGGACTGACTAAAACTGAAGTAGGCTGGGTGCACGGGCTTCTGAAAGGCGGCATGGGCTTGTGATGTTTGGGCCGACGGCGGCTGCTGCTGAGTATTGAGCTGCCACGGGATTGGGTTGGGTAAGGTAAGGGCATGGAGGTGTGTTCCACCAAGCCCATTGGGGGTAGGTGCTAAACTGAGAAGCCCATTGATTGGCCCAAGAGGCGTTACCGGGATTCAAAGTTCTTCCACCCCCGAGACCGCAACCGCCGCGCGACCCACGGTAGGATTGATTTCGACCTCGGTCGCGTCCTCGCTGATATGAATTCGAAGGCTGCGCCGAGGTTTGTTGAGGTGTGGTGTTGGTTTTACTGTTGGAGTTGGATGCTGAGGCTGCAACAAGAACAAATTTGGTTTGTTGGCGGGCTTCATATCGAATGACCTCATCGTGCAACATGGGGTGCGCGACATCCCAATCCGCATCTTGGGTATTGATGAGTGAGGCAGTGGTATCATATTCTGCTGGCAAGCCACGGATGAGCTGTAAGACGAGTCGAGACTCGATGACGGGGTGGTCGACATCCCCAAGTTGGTTTGGCAATTTCCTTCAACTGCTGGCAATAGTCATCGAGAGATGCGCATGAGGCCAGGGTAAGGTTAATAAACCTGGTTCCAAGGGCTGCAGCCCTGGCCTTTTTGTTGCTCAAATAAATCTTTTCAATCTTTACCCAAGCCACTCTAGCCGTGCAATCTGTGTCCAATACGCGAACCAAAAGATCATCAGAAATCGTGCTATAAATCCATTGTAATACTAGGGCATCGATTTCTTTCCATTGAGGGTATTCAACAAAAGTTTTGGGTGGTGGTGGGGTATTGTCGATGTGATCGATAGCTTTGTAAGTAGTGGCGTGTAGTTTGAAGAGTTTGGTCCAGGATGAGTAGGTTACTTTGATTCCGTCTAAGGTTTTGATTTTGGTTTGGATGTTTGTAACGGAATAGGAGGGATGGAGTGTCGATACAGGTGTGGTGGCGGCAGATGATTTAGCAGGCTCCGCGTCCTTTGACATGTGGATGAACGAAAAGGGAACACGGTTGTGGGTGATCAGAAAAAAAGGGAGCCGAAGCTATAGGTGGACCGGTGGCTAGGGTTAAGAATTACAGAACCAAGGTTCTGATACCATAAATATTCACTGATCTTTATTGAATACCGATGCCCTTAAAATAGGGAAGAGTACAACCGGAAAATCTATACATATAATAAAACAAAGTCATTTTAATGACATGGCAATCAAAGAGGCATTCCTCTCCTTGAGTGTGTCATGTGTCATCCCATGTGGCATTGAGATATTTTAGGAAAAAAAATTAAAAATAAAATTGGATTTTTCTCTATTATGTTTCCTCCCATAATTTTTAAACGTTAATATCTTTTATATTCGAGATTTTTTAAATAAAAAAAATTACACCAAATTAACGAGCGTTTTATTATCTTTTCAACGAGTACCATAGTGCTATATAAAAAACGGAGAAAAAAACGACTATTTTTTTGTGGGATTTGTTCATACAGAAAAAAAACACAAAGTGTTAAGGTAAATCATTACTCATGTATAGGCAAGTCACTAATTATGTTCAAATAAGTAAATATGAATTCTATTTCCAACATGCGTTAGCATTGGAGTTATACATTGTTTTAGGTCACATATTATTATTAATATTAGAGTTATACATTATTTAAGGTTAGACGTTAACATTGAGGATACATTGTTAATTGTTTTAGGTTAGGTGCTACTCGAAACTTTCTTGCATGTAACTATAAAGCGAAGCATTCTATTTCATATGTAAAGATAATATGTCATATTAGATTTCTCAACCACGGGACGTTACCGGGGTATAATCTAGTAGGAAAGAATATACAAGACTAATTACAATCCTTATCTCTAAATAATAAACATAATCTCCTACTAAAATACATATTCTAGAATAATCGGCTAAGAATATATGGTTCGCCGATCGGTAACCACCAATTTTGGGACTTTAAACCATTTTTTCTTTGAACCATGCAAAATGTTATTTGTCCTTTTTTTTTTTTTTTTTTTTTTTTTTTTTTTTTTTTTGCAAATGTTTGTAAACGTATGTCACAATCAACAATCATATACTGGATTTTGGCAAGATGGCGGGTTGGCGTGGGTAAGTAACGGGTCAAAACATGTTCGGGTTAAACGCATAGTTGTTAAAAGCCATCGCCTCTTGCGCCTAGGCCCATTTTTCAGGCCAGGCGAGGCAATTGCGCTTTAATTTTCCAGGTGAGGGTTTAGGCCCAGATTCCGGCGAGATTTCCAAATTCCGAAGAGTTTCCGGCCAAATTCTCTAAATTATGGTTAGATTCCGGTCAAAATTCTACTTTTATCTACGAAAAAATACTTTTATATACTAATACACTAATTTAGAATTTTTTATACTAATTAGATAGTATTAAATGTTATATAACAGCTTTTGTTTATTTTACTTGAAGAATAATATCATTTTTCTAATACATAATATATGCTTTTACTTTTTCTTTTTCTTTGCACGTTTTTTTTTTTTTTTTGTCTCAGACCCTTGCCTTTTTTACGCCTTACGCCTTGGACACAGGCAAGAGCTATGCGCCTTGAGTGCGCTTAGCGCCTTTGATAACTATGGTTAAACATGCCACTTAAGTGCCACCTCTACATTATAAGCGCATCAGCTATCAAGAAAAAGTGACCCACAAATGCTATGGGGTGCGGGCTTACCTAAAATATAATTGAAGTATGTTCAAATTTTCTTTTTCAAATAAACTAGGTTTTTTACCCAGCCGCGCGTTGCGGCGGCGTCAATCTTATTTGGAAAATAAGTAACGACATAACTTGCGTCGTTTCACATACCTTGCATCGTTTGAGATCTCAAATCGATTTTCACATGAAGGTTATGTAGAGATAATGTAATGAATGCTAAGTACGTCATATTTATGATGCGGCGAATTAACTAAAATCACATATCACACAACAATGTCGGTTGTCGGTTGAATGGCAGTCACATTTCAAGAAATCAACAAAATCTTATCTAATAAAAATTAACACGTTTTTACGACTAACGTGTCACATATTGATCTGGTATGTTGTATTTGGAGGAATTAGTAATATGCTATCAAGTTTGTTGGGATTGATAAGGTTGTGGGTTATGATAATTAAGTTTGTACAACTAACACTGGTTTGTTTGATATTGATTTCTTGAACAAACAATGTCATCATTTGTTGTAAGTTATTAAGAACCACAGTTATAAACATAGAAACATCCATCTTCATAATCACAACTACCAAATGGATCTAGGTGTAACTTTTATATCTTTAATTGATTACACTGATTTGCGGGTTTAAGCAAATTGTTTATATTTCAAGACAGGCGTATGGCACGCCTATGAGATGATAAAACTCAATCCATCCATAGTGGTGGAGTGGCTTTTGTTTCACCTATGTGATCAAAGGTTCAATCTCCACTTCTAACATTTATGGTTTGGTATCCGGGTGAAGATCGAATACGGGTGGCGCCGATTCGAATTTGACGGGCGGCGAGGTTTTACCGAGTTCTATAACACTGTCGTGCCTTCGGGCGGGTGGGGCTCGGGTTTCCGCGCATCGGGAGAAGGCGGGGGCCGCTGGAGGTCGAGTAGTCGATTCTTGGGCACGGCGCCCCGCAAGGGTGGTTGCCACACAGTTGTTCGCCGATCAAAAAAAAAATGATAAAACTCAAGCTTTAAATTAGCATACTGAATTACCAATTATGCAATCGTCTAAAAGATTAATTAAACAAACAGACCAAGTTGCATATTTCAGAAAACAACACAAAACTGAAATAACATACTGGATTACTGAGTATGCCATTGTCTCTACTCTTTCTATCAAATTCCAATCCAAACAATAATGGTTTCAGACTCCTAAACTCTGCTCTTCACCATCTGCAAGCTCTCCCTTTCTTCAGCAGCGGCAGCCATCAGTTCGTCAAATTTATCTGTCTTCCCTAGCAATATCTCGATCTATTTAACAATAACCATATCAGCATCATCACCATAGTTAAACTGTACTGATCACAAATGGAACACTTTCTTTTAAGGAGATAAAGATCATTCCTTTCACCATAAGTGACCACATTGTTTTGGTATATACCATCACGAAAATTTGAATATATGGTAGATCGGAAGTTCTTGATCAGTGAGAGATTATAAGATAGTGTATTAAAGTTATTGCATCAAAATATTTATATGAGCAAGTTATAGAACAATCAAATCATGAGCAATTTATAAAACAAAAATCACAATTGGATTTTATATTTTTTATTTTTGAACAATTTACCTTGGCTTTTTAATGGGGCGCCCTCGAGATTCATCTTTCATGTCAACAGTGGATGTCATAATCTCTGTATTGTTTCAACATAGTTAACGCATAATATATAATACATGAATGTAGAAACTCACAAATGCAAAAAATCTTTACTCTTCTCCACAGCAAATCCATTATTCTTGAGAATTTCGGCTATTGTGACAACTGTCGCAATGGCTGCAGGAACGATCACAGTAACTTGTTAGTAAAACCTATGCAAAGTTAGCAAAAGGTTTAAAAGGAATAAGGACAACTTCTGTTTTTCTCAGCAGTGGTCGAGAGGTCCGTGTACGGTCACTGAGATCTCAGAAATGCAGGAAGCTTTGGAGGTTCTAACAAATTGTCGGGGCAATCTGAATATCTTTCCAGATTTCGCATGGTTGCGACGCTTTAAACCGAGATGCATATGCTCACATTCCTCATTTCTATCCAAAATGCAATAATAATCATCAACAGTGAATCCGAAAAACTCAAATGTCTCATCTGCTCATTGGAAAATTTCAATAAATCGTCAATCACTGCAACAGTATAATCATTTCGCAACAAATGAACCAAGCCAATTAAGTAACGCAAGAGGTAACATCAAAGCAACAACTACTATCATAGATGACAAAAAAAGTTTATTAAACCACAATGTAAATAATAGATTGTTACTCACATAAATCAGATCCTCCATGCCCATCGTACACACCAAAAAAATGAGCAGTCAAATCACTCAAATTCGGATTCACCACATGATCTGCAACAAACATTTTAATTGGTATTTTCATAAACTGAGGAATGGCAACAACAGCATCTTCCATCTCTGGCCTTTTACCACAAACCGAATTACACCCCCAAAGCCGTAAATATTCCAACTGGGAAACACGAGTAATTACTTCTCTATATGACCAAAATAAAGCATTTACAGCAAAATAACTTATGAGGTAAGAATAACAAAAACTAACCTTTGTGGTTGTCCACTTAATATTCAGCTTGATATACGTTGTCGGGAAACTCGCCGGAGAATTTGCAAATCCCAGTAACCATGGATGACCAACCACAACTCCCTCGACAGCAAAATAACTTATGAGGTAAGAATAACAAAAACTAACCCACCATAGATGACCAACCACAACTCCCTCGACATAAACAAAGCCAACAAACACCATACGCATCCCTAATAACAAAAAAAAAAAAAAAGAAGAAGTATGCACGTGATGTTTTCGACAAAATGCAAAGGAAATAAACTCAGTACTCACAACAAAACAAAAGCTAAAAACGGAAAATGATCTGTGTTCATATTGTTTACATGTCGTCGGGTAAGCTTACCGATGTGCAGATCGGGACTACAACCATCATCATCACTGGTGAGATTACATCGCCTACACCGTCCTAGAGCAACTACCATGCGAGACCGGTATATACAACTTCACGCATACTTTTGATCAAGTGATTCATCTAAACAAATAGTGTCAGGGAAAACATAGAACATTCACAAATGTGTGCATAAAATAGGTATATAATGAATACGATTAAGTTCGAAACTTATGAAAACTCTATATATCATCTCTATACGAATTACGAAACACATGGAAGCAACTTACCTCAACTCATATGTAAAACCGGTGGAACGATTTACCAACATGTCTCTATCAATAAACCTATAAAAATCATCAACACAAATACCTTCTAAATAAATTATTTTACAAAATGCAAGATACAAAGGTTTCTTACAGATTTGTAATCGGTCATGAGTTAATCCATCACGAGTTACAAATAGCAACGCACAATCGAATTTGTAAGTAAGACCCACAGTAAAAAAAATCAGATATCAAACCAAGGGTTGTAAAGTAGAGATTAGGTGAACCAACACAGAATTGGGGGTCAAATAAGGGTTACCTTCAAGACAAAGAAATGATCGTAATACGCTTATAAAGGCTTTCTGCGTCTAATTTAGGCACCGGATTTCCATAACCAAATTGCATCGCCGACATCATCTTCTTCACCATACAACCAAGCAACCGTAATATCCCTCCCAGATCTGCAATTTATGAAAATGGCAAAAAAACAAAAGTTGAAAGATTAAAAACTAAACTAACCTGAAACAAAGAATCTGAGCTCAAATCATACAACAAAAATGTTCGTTCTGTCTCCGGATAAAGCTATTCACGTCGGCCTCATAACCAATCACCATTGCGGCGCCACAGGCAACAACGATCAGAAAAGAAAAGAAAACTGAGATGAGAGAGATGACTGTTGGGAGAGGAAAGGTTTAATGGAGAGAAAGGAGCAAACCTCTGCCACCATTATCCTCCACTACAACAACTATTTGTATAGATGGAAGAATGGAGAGAGAGAGAGGGGGTGGTGGTGGTTCACAGAGAGCATAAGGGAGAGAGATCCATTTCCCTCTCAGATGTGGTGGAATAACAGGGGACATACACATATTCTGGACAGGTGGAACATTAATATGATAATAAACACCCAACAGCTGCCACGTGCCCCACTAAAAGAAAACAAAGCCACACAAAAAATGAACAAAACCGTCAAATGCGTGACTCGAACCTGCTCACTCTTCATCACACAACAACACCCTAACCACTACAGCACAAGCATCTTATCTTACTCTGATTCATAACTAATTGTATTTATAACCTGCTTGCAAACGTACTGTTCATTTAATTTACTGTTCAATTCGTTTGCACATTAATAGAGTTTAATTAATGAAATCAAACTTAGCCTTCATGACGTAAGAGAGTTTATAGCTTCCATGAAAGTAGAACCGATAATGGAAAAATAGGCAAAGAGGTGTGTGTCGCTGCTTTTTGTTAACATCAATTCTGGATACTTCTTGAATTAATGGAAGAAGGTGGAACTGTTCAGGGAATGATTTAAGGAAATTGGTTTTCGACCCCCGAAACTAGTGATATCCGACCCACCGGTGACTTCCGACCCCCCGAAGTTTCGGGTCAAGCTTCGCCACTGGTTGGTGGGTGGTCTATGGGGGTCTCTAGTGTAGCAGGTGCAGTTCGGTTGTGGTGGTGGGCTTATCAGATGGTGGTGGGTGTCGTACAGTGCGGCGGCGGTGGTGGTGCAGTGCGGCGGCGGTGGTGGTGCGGTGGGTTGAAGTTAGGGTGAAAGAGATTGGGGGGAGGGGGAAGGGGTGAGGGTTGGGTGAGTGTGTATATAAGACAAGGTATATAATAATTACTAGTTTTTATCCTGGGAGCGTCCCGGGTTGAAATATCTAATATGACATAATAAAATATATTATTATTATTATTATTATTATTATTATTATTATTAGTATTATTTTAAACAAATCTCTGCCATAAGTTATCATATTCAAATAAAAAAAACGAATCTCTGCGTTGGGGTATAAATCTAGTGCCATTACAAATGAATTCGGAAGTTTGTAATCGATAATTCTAAATAGAACTAACATGAAATAAGGAAAAAAAAGTTAATTATTGAAATATCGAACGCATTAGTCTAAGGGTTATGTGATGCGTTAAAAAATCAATAGGTATATGATCGGGTATATAGTTCAGGTATTTGGGTATGTTGTTTCGGGTAATCGGGTCGGGTATCACCTAATCCCAGACCCGACACAAACCCACAACTTTTTTTAAACTAATCCTAAACCCGACACAATACCTGTCGGGTTACAAAAATAGTCATTTTTTTCTCCGTTTTTTATATAGCAATATGGTACTCGTTGGAAAGATAATAAAACGCTCGTTAATTTAGTGTAATTTTTTTCTTTAAAAAATCTCGTATATAAAATATATTAACGTTTAAAAGTTACGGGAGGAAACATGAGAGAAAAAATAGTAAAGTTTTAATATTTAGATTTAGTAGATTAGGTATTTAATAGATTAGGTTAAATTATATTTATTCCCTTTTTTTAATTGGTTTACACTTGCCACATCACATCCTATGTGGCTTCTCTCAAAAGAGAGATTGCATAAAAGTATGACATGTAGGATTAATCTCTTTGCAATATATATATATATATATATATATATATATAGATTATAAAATATGTAAAAAAATAAACTATAAATACATTGTGCTTTGTAGGCTTCTACATTTTGTATAAATGACAGAAATGCCCTTCAAGTGACGTTAGAAATTTGGACTCAAGATGTTAGTTAATTTCCAACCAGAGACGCAAGTAGTTAAAGTTTTCAGCTTTAGATTTAAGTAGTTAAAACCAGTATAACACAGGGACGCAAATAGTAATTCTCTCCTAAATTTATCATTCTCTTTTAATCTGAATGGCATGATTTTGTGTTCTATTTTAATGTAACCGGGTGACGTTGAGAAAACAATTGATAAAGTGATTGCTAATAATGTAGTTGGAACAATACCTTGGGGGTAAAACTAAGGCCAAGAGGGGTGCTCAATGAATAATTTGTTTACTTAACTGATTTTAACCAATTATGTTTTGTCACATCACTTTACTGATTTACTTCACTGAAACACGTTTTTGTAGGGAGCACTCCACTGATTCTTTTATTTATTTTCATTTAAATACTCAAACTTTTTATTTTTTACATTTTTACACGGTTTTTTACATTTATTTCTATTATTTCAACCGTCCCACCAAACGGTCAGCCAAATTTTAATTTTTTTATCTTGGAAACCGTCAACTAGTTTGAATTGACTCAATTAAACGGTCAGTGAATTTAATTTAACAGTGCCACCGTTGTGGTATATAAAGTGATCAAACTGTGGGTTAAAAGCCACAACTTACCACGGTTTAAAAAACCAAACACACAAAAAATGAGTCCGTGGATCGAAGAGGAAGAAATGGCCCTTGTGGTTTGCCACAAGGATGTCACAAACGACCCTGAAATTCAAGAACTACGGGGGACCAACACGTGTTTTGGGCTCACGTGTTTAGCGACTTCATCCAACACGTAGGCACCAACACCATCAAGACCATCCGAGACCTCCAAGTCAAGTGGGAGGATCTCAATATCAAGTGTGTGAGGTGGACCACCCTCTACGAGCAAACGATGAGGGACGATCCGGACCTCGATGACGAGTTGGCTATCGGCTTCACAAGCTATGAGTATGAGGCTCTTTACGACCAACAATTCGACAATGTTGAGGCATGGCGCATGTTGCGCCAACCTTAAGTTTATTTTTCTTTGGTTTATGTAATTTTAATTTTTATGTTTTTAATGAAATGTCCTTTATTTATGTTTTTGATTTATTTAAACGGTAAACATATGAAACAAACGGTAAAATTAAATAACACTAAAACACACAGGGTAAATTGAAAATTTTGTATTTTATAAAAACCAACAAACCAACCGGTACCAGCACGGTAACCATAACCAGAAAAACGGTCCACAGGACCACTACCAGCGTGGGTGACGGCGGTGTTACCGTGCTGGTAGTTGATACCCGTGAACAATTCGGTAGGCGCCCCATCCCCTAAGCTACAAGATTTTTTTTTCTATTTTGCAGGCCATGTTCGATTTGGTTTTATCCACTAGTGGGGATCATAATTGCCATTTAAAGAAGTCTAAAGAGTCACCAACTCTTTTGGGATATGTGTGAGCTTGACTTTGTGTGTTTTTTTTTTTTTTAATGATGGGATGGTTTTTATTTTCCAAAATTGTGTTTTAGCTATGATATATATATCACAATGTGAGCAGATGGATGAACCATAGCATGCAACTGGTATAGATTTTGCAGTCATACTTAGGGGTTGTTTGGTTGATTAAGTGTTAAATCATTAAGATGGTCTGAATGGTTAAGAGGCTCTGAATAGTTAAGAACTGAATCATTCAACATCCCTTATTAGCTTAATGGTTCAGCACTTAATCATTCCATTCAGATGCTGAAACAAAACAGTCTGAATGTTGAATGATTCAGACTTGAATGGTTAAGAGGCTGATTAAGAGGCTACCAAACAACCCCTTAAATGTTGTTGTAGTTAGATGTTGCTGCAGTTAGCTGCTCTTTGACTTGCTTGATCACTCAATCTTTCTTTAGGGTGTTGACAATCTACATGTCATTAACGAAATTTTGAGTTATGTTAAAAATGTCTAAATATTAAATTTTGATTCTTGTGGTTGCAGCGAAACTATCAAAGCCTTCATGTTTATGTTGTCTATGGCTCTGCTTTGTGTGTGTATGCACGCGCGCGTGTATGTGTGTGTATATATATATAATGTAGAAGATTTTTAGATACAAAGGACATTATGGAAAGCGATGATCAAGACTTCTACGTCCATTGTATTAACTATCTACATCTTCATATTGGTGTGATTCGTGAATGCCCTTACCGCCGTCTATATGTATCTCAATGGTACAAACCAGTTCATAACTCATTTTCCTTACTTTTCACCTTATTGTAAATATAAAATTCAACATAG
Source organism: Ambrosia x helenae (assembly GCA_030844895.1). NCBI lineage: Eukaryota > Viridiplantae > Streptophyta > Magnoliopsida > Asterales > Asteraceae > Ambrosia > Ambrosia x helenae. The sequence goes on along the minus strand of CM061223.1, from coordinate 38,206,059 downwards.
AATGAGTTGATTTTGATTAGGGTTTCTTCTACGGGTACAAAAAATACCTTAGGGGCGAATTGTTCAACTGTGTTTGATGTTTCTAAACGAGTGTATTTAATGCATAAACCTCATTATTCTATTAAACCAATTTCGAAATTTACTTTGTATGTTTATTTGGTTGAATATGTATGTTAAGTTTGGTGGTTATTTATTTCGTAAAGCCAGTTGACGATATAAAACTAGAGCACATGTGTGTTTCATTAAACGTTACACATATTGACTCTTATTTGCCATACATGATTGTTATCTACCATTTTTATTTCACCGACTGTTCATGTTCTTATGTTTTATTACGCAATGGCCCACTTATTTTGAAACATTCCACATATTTTGGTTCTTTTTCAAACTTATATCATTATGACATTACAATACCCTACCACCGAACGGGTATACAACTAGATGTGTGGGAATGGACCAACTTATGCGCCTAATTATCTCAGTTGGATAAAGATGTTATGGGGATCTTCAATATACACACAGTTGAATGTTGTAAGTTTTAGGAACCTGTCCCAGTAGACGGGTACAGTAGTAGTTAAGAGTGTTAGTGGGTTAGTGGATTATTGGTTTCTTATGTAATTTCCTTTCTTGAAGGCTATATAAAGCCAAATAGTTTTTTTTTATTTCAATTATGAATAATCCAACGGTCTAGTTGGAAAACGGTAGGAATAGCCAGCGTCAAAATTATATATAATATGATATATTTAAGGACCTTTCTAATTAACCCCCCCCCCTCACTTCTAATTAAACCCCCTAAGCTAAGCGTCTCGCTTTGGCCAAAGCGAGGCGTCTGGGTTAATTTTTTCAGAGAATCTCAGGCTGTGTGTCTAATCAGCCTGCCAAGCGCCTCGCTTTGGCCAAAGCGAGGCGCTTGGCAGGCTGATTAGACACAAAGCCTGAGATTCCCTAAAAATATTAACCCATGCGCCTCGCTTTGGCCAAAGCGAGGCGCCTGACCTCATCAGATTTTACCTATAAATTCCATCGACTTTGATTATAAAAATTCATTCAATTTTAAATTTTTACCCACAAGTAAAATGTCATATTACGACCACATTTTTGGTGATTCTTACGAGTCAACATCACATATCGTCGATAAGGGTCAGTCTAGTAATGTCGACGCGGGTCAGTATGGCATTCGTTACCGTGACAATACGGTGCAACTAGACTTAAATACACCCTGGAAGGACCTGTATGATTTTGATGACGGTCCCCGTCATCCCGACTACGGTCATTATAGTTACTGCAGTTACGGTGGTGATGACACATTAGAAGGAAAAGACTATAACCACCATGAAGACAACGCTGGCGAGGAGAAGCACGTAGAAGATTAGGAGGAAGGATCCAACTCGATCAAATTTTGGTTTGAGACTGATCGGACGTTTTCCACACGTGATGAGTTGGTGGACTGGGTACAAGATACGGGAATGATAAATGGTTACGTAATCATTATAAAAAGATCAAAAAAAGAGGAGATCGTTGCGTGAAGGTATATACTTTAGTCAAACTATATAAATTTTTATTTAAAAAGCCACGAATAACTTAACGTATAAATTAACTACTAAGAACACGTGTTTTATCCTTGGTGAAGGTTAATTCCCTACGGGTGCACCAGTGGTCTTCGGGTCACACACCTTTAGGATTACGTTTCTCCTTTGCTAATGATTACGTTTCTACTTTATAAAATTTTATTATAACCTCTTTTCTTTGATCTTTTTATAACGATTACGTAACCATTTATCATTTATATACGTACTTATAAATTTATTGTTATTATTATAACAATAATATTAATAATAATAATAACCGTAATAATAATAATAATAATAATCGTAATAATAATAATATATAAATGGTTTTTGGTATCGGTATCGTGAAGGTATATATTTTAGTCAATATTGTTTTTAATATATTAACAAATACGTACTTTATAAATTTTTATTTAAAAAGCCACGAAAAACTTAACGTATAAATTAACTACTAAGAACACGTGTTTTATCCTTGGTGAAGGTTAATTCCCTACGGGTGCACCAGTGGTCTTCGGGTCACACACCTTTAGGATTACGTTTCTCATTTGCTAAGAGTATTGTTAATTTTTACTAAATAAACCTTTTTTATAATATATTATTTAAAAAAGTTATAAAGAAACTTATTTTCTAATAAACTTATTTTCGTGAAGGTTGTGCTTCAATGCAGTCTTGAGGGGGAGCATAAGAGTGTGGCGCTTTTGAGGAAGACGGGTAGCAAAAAAATTGGCTGCCCGTTTGAGTTGAGAGGGGTGCTTCAAGCTCGGACACAGGTCTGGAGGTTAATGGTGAAAAACCCGGAGCACAACCACACTCCCCTTGAACACTTAGAGGGTTACGCGTATGCTAGAAGGCTTTCTGTAGATGAGAGACAACTGGTCGGGCAGATGGCAGAGAATGACATTCCCAAGCGTAACATCCGGAGAATGCTCGTTTCAAAGAACCAGGAGAAAAAGACTACCCTGAAAGATGTACACAATGTGGCTCAGATTATCAATGCTGAAAAGGGAATTGGTCCCAAATGTGCAATGCCGCACCTCGAATCCTTTCTATCAGATAGAGGATTCACCTACTACACGTGCACAAATGAGACCATGAAGGTCCTCACAGATATTTTCTTCGTTCATAGATATTCATTTACTATGTGGTGCGCATTCCCGCATGTGCTGATGATTGACGCCACCTACCAAACAAACGTGTACAATATGGCGTTTGTTCAGGTTGTGGGTATGGCGTCGACAAACCAGTCGTTTTTGATTGCCCATGCGTTTCTTTCTTCTGAAAAGACTGGTAACTTCGTTTGGCTGTTGGAGATGCTAAAGAACATGCTGGTAGGCTGCATGGAGCCGCGAGTGATTGTGACCGATAGGGACCTTGCGCTAATAAACGCGTGTGATCAGATTTTCCCAAAGGCGTACAAGTATCTCTGTCGGTTTCATATTTCGCAGAATATCAACAAGAACAACAAGAATAAGTTCACGGATAAGGAGTGGAAGGAATTTGTGCGAACGTTTTGGTGGTTGTGTGACTCTTCGACTGAAGATCTATACGAATATAATTTGTCACAATTTAAGTCATATCTGGAAAATATGGATCGTCAACGTGAGTACTTTTACATAATTACATACGTACTTGTTTACATAAACACGCCTGACAAGTTATGGTTATATTTTTCAGAGGTTTTTGACTACACGAAGAATAAATGGTTGGACCCATACCGTCATAAGTTTGTGTCTGCATGGACTAACGAAACGCTGAACTTCCGCCAGACCACAACCAACAGAGTTGAGGGCATGCATGCAAATATAAAAAACATACTGTCCAGGCAGTCGCAACTCGTTGTTGTCAATTGTTAAGTCCGTCGATAATATGGTTGATAAGCAATATAGAGACATTAAAAAAGGTTTCGAAGAGAGCCAAAGAAAGGCGATGAACCACCACAAGAAGCAGCCATTGCTTGATAAGTTACTTCGGAAGGTTAGCAAACATGCTCTTGACCTCATATACAGCGAGTTCGGACGTTTGCAAACGTCCATGCGCACATACCATAACACTTGTGGATGCCAGCTTTTTAAAAGTTGTGCTTTGCCATGTGCTTGTCGTCTCGAGAAGTTACAAGCTGATGGTAATTAATACTAGTGACGATATGATTTTACTACATAATTTATTACATGGTTTAACTTTCTAACACATGTTATCATTTTCAGGTCATGAAATCCATTTGTTCTCGATAGACGTGTTCTGGAGGAAGCTTGACTTCAAACCTGCGAAGATTGGTTGCGAAGATATAAATGTAGATGAGGTGTGGGCAACATTAAGGGGAACGATTGACACAAAACCATTTTTTGCCCAATTAACCTACCTAGACAGATTTGCGCAAGTCGTCACAGGCAACTACTCCCCCAACAAACCGCCTGTTGTGCAAAAGAAAACCTGTGGTCGTCCAACCAAGAAACAGCAAGAACAGAAGCGAGAACGATCTGCGAGAAAGAGCTTGCATATGCCGGATGAAGAATGTGGGCCTGACCAGGAGCCTGACTTTCCCCGGCACAGCTCTTTCATACCATCACAAGAGGAGCTCGTACGATCTTCCCAGTCCCATCCTGGCATTCCTTACCAGCCTCACCGTCACAGCTCTTACACACCGTCAACGTCCCAGCCGAACAGCATTTGGGACAAATTCGATTTTCGGTTGCTTTCGCGGACAATAAAGGCAGAGAACTTAGTAAGGAAATATGGGGATAAAATTCCATCTGTGTTTCACCCATATATATCCAAAATAAAGGATGTGAAACCAGATGGTCATTGCGGGTTTCTAGCGGTAGCTGTGGGGTTAGGGTTGGATCAACACGAGTTTATGAATGTCCAGACCCAAATGCTAATAGAGTTGCGCAATTACCCTACCTTGTGGAAGGACATCTTTGATCCACATGACGAAGGGCATTATAATTGTCTCGTAGAGAGTATAAAATTTGTAGGGGTGGGAAACGCACCACGTGAGAATTGGATGGTGGTTCTAGAGTCGGCATTTCTCGCTGCACAGAGGTGGGGTGTTGTTGTTCATACACTCGACATTCGTGGCAGTGATACAGTTTTCCCTCTATTTATAGGCCCAGATTGTTCTGAAAAACCTATTTTAAAGGTAGCAGTTTGCTTTATTGATGACCATTACATCAACTTAACGTTTGAGGGATCGTATCCAATGCCTCCACCGAATCCAGTTTGGATCGCTAACAGAAATGAAGATGGCGCGAAATGGGAAACTGAATACATTGATCAAATCAATGAGTACAAAGAACTAGTTTTCCCGAAGCCGAACGAAAATCCGGATATACAAGATATAGGTTAGATATGTGAAATTTGTAAAAATATTATAATTGTATTGATTGTGTTTATGTTATTGAGAATTAAAAAAATTCGTTCTTGGCAAATGTATTCATCTGAGTAAACAAAGTAAGTATGTGTCCCAGATTTAAAAGAACTTGCATTTATTTTTTACAACAAAAAAAAATAATTAAAAATCAAAAAATCATTAAAAATTAACAAATCCCTAATAGTATACAGAACATAGTAAACAAACTAATCAACTAACAAAGATGATATTAGTAGACATTATTAGCGGGCCGGTCAGTTTGAAACTCGTACGGTTCGTTACCGGCCGGTCAGTTCGAAACCGGTACGGTTCGTTACCGGGCGGTCAGTTCAAAACCGGTACGGATTGTTAAGGGGCCGGTCAGTTCGAAACCCGTAAGGGTGGATAACGGGCCGGTCAGTTTGAAACCCGTACGGGTGGATAACGGCCCGGTCAGTTCAAAACCGGTACGGGTGGATAATTGGCGGTCAGTTCGAAACCGGTACGGTTTGTTACCGGGCGGTCAGTTCGAAACCGGTACGTTTCGTTACCGGTCGGTCAGTTCGGAAACGGTACGGTTCGTTACAGGGCGGTCAGTTCGAAACCAGTATGGTTTGTCACCGAGCGGTCAGTTTGAAACCGGTACGGATTGCTAAGGAGACGGTCAGTTCGAAACCCGTAAGGGTGGATAACGGGCGGGTCAGTTTGAAACCCGTACGGGTGGATAACGGGTCGGTCAGTTTGAAACCCGCACGGTTCGTTACCGGGCGGTCAGTTCGAAACCGGTACGGATGACTAAGGGGCCGGTCAGTTCGAAACCCGTAAGGGTGGATAACGGGCCGGTCAGTTTGAAACCCGTACGGGTGGATAACGGCCCGGTCAGTTCGAAACCGGTACGGTTCGTTACCGGGAGGTCAGTTCGAAACCGGTACGATTCGTTACCGGGCGGTCAGTTCAAAACCGGTAAGGTTTGTCACCGGGCGGTCAGTTCGAAACCGGTACGGATGGCTAAGGGGCCGGTCAGTTCGAAACCCGTAAGGGTGGATAACGGGCCGGTCAGTTTGAAACCCGTACGGGTGGATAACGGGCCGGTCAGTTCGAAACCCGTACAGA